>VXAL01014432.1:408095-734683 GCA_013399475.1 Chauna torquata | reverse complement strand
CCCCCCCCCCCCCCCCCCACTTTGGAATGACAAAAGGGGAGCTCTGAAACACCTCTGGGAAATACGAGTCATTGAAATGATATAATAAAGAATTCTTTCAGATTTCTCAAAAACCAATGAAGAAATCCCCCTCTTTTTACCTAAGCAAAAGTAATTGGTTTGGTTATATTATCGTTATAACTGAATAAATTTTCATTCTGTTGTATTTAGGAACACACTTCACACACAGCCTATATAGTTCAAAGTTCTGTGGATATCCAAAGGCTATTAATATCAAATATTCTACAGCATACTCATACATATTTCATGCCAAAATAACACCCTGCTTTGCTCTACTAGACTGTAGACTACAGTCAAGAAAATTTATACTAAATTAGTGCCTACCTTTAGGACAAATGTCAGTGCAGGGCTTGCACATCTTAATACCATTTTCTTCAACCTCCATCTTGGAGCTCGGACATGCACGGACACAAGAGCTGGAATCTACCACAAAGTTGTCTGAGCAGAAAAAGAAGATATTGGTAGAAAGTGAACCACTGGACTAAACAATACTGTAACACGTTCTTGGACTCTATTATGTCAATACGTCAGCACTTCCACATAAACATTAACATTTAATGTTTAGTGTTTTCAGAAGTGTCTGAATAAGGAAGTCAGGCATGTTTTGGTCACTCATGAAAATCCATGAATTGTCAGCCCTTAATGCCCCCCACCCCCACCCCACTGCAATTTTATCATTATCTGTGAAATAATAAAAAAGATATGGGGATTGGAGAGAAATAAAACAAGATGCTCTGCCCTCTTTTACACAGATATGCGTTCATCTGGGATAACACACTGTATGGGACAGTGACAATTATTTCAATTTTGCCTTGTAAAACAACTGTCAAAGGGGATTTATAATGATCCTACCTGATTGAAAGCTTAATAATGTAGAGAGCAAAAAAATAAATCAGAAAGTTCAATGACATATTTAGATGAAGGATCGCATCCCTTAAGTAGTACACGGTATACCAGTTTTGTTAAAAATAAATATAAACTTAGCTTGCTTAGAAAAGCCCAACATTACTGTTAGAGACAGAACTAAGCCTTGACAGTCCCAGCCTCAGCCTGCTGTCAACGTGAACTTTGTCGTGCAGATTCAAAATCTGGATTTAGCTTTGGGTTAAATTATGATTCCATTTATTATAGATTACTCATTTTTCCTCACACATAAGTTACATACAAAATAATTAATGCACAACACAACTAGAAACCTTGGTGGAAATGATAGTGAGTGCAAGGACATTGTCTCCCTTATTTTTCTAACTAAAATGACTGTATTAGAGACTGTATCAATGAGGACCCTCTAAGTATTTGTTGCCATATAGCTTGCATTTCAGAAGCATGTGTTTTTCACATGCAAGGGATTATTCTTTTTTTAATCCCCCCAGCTACTGTAATTTTACTTGTGGCAGTGTTAGCATGGCATGTTTTTTCCAAGTTGGGAAAAACTGCTCAGAAAACGTTTATGGTAACTTTATGTCAACCCACCATCGTTCCAAGAAAAGGGCATCAGCATCATGAAACCATCTGGTACCAGGTAGTACTGGTGGTGGACTGGTAATATTTCTGAAAATAGGATTTCTACATTTTTACAATCCTGCTAACAAATACAGCATTTTGGCACTATTTTAACAAAATATTTCTAAACGTACAAGGTCTGATCAAAAGCATTAATGTAACAAGTAGTCATCATGGAGACAAAAACTTAGTGAACTCCCTTTCTTTAAAAATAAGTAAAGAAATAATCACTCTAGTATATGACACTCTGACAGTATCAGCAGCCCACAATGTCTCTGTCTTCAGTTAACATATGACTGACTTATTACAGGCTGCAGGCACATGCAGAGTGATTTGAGACACTGCACTAGTCACTTAGCTCTCATTCTCTCGTCGTTTCGCAAGGTTCCTGAAATGCAACTCAAAACTTTCCATCACTGCAGGAGAAGGTAGCCAACGCAGCACTTACGTGGGCACTTTTTGACGCAAAAAGCCCCATACGTGTACTTGGCATTGTGATTATGTTCCAGCTGGAAGGTGGTAGGATTGTATACAAATGTCTGGGGGCACTGCGTCACACACGCGCCACTATCATTAAAATTCATGCAGGCCTGCAAAGCAAGGAAGGAAAAAAAAAAAATCAGCTTGATTAAATCATACAGTCAGCTGTGTTTTTTGTTTTGTTTTTTACTCCTGACTGTTCAGAAGTGTTGCGACAGTGAGAAATGTGATGCATTTGTGATCCATTTTGTCTACTTAGATTTCTTGCTAGGACCTTGGCAAACACATGACACATAAAAGGGGGCTCACAGAAACCCCTTAATCTGAAACACAGCTGACTGTTACAGCACTTCCTACAAAACATAACAGAACTGTAATTTGTTTCATAACTATTGTTACTACTAGTAATCAACTAATTCACAACTCGATAGGACACTGAAACTGCCAAGAGCGAACAGCTATTTATCATAGTCAGTCTAAACAAATGCTAATGACTTTTCTTTAGAGGTCCAACCTTTTGATTTCTTACAGCATGAGTCTATAGTCCAGCTGAAAACTGAAATTCCCAATTAGAAAGCAAGAGGATTAAGAACTTCTTTTGAGCTAGCACAGGAGGGGGTTATTTCTCTAAGTGGCAAGTTTAACAAGGTCAGTTGCTTCACACACTGGGAAAAGAAAACAGGACTTTGTATCACTTAACATTCCAGCTCAGCCACCCACAGCTGACAGAGGACAGGGCCCTGACAAATGAAGAGGCAAGCATGTGGATAAAGAGAGTAATGGTATGCAGAGAAAATAATTGACTATGCAAGGTTGATAATTAGTAATGCAAAAAACAAAACAAAAACAAAACAAAACACTGATTCTGGCATTCCTTATCACCATACATCGTGCCTATGGTTTTAACTACAACTTTTAAAAAACTGCTGGAGTAACTATGACAAAGCAAATAGCAAATGCCTAGTGTCAAATCTTATATGAATTTGAAAGCTGCAGCCTGGCTTGGACCCCTCTAGCATTTTAAGCAACCACAGCTACTGGATTCTGCCTCCCCACCTACTCATTCTCTGGAAGCCATGCTGCCTTAGAAACTTTAGTCTAGGGATGAATCCTTCTGGAATTTTCCAGGTTGTCAAAAATATCCATGTGAGCCTGAATCTTTAAAAGAGTCAACAAGTACACCAATGAGTCCCTCCCACCCCACCCAAGGCTGGGACTTTAAGAAAAGCGAAAAAGATTGCCCAATTCCGTTGCTTTTACTAACAGTTCTGACCTCCATTCAGATCACGAGGGAGGCTACCTGTCATGTCAGAAGATTTCAGGAAGGAAAGGCTAATAAAGTAACAAAAGAGAAGGACAAATGTTGCTGAAGAAAGGGACAAACAGGGAGTTCCATGATGAAGGCACCGTCCTATGTCAAATATGAGCTTCCACAGACCTCGGGAGCTTGCAGGTAAGCCAAACCAATCCTGTCTTTGCTGGTTCTTTAGAAGTTGTACTAAAAAAACTAGCAATTTCTCACAGAACCAGAATTATGATAAACACAGTCAGTTTCTTCCTTATCAAGAACTGGATAGGAAGTCCACTCTATGAATAGGGTTGTGTCATTTTTCTGATTTCAGAGCATTCAACCAGGCCCTGTTACGCATTTCAAGTTTTAGATCCAGTTTAGTTTTGAATACAAAATAAGAACATCTCTAAAACTTTGTTTTGTTGTAAAGCATGTTTGCTTGCAGTTATGTCAGAGGACGATTATTGTCTTGCTTTTACATAACTGAATATCCAAATGATTGTATGGCAGCATACGGAGGAGGAGGATAGGTAATTTTACCTAGAAATAATAAAGCCGTATTTAAAACAGGATGCTGTTACAAGCTGCCATAATACTCCGAAGAATTTCTAATTCTTCATAAGCAGTGCTTTTGCTTATTAATAAATACTAATTCAGTTTGTTTTCTCAACATTTTTTACATCCACTGTTGACTTAGGAAGTACTCTCGTACATGACAATCCTCTGATAATGATGTAGCAAATGCATAAAGCAAAGCACACCAATGCTCTTCAAAGAGATCACACTTCTCAGAAAATGCCCATCTAGAAGACTTGGGAACTTTTAATTCATGACTGTAATACTTCACATGTATTTGTAATTGCTTTGATAACATAAGCAAACTTCTAGGATTTGGTGATAGATGTTGCTAAAATGGGAATGAAAGCACAAGAACGTACACAGGGAAAAAGCAAATGAGTTGTATCCCTCAGTCAAAAACTAAGCAGAGTCATTCATTGCCTAAAGGGTCCCACTCTTCACCCAGTGTGTTGTAAGCAATTAATGGCTAGTCCTGAAATTGTCCGACCCCTGCTGAATTTCATTTACATTGCTCTGGGGCCAAGAGTGAATGAGAACAACGCCTTGGGTACTTCTCTGCTGGATCAGAACACACATGCTAGCATGATTTTTAGCACACATATTTCCATAACTGCCACTAATCAGAAAATCTAACTCGTTTTCTTTTTGGCTGTTGTATTATAGCACCTGGACACAGAAGATGTGGGTTCAACACCTCAGCACTGAAGATGTTCCTCAACTATCGTATGGAAACAATAACTGCCTTTTTCTTCTTTCCTTTACTCATTTAGATTGGATGACAACATGGGCAGGAATGTTGTTTTCACGTCTACTCCAAACCAACACAGAAGTTCCAGCAAGCTTTGGATCAGACCTATGACATGCTGAATATCTACTTTCACGAAGTCCCAGTCACAAAGACTTGTTAGTGATTAAAGACCATCACCATATTTCATCAGCGGTATAAGAATAGCATTTAGAACGTGTTTTGGAAGCACAACACCTACCACTATCAAATGGTATCTGAACAGTGAGAAAGTTTGAGGTCCAGACAGGAGAAGACTCATTTTTTGCCAGTTCACTATGATCCACTTGCCTAGAGTACCAAAACACTTGCAACTGTCCATACCATAAGATCGTTCCTCCCAGTCCTATCCGGCAGATTTTAAAAGCAGCCTACCCAAGTTGGCAGATATTTGTCTCCTCAAACACTTGGCTACCTCTGAAGATCCACTTCTCTGAGCCCATTCTAGTTGTAGGTTTCCTCAGGCCTAGGTTTGTTGCTCCTGAAAACATCAGCAAAACATGCCTCTGCACACAGAGTGATGAGCTACACATTTTTTGAGATCAGTGTTGGGGGCTGAAGCTGCTTACACTGTTACAAATATGAATTATGAACAAATATGGCTAAAGGCTTGCATGCACTGACTACCTTTTTTTTTTAAAAAAGGAAAAAAATAGCCTTTTCTTCTTTTGTCTTTTTCATCTTAAGCACATGTAGTAGAATACATTTGAGGTAGAGTATTCTGGAAACTGCTTTTCTTCCTAGTATGGCTAGTAAAAAAGCAAAGTTTAAATCAAGTCTGGCAGTAATAGGGAACATCTTTCACAAAGAAGCTAAATTGTATTCTTGACTTTGAAATAAAATGCACACTGAGCAGTATTAAAAGTCATGCTCAAATGTAATGATAAATACTTCTAAAAATTCCCTATCACCTCTAAAAGCTAATTTTAGAAAAGCAAAAGATAAAAATCACAGAGATTAGCATATTAATGTTTCCCAATCTGTATTTACAAATCTCATAAAACTGTTAATGGATAATATTAAGCAGATAAGTGATGTTAATGTAAGATGAAAAATATTAAATGCTAGCGTACACAGTCAAAATCTGGGAGCGCGCATACAATACATTAAAAGGGGCCTAACTGTGAATTTAATAGATTGAAGCATTAAGAACTTGCACCATGACTGCCAGGAACAAGAAAAATGAGAAGTCTCACACATACAAAGCAATCAGTATCTTTAGGTCCGGAGCAGCCTCCAGCGCATTCCCGGTGGCAGCAGTCGCTGACGTAGGGCCCGTAGCACCGTCCATCACACTGCTCTGCACACACTGTCTTTGTTACTAGGAGGAGGCAGGAAAAATCATCGTGTCAGAATCAGAACTAAGAAGACAGCTCTTCAGCTGCACACTGAGGAAAACAAGCAGAACAACACTGTACTGAAAAAAAAGACACAAGTAAGGCAATTTTTTCAATGGCACTAGTAACCATTTGTTTTCCTCCATAATACCTTTACTATACCTTCCTCAAGAACGTACCATTGCTAGAAGACTGCAAAGGAAGAATTTTTTTTACAGTGTTTGAACACTGATTTCAAATTATTGGAGTTTTATAAACAGCTTATGGAAAGATATGGAAAAAAAAAAAAAAAACACCAACACAAACTAACAGAAAAGCCCACCAGTTGCATGTGAGTTTTCCCCTGTGAAGAACTGCAACACTGAGTAAAAAAAAAAAAAAAAGCAGAAATTCAGAGTGAGGCCAGCAATCTCAGAGCCAAAAGCTGTTCTTTATGACAATCAACTTGACAAACAGACAACAAGACAACAGAACAGAATACAACCTTCAGACTGCAACACATTTGGAAATACCACTGTATTTCTGCCAGTTCAGAACCTGGTCTATCGCATTTGGATTTGCATCGGATTGGGTGCTATCTGCCTTGACCTGAAAAGGAGTTGAAACCCAGAGTTATCCTGACTTAATGGAGAACCCTATTTGCCAGAGCCTCCCCCTCCACCATCAGTGAAGAGGCACAGACACCAAGGACACTCAGTTCATCCTGTCCCACGACCCAAATCATCTGCATTTATCCATGCCTCTGCGCTCAGCAGGCCACGTAAGGAGTTTGCTGACTACCGCACAGTGGGCAGGCTGGCTACCAACCTATTCCAGCAGTTCTGCAAACTGCACCAGGTGGCTGCCTTCACATTCGGGGGCTGGAAAGTCTCAGGCTGTGTCACTCCTCAGACCGGGAGCCAGCCCCCGAGCCACAGGAGCACCTTCCAAATACCCTCCCCCCTTCCACACAACAACCATTCAGATCCAGGGTTACCTCATTTTTTAAAGCGACGTCTATTCTGCCACCACTTGCTGCCCATCTGGCTGGAGTTACCGCTGCCAGCAGCGGGACAGGCCCCGAGGCGCGCCTTGCACCACTCCTCTCCAGAGGAGCCCCTCAGGCACCAAAATGGCTGCCGCAGCTCTGCTCCCCAGGGCACGCCCAGTGGGCGGCCGGCGCCCCTCCGGCCGAGCATGCTCAGTGCCCCTTCCAGAAGGTTCCACACACAGAGGGCACAGGCTTTCCCTCAGCAGCACCCACCCACCACACCTTAAAAGCTTACAGTGCACCTGAGGTGTATTTTCTTTCTTTTTTTCCCCTTTTTTTTTCGTTTTTCTTTAATTGCACTAGAGGCCCAGAGCTTAGGAGCCAAATTTCAGGAAGATACAATTATCATTTTCAACTGGAAAAAAAGAGGAGGACATCATGGCACAGCACAGCCGCTTACCGGCAGGATGCTGTTAAAAAGCATTCCTCACTGCTGCTCCACTGCAATTTAATGTTTTGCTTAACTCTAGAAAGTTTTGGTGTACAGCACCTCTGCGTAGAAAATTAGTTCAAGGTACCTAATTAGCTCAATTATAATTTCTTCCGCCAAGTGCCAGCTGCTGTTGGGACTCAAGATGCCTACCAGCCTTACACAACGATTGCTCCCCTCCCTGTGGAGAGGGCTTCCTGGCAGGCTTTTAAAAGGGCACAGAGGCCCTGCCCCGGCTGCAAGTCCCATGCTGTCAGCCACAAACAGTACTGGGAACCCACTGCCTCCCCGAAAAGCAGGCCAGGAGGAGGTAAATCCCTGCCTGGGCCATGCCGGGCGTCCATCACCACAAACCGCACCAGCCACACCGACGGTATATTTAGGTCTGCTCGTCAGCTCTCGAGCTGTTACATTTAGCAAGCCCAGATCTGCATTTTGCAGGATTTCACACTTCCTTCACGCTGTGTCGCAGGTCATAGCACTTCCCAAGGCCGCACAGTTTAAACAGCGGTAGGAAATGAGCTCCAATAACACTACTGGATTTAAGCAATTTACTGACACCCTTTCAGCAGTTTTTACACTATTAGGCTAGGATAAGCTCATCTAAGTTATTCACCCTCCTCTAGAGCCACCCTGTAAGTCTTCAGCCATGTATAAAGTTACAGATACTGTCATTTAAAAAAAAAAAATCCTTAGCATTTTAAGAGACTATGACAATTTATTCCAGAATACATATCTTTCTAAAAAGAAAAGCAGTAGCACCAGGTCTGATCTGGAGGAGCACAGCCCCTTTTCAGCACAGGATTGGAGCAGACTGCCTTCAGAAAGTGTGCTCCTCTGCTTGCGATTAGGCACCAGTTTCATGCAGCCTCTACCAAGCCGATCGGGATAGGGCACGTTTTGAGTTTTCTTATAAAGTGGTTTGCAAAATCTACAATTTGCAGCGAAGGCTTGTTGCTGTTCTTCCCTAATTGTTTATTTTATGGGAAAGCAAACAGTGCCAAAAGAAATGCCAACATTTCATTCTAGGAAAAGGCCACAGCATACCTCATTTATCTCCTGCATGCTGTATTTGCATTAAAGCTGCTACTGAGGGTCCAGCTCTGAGGAGAAGCTGTCAGGTATCTTTAGTGGCACCACACACAAAGACAGAAAAGCGAGCTCTGAATTTTCTGAAGGACTCACTCAAGACAGTTCACAGCAAAGGGGCTTCCCCCCCCAAACAAAACCAATAAAAGGCAATACTATGTATTGTTTCAAGTCCAGAAACAATCCGAAACAATCCGATAGTTTAGACTCCAACAAACACAGCTCAACCGTTCAACTTCCTGCAATCATTATCATGGTGTAACCCTACAGAAAATGAACTAGTTGCACAGGTTTAAAACGATGGCAAACTTCCCCCCAAACGCAATCAATTTATTGTATAGCTGTGACTCAAGACGTATCCAGAAGAGTGGAATGTAAAAGCAAATATTTCCCAAGACATCAAACTACATGTTCAGATCACTCACCTGGGATTCCTCCTCACTGTGGAGACAGAGGCCAGCGTGTGACAAGTAGCTGTGAATGCTCTACCAAGCTAGCTTACAGGTGGTGCATTTCAGTCAGAACTACCAGGTCTGTGTAGTAGCCGAGAGGAGCCTACAAAGCTATAGGCAGCACGGCCATGGGGATGGTCAGAAGAGAGAGGGCTTAAGGAGTGAGGTGGTCTTGAGCAGAGGATGCAGAAGATGCTACCAGGGTACATGTCTTTGCCTGGGAGCTGCAGAGGTGAAGGATGACTGCAGCTCCGAGGTGAATATGAAGGACTGTTGCTGGTGGATGTTGCTGGGTGGCTCCTAGAGGGGACATGTGGCTCAAGACAGTACTGAGACGAGAGTGCGGAACTGGGCAGCAGCTGCTCACAGGCAGCATCAACCCAGAACAACCCTGCTGCAAGCTGAGAGAAGAGTGGAGCAATACTGAGCTCCTCCTCCTGCTAGCCAGCACGGTGACTGTTTAAGGAGCCCTCAGAGCACCTCCTTCTTGCAGCCCAGACACACAGGCGAGATCCAGGAGTTCACATTAAGATGCCAGATGCTCATTTCTCCATCCAACATAACTGTGAGGAGAACCTTCACTAATAACAGCTGAGGCCCCAAGTTTCAAACCAGACTTTTGAGGGGCAGCACAGCTACCTGCCCAGACACCTGCTTCATGGGATCGCAAGAGACCTGAGGCTTCAGCTGCACAGAACTGTTAGAAACAGTGGCAAACACCAAGGTCTTGACAAAATGTGCCATGCATTGGGAATGGTTTCTGGGGGGAGAACAGAACACTGACTGTCAATCTTCACCAGTATTTCAGGGAAGCAAAAAGCTGTGTTGGGCATGGGGTAGAATGGGTACTTCATATGTGTGTGCAATTAATTGGTCTCTCGTATTTGTTTCCCTTCATCTTTAATTACATCAGGACACTATAAATCTATGAAGGAAAAAATGGGAAGTAACTGAAATCAATGCCAAAGTCTTATGAACATGCAAAGTTATTAGAGAAATACAAGGATTTTAATTAAAGATGCTGGCTCCAAGCAAAAATGCTAGGTTACACTGATTGATCTAAGCTGCTGGTTCAGCTCCTTCCATCTCCCCCACCAGGCTCCCGCTTGCCTTCTGCTGCTCTAACTGGGTACTTACTGCATCGGCACCTTCTTCTCAGCAACATCAGCTGCACAAAGACTGTACAAATACAGTCACGCTCAGGCCAAACTCCTGTACACACAGTCACGCAGAATTTTAAGTTTGCTGAATGTTTAGGTTTTGTGTTTGATTTAAAGGCTATTTTCCTTTTTTGCATTCCCTTAGTTGAACCTATATTTCAATTTAGAGTGTTCTCTTTCAGTTACGTTCCACTAGGACAAAGTGCATAATATGTCATTTTAATATAATAATGTATTCAATTTATAAAATTTTCAATTTCTTTTCATATGAAAAAGACACAAAAACCCTTAACAGACATCAACAGCAAAATTAGTAACAGTCTAACCACAAATTTTTGAATTTGATTAGTAACTTCCAAAAGATTTTGTGTTTATTTTAAAAGTGGTTTACATTCCATATAGCGGGTGCCCGATACTCTGTGAAAAACAGATTCTTTTTAAGAGCTATTACACATTAGCCTTTCCTGACACTGAAACAAAGAATACTCTCTAGATTTTAAGTGTTTCATATTAATATTTACTAATATTTTAATTGTAAAAGAAAAATGGGTTGTTAACTGCATAAAATGGTACCCTGAAATTATCCCTGTTCTAAATCCGAATGGAATAGCTTACTTAAGTTTTCCCATTAATTGCCTTCTTAAATATGTAAATTTTCTTGTTACATTTAGAGAGACATTAGGACAGAGCTAGATGCAGGTGGTGTTTCAGATAGAGTTATACATACAGAGAGACATGGCTGGAAGGCAACATAAGAAGAAGACAGGTACATGATTTTCATGCAAAAACAAAGGGATCTTTGTTTTTTTCCCGTATGTAATTTGAAGTGAAAGACATGGATTAACATCTTTCCCTTTTTATCCTTTATCTAGGAAAATAATTTAAATCTAATCTTAGGAGGGGGGCTCATTAGAATTTTTTGCTTCAGCGACTGGATAAAAAAAATGAAATTATTAAATGCAGACATGCTTCTGTGAGTTCTGGTTCTAGGAACAAAACAGTCTGACACTGGGAATTAGTACTGCTGAAGTGTTTTCCTTCATTCATTTGAAAGACACCCATCCCCAAGGTGGCTATGTGAAGCTATATGCTGTATTTGTGATACCATTCATCCTGTCTCCAGCTTGTATCTAAGAGTATCATTGAGACTGAAAACCAGGCATGTTTTTTAAAGTCAGAAACGCAGGCAGCAAAAGCTTACCACCACTTGGATTTTTATGTTTTGAGTTCTCACATTGTTATTCTTCACTTCACATGATTTCTAGAAAAATGAGTTTTGCAAAAGTGCAATGAAGAAATGCTCATTGCCAGCCCAATATTCAGTCTTTTTGTTAAATCCTGCTGTTTACACAAGGCAGTGTGAGGTCAGGGAGGCAAAGAGAAAGCATACAACATAAAATTAACTCCTGTCCCTGACAACTGGAGGCTGCAGGGTACTATACTGGCACTGTGCTTCAAGGCAAAAGGCCATAAAGTAGCTGTTTCAAATTAGAAATGTGTGATCCATGCATCTCACCATAACTTAGATAACATACGTCTTTTGATAGTTTATTATTTTAAATCCATGGTCATGCCTTAGCCTGTCCCCACTGTTTGGATTTGAGAGGGCAGTCACTGTGAAGAAAGGGAGAGCTGTCACTCTGGGAGCAAACCTACCGTGCAGCTCTGCTAAGCTTCTCACTTCACAACACTGCAGATAAGTTTTGCTCTCTCTGGTATTACTACATTAATCCGCCAAATCAGTTCACTTATCTGAGAGCAGCGCTTTGTGGAGGTTGAGACCATGTGAGCCGATCCTGCCACATGGGCTTCTGCAGCCACAGAGTCCAGCTGGACTTTCCAACGCTACGTAAGGCTGGAGCCTCTGCTTGCTGCAACCAAGGCCTGAGCCAGGATCAGATGATCCTTACACTACAGAATTGCCAAGGTTTTGCAGCATTCTCTGATTAGATAACCACATAAGGCCCAAATAAGTCTACCCAAGTTTGGAAGAATTATCCAGGTTCTTACAGAGATAGACAAACAGGCCTAAGAACCATCATTAATTAATTCTAATCTGGCCATGATATAAAATCATTCTGGTCAGCTAGGGTTCAGTCCCTTTCCTCCATGTACTTCAGTACATAACCTTGATGTAAGGAGGTTTTCTCAGCACTGACTTCTTTGCAGCATTCATAAAGACTGCTGGCAGAGAAAAGACATGCACTAGCGCAGTTCAGGCAAACAAGAATATGCTTCATTATACAGTTATTCCTGCAACCTGTCCTGAAGCATTTTTAATCACACCGGCAGATAAAGTTCAATATGAAATAGTAATATAAGAATGTGTCAGCTTTAGCAGAGCTATAACTGTCATCAGCCTTGCCAGCACCATCAGCTGATGTACCTGAATGCAAAGAAGTGCCCTGCAGGATGGCAGAGCCTCTGCGGGCACGCAGCTCTGTCGCCTGCACCCCTTGCTTTGCCTCAGACAGGAGGTCAGATTGGATTTCCTGATTGTGCTCACCCCTAAAACATTCATGTCAAACCATCTCTAATGCCTAATTTCCTACAATTTCCTGCTCTGATTAGTGGGGAAAAAAAGGCATGGTTGCACTGTTTCTAGTATTTCCAAACAAAAAAGATGGGTAACCTTGGGCTATCATAAGTTCAGAGAGTTAGTTGGTAAGCTTGCTTGATAGCAGTTAATCCCACCTACAACACAGCCAAGGAAACGAGCACGAGCCAGAGCAACGCTCACTTGGGGAGGCAGCGGCAACCGTTTCATTTCCTGGGAAAAGCAACTCCAGTAAAACCCAACCAATTTCCACCATCCTAAATTTCAAAGAAAGAAAATTTAAAGGACAGCTCTATTCCTGCAAGAGGAAAAAAGGAAAAACTTGTAGGAAAAGACAGCTCTCAATTTTCTCCTCTTTTATATTTGCTAATATTGTAACTGCACTTCTAACTCCTTAGTGCCTGTCTGGAGGAGCTGAAAGCACACAAGGAAGAAACTCTCTCAATATAGTTCTTCTTATTCATTTTAATGCTGTCTAAATTGAAGAGGACAGACAGACACTGTGAACAACCCTTCACTTACTTCTTCCTTCATAAAATAATCATTATTCTCTTTCAGTATAACTCAACTACTTTCTGAGTTATTATAAAGAGAACAATTCTGCAAAATAATTAATACTCCCAGGCTCCCACTGAAATAAACAGGTATTCTGGCATTAGGAATTTGCACCATCAGGCCATCATTAAAGATCTCCAAAATCCGCCTTGTAGATTTTTTCTGTTCCTGCAGAATTCATTTCAATATATTCCAAGATAACCATCAATATTCTCAGGAGCCATGCTCCATGTTGCCGCCAAGAAGTGAAAACAAAATTCAAGTTAGCTTAAGCATTTTTAGAAAGCACAAGGGAGAAAAGAAAAACATAAATTCACATGGGGGGAAAAAAAACCAAGATCATCAGTTGGTAAAAACATATGGAAAAAAACTTGAAATATTTGAGAATCGTGCTAAAAAGAAAATTTATAGTATCTCTTCCCAATTAAAAAAAAAAAAAAAAAGAAAAGTAGAATCCCTGTTACATCATTTTTCAGTCCTTTGTTTCTCAGGGTCTTGCATACTTACAGGTCTGGCAGTGATTCTCTGTGGGTCCCCAGCATCGGCCTGTGCAGGACTTGTGGCATCGACCACCTTCGGGAATGAAAGACACAGAGATTAGAAATGTGGCTTCCTTTCATTTCTTCAACTTTCAGTAACTACTAAAGAGAAGGGTCTGTCTTGCCTTTGGAGAGTTTTTACGCTTTACTAAGGTCGAAACAGTGCCTGTAAAAAGTCCAGATAATAGCCAGAATTAGTGTCAAATGTATGAAATATGGGTACTTAGATAAGTGCTTTAAACCCTAAATCCCTGTCTGCTAAATATAACGACTGGGGCATTTTAAAATCAAAAAATATGAAGAAGTGTGGAGGACCGAGGAACAATTTCGTCACCCAGTGCTGTTGCTCTGTACATCCTCCATAAGACCTGCTTGTTCCTCCATGGGACAAGAGATGGCTAAGCGAATATCCATCTCATCTTGTGTTCAATGTCACCTGAACAACGGGGCAATAAACTCAGTGCCTTTGAAGAAAAGCAATCAAAAGCCAAACCTGCCCCTAAAAGCTTGAACAGTCTTCACTTCCAAAATCACAGTGAAGGAAACACGCTCTGTGCAGCCGCTTCACCGCAGTGACAGCTAAACTCAATTGCCTTTTCTGACTGCAGGGTCTCTAGCTGCCCGAGGTTCTGCTTCTGAAGGAACCTGGCGCTGGAGGAGATGCTCTGCATCGTCCTTCCACACGCTGACACGCTTAGTCTCTCAAGAAAAAAGGAACTGAAGGTGCTTGCATTGTAAAATACAGATGGAGGAGGAAGAGTCAGCAGTAGTACCTTTTCTAAACTTCTACAAACTACCTGGTAATTAGCAACTGAAACCTGAGGAGGAAGCTGAATTCACATCTTCCATTTCATGGCTAACTGCTACCTGTGCGAGGAAATGGAAAGCAGGCAGAAGGACTGGCACATTCTCTAGCTGCATCTTTTGTTATCTGGTAAGACACTCGGCCTGTCCCACAACAGTTCTGACGGCGAGTGAAGGGAGACCTCATCCTGCCGCTCCACGGCCAGAGCTCAGACGTGCCCCCTTCTCCCTCCTGAAGTGCAGGAGCCTGCCTTACCGCTACAACACAGGTGCTGCAGGCACCAAAGCCCTTTACATGGAACCAGACCTGAAGTGACGAACTGAGAAACCTGACGCACACACTGTGAAAGACGATGAATGGCCAGCCATTCCTGCTGCTCTTCTGACCCCAGTAACCTGACCTTACCTTCGATTAAACTTTTATTCACCACTGAATACTGCTGAGAATCTGTTAAGTGAATTTCCACTTTGAATCTGATCCAGAAGCTTACTGAAGTCATCAGGAACCTTTCAATTCGGTACTAACGGCAGCTGCTGTTAATGCTGCTCCACTGCACCCTGCACTAAATCAAATACTTCCCACATGCTCTGACTTGGGAGACAACGTTGGAGAAAACGCAAAGTGTCTTTCAGGCAAGCTTGGATCACCCTAGAAGAAAAAGCGTATCTACCAGATGTTACGCAGTTAAGCAAAACCACTGTCAGAGTTGTGTCAAGCCAGACTTTTTGTCACTACTTTCTTAAAACCAGTGCTCTCCCCTCGGCACTCGCACAGCGCTGATGGTGCTATTGATTATGTTGTGCAGTAATTACGTGCTGTATGCCAGCTACCTTGTTAAAACTACTGGCTCCTTGCTGCACTCATGTTCATTTAAAGCAATTATACTGGGGGAGCGTTGCTGCTGACATCACCAGCACATAATTTGCTGTCACATTCTGCCATCTGCTTATTTAGATCACAAATATAGTATAACTACATAATGCAAACTCATTCTGGCTGAGAGGGAGGGGACTCCATCTGGCTTGAATAATGCAACTTTAATTAGTAATAACAATTATTATGATTATTAAGAGGCTACTGGAGTGCTGTGCAGAAAGCTAACACATCCATATTGATTTACAAGAATAGAAATTCAAAAAACAGGTGAGCTAAACAGCAAACTCAAGGAAGAACTTTCACAGAAGAGAGCCTTCATAAGATACAGTTTGTTTGCTTGTTTTGGTGCTCACCTCACTGAATAGAAATGATCTCCAGGAAGTGGGTTTTATAAACCCTGACCAACAGAACAAGCAGGAAGGTGAAAGGGTAGAGCCTTGTGTGCACGTTTCCACACCTGCTAGGGAGGAACCGCAACCCAAGGCCAACAGAGCCGTCTCCTCTTGCAAGGCTCCACTTCATGCCTGATCCTTACTTACGGTCAAATCTCACATCAGTCTTGTTCAAGGAGTCCGGAGTTTAGGGAGAAAGCTACAAGTCTGGCAGCTGGCAGTGTAAAGCACTGCACAGACCACTCGGAGCCACACATTCCCAAGGCGAAACAAGGCACCAGTTGGGCTGTTTCTGCCCCTGACTTCTGCCCCCTTCTGAAATGTACTATATGCACCGGGCTTTCCACTGCAACATGTGCAGTGAGATAACACAGAAGATACTTCAAGCATCCCTCCAATGGACCTCTAACTAGAGAGGCCTCCCACACTTCTGCACAAGCTACACTTAAAATAAAAATCCTCATATTTGAAACTCCTAGGTGCTGAGATGATCCTCAGCATGCAACCAAAAATGTGCTCAGCCAACTCTACTCCTCCTGGAAATAAAAGTGATCCAGCATCTTCAAAAAATCTTTTTTTTTTTAAACTTGCATGCCTGCTTCCTGGTACATGACTTTGTTTGGCAGTGTCAGATGATCATTTGCATTTAAATTGAGATATTTAACAAAATAGCAAGAAAATGCTGCCAGTTTCCTTTTTTCTCATTGGGAACTCTGCTTCATTGTTTTCACTTCTCTCAGCTGCACAGACAAAACAAGAAGCCAAGCTTGTAGGCAGCACACTTCTGAATTACATTATATGTCCCTTTGAAGGTCAAATATACCAAGAATTAAAAACAAAAAACAAACTCCCTCCAAACAGTGTGTCTATATTGGTTTGTTTGTTTAAAAAGAAAAATAACTTTGTTTGCTCTCAGTATGAACTGGTTCAGATTCTGCCCTCACATAACTCAGTATTTCACCTGTTTTTCCCACTGTAGTGAGGACAGATTACTACCCATTAAAGATCAGCTCTGTAAACCTTAACACAAAAATAGTCCCACGGAAGTCAACCTAAGTAGCCAGGAGCATAAGGAACATTCATGTGAGGAACAGTTCTCACGATTAGATCTGTATGTCAGACTTAAACAATAATAAATCTACTGGCTCCAAGACTGATGAAGTCCTTACAAAAAATTGTACTACTTCTCACAGATCTTTCCATATATATTTCTTCTGATTTTTAGATTGTTGTGAGCCAACATAGATTTGAGGAAAAAAATATCAAACAATTCTTGGCATAAACTAGATTATTCCTTTTGTTCTTTGTCTCTCTAAAATAAGCTAAAACCTACTAACATACAGCAGCAAGGTCTAAAAGAAATACATAATGAAGAAATGGCAAACCATGAAGCTGCAGAAGTGTTTTTCCTTTTGTTTTGAGGCAACAGCTAATAAAGAGATGGGATTCCTTCCTATGATTTCCACTGCCGGTCCTTGGCATCAAGATGCTGAGCAAACTGAAATCTTAATGGCAACCAGGGGGACCTAGGAACACTCAGCACTAGTAGAGCAGCCCAAACTTCCCAAAAGGAGCAAAAGCCCACTTGTAACAATTCATTATGTATATTCTTATTATAGTCAAAGAGTGATTCAAGAATTAGAGGGAATTTGCCCAAAGAAAGATTTCTAATGGGTTCTACCTTGTTAGCACGACCTTGCCCATTTGCTAAATTCTTGCACATTAGTGAAGGCACATAAACAAAAGAATTTTTTTCTTTCCTAGTGACAAATGGAAAGGAAGAACCTAGAACAGTCTCCTGCCCACTTTACAAAAGTGATGCTAGAGTATATTTGTGCTCCTGAATAGTAGCACTGTTTTTTTGAATACATGATGACATTTTATTCACTGGAATGCAGAGGAGGAGGGAAAGAGTTAAAAGAAGGCTTATGTAATTTTTGCAGTTTGTTATGAAATCTAAACTTAGAAAGGGCAGATTCCCACTGGAACACGAGAATTAGTTTTGCTTTGGCAAATTCCACGCAGAAAACCAATGGCTTGTCTCCTGGGCTCATCTTCCCTTGGCCGATACTAATGCAACTTATCTTCATTATGGAGTCCAACGCAGAGTACCACTGTCATAACTTCCAGGGTAGTTTTTTATTTGGGGGAGATGCTTCCGCTCTCCCAACTGGAGCAAGTCACCAGCAGAAAACCTTTGCTCACTAGGCTGGGAAAGTCCAAGGTTACTTTATCCTTGTGCTTTCCTGGGAATTGAGAACAGCTTTCCTTTGTCTCCAGACTGACTTTATTATTTCAGGAACAGTAAAACCACAGAGGATTAAGTTACTGACAAGACAAGAAACATGAAGTCCTCCTCTTAGCTCAGTGCAGTATAGAGAAGAATGCTGCTTCTTCCCCGTCAGCCATCCCAGCTGCCTTAAGCAGACCTCTGTCACCAGGGGAAGGAAAGTAGAAGTAAAAGAAGAAATGATCTGAGTTTGTACAAAGCCTGCATTTATGGATGGCTTCCACCAGGTTAATAAATCATTAATAAATGCTAGCATATCTGTAACACACTGATATCGAAGTGTGAATAAACACAGCCAAAAAAAAAGTGGCTTTGATGGTTACAAGCCATGGTTATAAGCAGGCTCTTTACTTGTCTAACAGCCTAAAATAATTGATTAACTATCAAAACACCTACACATCATTTATTAGCTTCTGTAAGCTACTTATAAACTTATCCTTAACCTAAAAAATTCACTCTTACAAAAATGCTAGGGATGCCCCATGGATGTTTCTAGACATAACTTGCTCTCAGATCCGAGAAGTTTCAGGTACGCTCTGTGGCAAGAGACCCAGTCTCCTTTTTCCATTGCTTAGATGGGACAGAAGGTTTAAATACGCTCGCATATTGTTTTTCTAAGCAGATAAAACTTCTTAGTTACGTATGAAAAGACAACACAATCAAAACATAATTCAAACACCACAGCACAGCATTAACAAGAATTAAAGATACTATTGTTGTGATGGATTGTTCTGCCTTTATCAGGCTGTAATGCTTTCCGTGCCCTTGTCTGACGCCTATTGTCACACACTCATTCATTCACACTTCTTTGTTGAGTAAAAATCATTTTGCATTTTCTACCAGCCCTGTGCTGGCCGTCAGATCTCTTCTATTGATTTGAAAGTTAATTACCTAACAGACTCGCACTTTTCAGGATTTCCTTCCTTTATGGCAGCGGAGAGATGCCTCGCAAGAGAAAGTATAACTGTAAAAGAAGAAAGCATCTGATAGGAATATCTAGCGCTTATTTTCTCCTCCTCTCTGTGTAAGTGTTACGGGATACAGAAATCCAAGGGCCTGATCCTCTACTAACATCAAACTACACTGCTTTCACTGATTTCGCATGAGCTCACCTCCGGATATTATCACCAAATAGATTTCCAACGTGGGATTATAAAATCCCATAAAATTCAGGCTTTTCTCTAACAGGCTGTACCTTTACTGAAATTGTTACTTGTGGTAAATGGCAGCACTTCAGCTGACCTTTCCATCTCATATCACTGCTTCTACCCCAAAGTCTTCATGCCCAGTACAGGCACCCTGCACAACTGCTGAAGGCATCCCTCTACAGTGAAAACTTGCACAGCATTCACCTGTGACAGACCCAGGAGCTGAAAGCAAACTCCCACTAACGATCATTTCCAACAGGGACTTCCAAGTCTGCCATTCAACACCTCTATCTTCCCCTCATCTTCCTCAGCAGATAGGAAGAGAGACGCACACAAACAGAGAGGGAGTTGGGTACAGGCAGCTGAAAGGAAACCGGCATGGGAAATAGGTCTGCGAAATGAAAACTGTCCAAGAGATAGGCACTGAAAGAGCCCAGCGAGAGATACGGGGACAGCGCGAGGGAAAGGCAGGGGAGAGGGAGCAGAGATAAACGCAAACCAGCACAGAAGAAAACAAAGCCACTGAAGGGGGATGCATTTTCATGAGTAATGTGTGATGGATGCTCACATGCACGCAGGGACTGGGAATCTGTTGAGAACTTTGAAATTACAGAGTATCGTTAGATACACTGGTGGCAGGCACTTTTGATTTTAAGAGAGATTGGCCACCAGAGGTAAAGGAATAAATGGAAAGCCAAGAAGAGCATGTCAGCAGCACTGAACGGGCTCAGGCCAGTGAATTCGTATTTATCACTGACAGCTCCGAGCTGATAGCAAGCTCTCTGTAATGCGACTTCAGCTGCTACAGAAAAATGTCTTCAGGCCACAGTAACGACTACAGAAAGGGACCTGAGGGGGGTAATGAAGACACCAGTTATTTTTCTCTGCCTGGAACTGACAGCACTGGTAAGGCTGTATGACTTGATGCATTAATTGGAGGTTTACTCATCCACACAAAATAAAAACCTTCGGATATGACATAGTGTAAAACTTCACACTGATTAAGCAATTAGGAGCTATTAATTATCACTGCTTATAGCTGCTAGCACAGAGCAATGTAAGCGAATTCCCCCCACTGTGGTGGTGAATTAGTTCCAATCAGCATCAAATGCATTTCTGCCCACACACACCACACACACACACACACGCACACACGCCAAGCAAATTGGGAGACACAGCCAGAAGGCAAAAAGGATAGGTCAAGGTATACCTGCTGCTTGGCAGGCTCATCAAGAACAACAAGCCCTCAGGAATCTTTCCTTGTAATCATGGCTGTTAAGAAAACATACACCCCTCCATGAGCCACAGATGACTGTGCATAGCCTCACACACTTGCGGCAGGACCTCTGTTACTAAACGGCTGGGCAGCCTGCTCCCTGTCCAACGGGGGTCTACGCTGGGATGGGAATAAAACACCCTCCCTCATCAGGCCATCCTCAACACACACAGACCAACAACCCTGGATCCCTTCGACATACAGGGCTGTATCATCATCGCTCATTTGGCCTTTCGTCTGTGCAGGAGAGGGCAACGTTCCAGCAGCGGCAGCCGTTACACTCACCTAGGATGTGGGGTCCTGCTTCCTCTTTAACGGGCAGCCTGGGCTGCGAAAGGGGCAGCAGCGCAGAGCACGCACCCAACCCTCCTGCTGACAGCTCCCACTGCAGCGCAGGGAGCTCACCAGCCCCAGAGGGAGGGAGCTGGGCACCGCACGTGACCGCTCTTGCATCCTGAAGTGCACGGACTTCCCATCGAAGAAGTGGCCATTGCAATATCTGACCTGTGACACCCTCACCCCTCCTTGCTCCAAGATACTGCCCAGTGGCCCTCAGCCCAGGTGCTTCTTGTTCTGACTCACAAGAACAGGTGCTTCAGTTTGCGGCAGGACAAGGCATGATATTAAAAAACACAAACAAGCCAGGCAGCAGCAGACTCCTACTGACAGCCATCAAATGTGTGGCCATCATTACCCTCTTACACCATTTTAACATGGAAAGCTGCAGAGCATGTTTATGATGCTTTCTTGTATCCGTCTCACTGTCTGTAATAAATCTTAAGCCAGATCTCTTTCCTCAGGTGCAGCAGCAGACTTACTGCCCGATGCCTAATCTTGGCTCAGAACTGAAGGATGCAAATACAAGTTTCTTTTCTGGATGCAGTGTGTAACACTGGGAGAGGAATCTCAGTGCTGTTAGAGGAGATTTTTGAAAGGAGGTGCTCAACAAACTCGAAGACACATCAAAAAGTAAATGCCAAAGTGTGGGGTGTTCAAGTGCTTGTTTAATACCTACTCCTCCACCCTTCAAACAGATCAACTAAGTCAATACCGCATAAATCAAAATAATGCCCTGTAATAATGTTCCTGTAATGCTGCCAAAGCAGTAATAAAGTTTGAACAGAGGGGCATACAGTTTTCATTTTTTAAACAAAGTAATAACCTTAGAGAAGGGAAATGAGAACCTGGAATTGAAATGGCTTTTAAAATTCATTTTACTTTTTCTTGATGCCACGTAATACTTCAAGAGTCTGGCTGGGTGCAGTTAGGTGCGCTAACACTTCAACCAACTTCTGACTCAACCATATGGAAATAGTAGAAACTCCACATTCCCATATCATTTGGAGTCCAGTTTTAGACAAACTTTGTGTAAGTATTATTCAAACATAATTGCGTATTCAAAATGTATCTCTGGCTGTCTAAACAAAAGTGATTATTACAAAACAATAACTGGACTACAGAAGCCCTTTCTCTGTTGGAAAACAACACGGGTATGTATTCTGATATTTACATTCAGTGTTTGCAATCCACAAATATTCAATAAAAATAATAATGCAAAGAGATTTCAGACTGCAATTTCCTGGATGATCTTCAGCTATCAGAGATCTGCACAGAGGTGACCCTGTGGACATTCTACAACTGTCACATAGACGTAACGCAATGAATTGGGTATGAAGTCAAACTTTATACGTAGCCATTTGTATAAAACAACCTGAAAACCCTGAGTTCATTATCTTATTCTGTAACTATTCCACACATTTCACCTATGCCGTAACACTTCACTAATGAAGGCTTTTATGAGGTTTGGAAAGTAAATTACAAGTTCCTACGAGGGGACCAGAAAGAAGATTCAAAGATGTGAAAGACTCTTTGAATACTGGCCCAAAGAGATACAAACATGGAGCTCCTACACACAGGCAGTGTGACAGGCTGCAGGAGCATAAAATACACTCTTCTTTTTTGCTTAACTGCTCTGTACACCATGCCCGTTGCTGAGACAGAAACTTCCCTTCAGGTCACTCAGCACATGAACGCACGGGACTGTCCACTTTCCTGTAGGACGCTGAGGGGATCAGAAGGAACCTCCTGAAACAGCCCTGGGTTTGAGCAGACCAGTGGCCCAAGCTCTTGAGCCAGGCTGTCCATGAAAGCCGGACAGGAAGTTTAGTGATAGGGCTGAGAACTTCCGCTAAAACAGGCGTGCATGACAGAGTCCTAAAAAAAATGCAGATGTGATAGCAGTAAAGCTTGGGGTGTTTTTGTGTTTTATGCAAGCAGCAGTCTGCCAGGAGATGTCCACCACGATGCCAGCTGGCTAGCCCCCACACGGCAGCCACCCGCTGCCGCTGAGCACCACACCTCCCCTCCTGCCCGGCGCAGCAGCACTGACCGAGCCGACCGAGCTGGTGGCTGGGACGCGCATCGTGCAGATCTAACAACAGACAAATTCAAAAGGGTGGGAGGCACGCAGCAGCTTCAAGAACTGGTAGATGCAATTAAGTGACTGATTTTATGGTCTTTCTTTTCTTCCTCTTTCCCTAAGCAGCTCTTCAAAGGCAGCTAGCTAGAGCAGCTGCAGCTTGCTGTGAAGGACCAATTCCACCCACCCACCCACTCACTACAAATCTGCCAATTATCATTCAATTAGATTATTTTAACTATTCGGAGTATTTGGGGTTTATTTCCTACTTTCAAGAAACATCGGTGTTTGTGATAAAGCAAGCTGGTTATAATGGAAAGGGATGCTTTCATTTGAACTGAAAGTCTCCCCCTTGTGTAATATACTGTTTAAACACCAGTCTGCTTACAAACAGGTGGCATACAGTAATACATAATGCACACACAGGTTGCCTCTAAAAGATAAGCATATACCAAGAGTTGCCACACGCTACTATGTGGAGCACTACTTAAATTCTGTAGCTACAGAGCAAGTACCACTCTGTAATATTTTTTATACAACAGCACAATAAACTGTCCAGCTTGATGGGTGACTTTCTTCCCACAGCTGCTGTAAGAAGGAGGGAAGATAGTAAAACAGGACAGAACTTTACCAGGGATGGGGCTGGTTTGGGAGTTGAGCATTTCTTTTTTCTTTTTTCTTTTTTTTTAATAATTTTCATTGCAAAAAGATGCCTGTGTCAGAGCTTCTTCAGAAACTGTTAATGCTGGCTTTCTCAGCGCTGTCCTTCTGTGCCCATGACTCCGTAAGATCCCTGGCTTTGTAGCAGTTCCCTTGCTAGATCCCTGGATTAGGCTCTGGCAGCCTAAGGACTTCTGTCCCTCACGGCATTATGTATTCGCATTAGCCATGTATACTTGCGTTTGTTTCTTCTTATTCAGTGAACTCAACTTTTAGAGGCATGGTATTTCCATTAAAAGCCATGTCTGCATGCCTTTCAAATCTGTTTCAAGGACATTCACCAATTGACAAATCCCTTCTGAAAACGCTGGCTGAAGGTATTTATTAGGAAACTAAACTGATTCCCTTTATTCAAAACACACTGTTCTGAGTTGAGGAAAACAGTACCGTCACCTTCAGCTTGTTATACCAATGTAAAACAAGTCCTAGATCTCATGTATTCCTCCATCTTCAGTTATATAACCCAGCAAAAACTATTCTTTAAAATAAATTCCTTCTGTTACTGTATTTGTTTTTCATTACCAGGTGAGTAAATAAATTCTGTCCTGACTAGAGATTCCTTAATGGTAGGAAAAGCAACCTCCACGTATACCGAACAAAAAGTGGTTGCAGGACTTGCTGGCTGTCTATATTAAGCTCCGATTTAAATTTTCTTTCCAACTGAGATATCCATGAAACTGTAACTGCTGCTTAAATGCCATGTTGCAAGCCCCTGAAGTGTGTTCCACACAGAAGGAGCTTTCACAAAACAGTATAGTTATTTGTGGCTTTTCACCTGAAAGAACAGCTTCTCCTCCCAGCTTTGCCCCGGTGACACCTGCGGCAGGGAACGTATTCTGTGCCGAGACCACCTCTCTGAGGAGGCCCCATTCGCTGGTCTCCAAACATACACTTAAAATGTTAATTGAACTTCAAATAATAACCTCAGTGAAAGGTTATAATTTAACCAGCTCTGCAGTAACAAAAGTCTTCAGCGCATACTTTCTGGAATGCCATTTACTCTGTAGGTAGTTTCCAATTTAGATGTACACCAGAAATGATACACTAGTTATTCCGAGCTGGCTTTAAGCATGTATTAGTCACTTTCCTCCTTTCCTTTAGCCAGCATACAGAAACATACCGCTGTTATTCTGGCCTTCTTCAAAGCAAAATCCTTGTGCTTCGAAGAAGAACACAAAACCTTGCAGGAATAACTGGGAAAAAGGCAGTTGGCTCACACACGTCTTGGTACTGAGGGCTAAGGTTTTGTTTTACACGTATGCACTGTTCCACATGTAACAGGAGGCATGCACTCGTCTAAAGGAAAGCTTTCCACGTTCTTATATCTACACCGCATTCGGCTCTCCTGAGTCTGTACTAACCGATGGCATTTTTGCTGTGACACCTGAGGAAAAGGACTCCATCCTTGCTCCCACGCTGACACCTGACTCCCAACTTCACCGGTGTGGCTTCCAGATGGTAGTGGATGAGGACTGGTCCTGCATGAGAGTGTTTTGGATTTTCCAGCTGGAAACACTGGTGGGCACATGTGTAACATTTTGCACGATTTAGCCACAGCATAACTGAGAACTTGTGGAAAAGTGGGACTCTTGGGAGAGATTGTAAGGATCTGAGGTACCCCTATTCTTCATAACTATCACATAATTACTTCAGAATTAATTACCCCATGGTTTGACCTAAGTATAAATTTCCACATAAGCCACTAAGGGTAAAAATGATCCTTTTCTAATACTGAGACTACTCGTTGCAAAAGTGAGTTACTGTGCTCTGTGAACAACAGCAAGGTCACTACTGAACATTAAATCAGGGGGCTGGCTACCCTTCAGACCTCCTTCTGCAGCTGTAACAAATGGCTGTACGTGAATTCACCCACCTCCCTTGCCAGCCACTCCAAACACTGATTTTATCACCTGATGGAGAACAGAGCTTTAACACTTACACAAAATCCTACGCAAATATTAACTTATGCATTCTGCAGAAACACCTTATAAGAATACACTACGTATGCTGAAAGGGATGTGCATGTATCTACATGGCCGATTTTCTCCTATATCAATTTAAAACCAGTAAGGAGCTTTTGGCCTTCAAGTAGGCTGACATAAAGAGACAATTTTACTAAACTAAGTTTTTACCAAACTGTTCCCATTTCTGCAATATTTTAAAGAAATATCCTTTTAGAAACTGCATTACTTTTTGCTAGCATGTGGAAAACTCAAAGGAGAACGTGGTCCAGCAAACTCTCAGGTATCAGGGCCAACTGGGTAACAGGCTACCTAAATAAAGCAACTCACAAAGAGAGTATAACAGAGTAAAAGAGGAAGGAAGAAAAAAATATGGAGCCAGCACTGATTCAAATCAACCAAATGCACACTGTACAGAGATGAGCACATCAAACAGCTATAATGCTTCCACCCACATGCGCACCCAGGTAAGGTCAATCACAGCCTGGATTGTCTGCTGCAGGAGAACTGAGAGCTGACTACATAAGCCACTGTGCAACTGGCTAGTCCATTTTCTGTTCCTTTAATTAAAATGCAAAGCACTGTCTAAACGGTAAACATTTAATTAGATTTTTGTCTCTGTTTCAACATTAATAAAACACATGAAAAATGCATTAAGAGCCAGCTAATTGGGGGCTCTCAAAAGAAGCTGTAAATAAGCGATTACAATACAATTGGGGTGTAGTTCCTCAGGAATCATCACAGGACAGATGCTTTTTAAAATTCCAGACAAAAGTTCAGAAATTATTACAAAACCCCAGGCAATAAAATATACAGGTGACAGGAAGACTGAAAGCCCAGCAAATGACGGTGAAGAGCAGCCAGTATTACAGAGGCAGCCAGGCTGGCTGCTGGTGAGCTGGGGTCCCTCACACCAAATGTCTTTTCTACAGCCAACTATAAGCCTGCTCGTTTCAGAATGAAGTGTACAGGCTACATTTGCTGGAAAAGAGGGAGTCTCTAAAACACACAGATGTCAGAACAGACTGATTACCAGGTTCCTCATGTGAAGCTCGAACACAAAAGGTACAATTTTAACTTCTATAGGGTATTGGTTAAATCAGTAATAGAACACTTTGCACACTTTGCTTTCCCCCTTCTGAAAGAACACTGTAAAATATTTCACATTGAAGAGCAACTGATATTATTCTAGAGCTGGAAAGAAATTCCTCACAGTGTGAGCCATGAGACCGTCTATCTGTTTAGCTTATGAAAAAAGGATCAAGAGGTGAGCTGATTACACTGTACATGCCGCTACTGCAGGGAGAAAACGCTGGGTACTTGAGAGCTCTTTGAGCTGTGTAACAAGCAATAACATCTAGAATTTAAAACTGTGTTCAAATCAGAAATAAAGGCACCTAGTATTATTTCTTTTTACAGCAGGGAAGTAACAAGCTGCTTGGTGGACAGCTATGACTTCTGCAAAGCTTCAGACCAGTGGCAGGAGGGCACACAGGACCAAAGCCCCGTGCTCACGCAGCCAGGCGCTGTAGGACCTCTGGCCCCTCTTAGGGCTGGGCTGCTGCTGTAACTCAAAGCCAGGCTGGAAGATACACTGCGCTTCAGACAGTTACTACGCTCAACGCCAGGCAAAAAGATGGTATTTCAGGTCCTCTGCACACAGGAAATCAGAGCTAGTGGTGTTTCCAGGCTTCTTTCACCCTTAAGAAATCTATGAATCAATAAGGAAAAGAGAGGGAGGAAATTTTAAAGAAGCGTTTCCCTTGAATACATCATGGGATTTACTGAATCACAGGTTCTCAGCTGAAGACTAAGCCTTTTCCTCCCATATGTCATGTTAAGAATGTAGAACTACCACTGCATAGCTCAGGAACTGTGGTTTTATGTTATCAGGTAGAATTAGATAGAAAGCAATGACACAGAAGTACCCTGTTAGGAATATTAAGTAACTGAAGAGGTTCTGCTTGAACAAAGTTCTGCAGATCTCAGGGTACTTCAGAATCTGAGCAGAAACTCCAGTTCAGGACAGAATTCCGTGGAAGCTGGGCATTAGTTAACTTCTGTCCTGCTTTTTTCCTGAATAGTTTGTTAAAAAGCAGCATTTTTTTTTCAACTTAAAAATGTCAAGTAATCTTTTAATCTTTATTATCCAAACAGTTACCAGCTCCACCATGAATACACATCCATAGATTTCAGTATTTTTAACTGCATTGTTGATTTATTTGAGTCTATGCCATTAGCTACACACAGCGACCTCAACCCAGTAATTCAAACCCTTCAGGCTTTTCTGTGAAACAAAACCTCCAAGTAAAGCTCTGCCGAAAATTCTGATTTAATACTACAGTCCTTGTCAGAACCTGCAAAGGAGCTCAGCTGGCGCAACAGGGTTCTAGCGCACTTCCAGCTCCGACCGAATCAAGGAGGTCAGCGAGGACACTGAGGACACAGATCAAAGCAGCCGAGTTTTCAGACCCGCTGTGCTTAGTCTCAAGCTGATCAGAGAGAAGGAGTTCTACCAACGTAGAGTCATTTCATGCAAGAAGTCTAATTCTTATTCCCTGCTTTATTTCTTGCACCACTGCTGGGAGCTGCACCATGGGTTTCCAGCTCCGAAGGGCAGACCTCTGCCTCTTCAATTATAGAACCAAATCCAACATCTGGATGCGGTAACAGGGGAACATGGTCTTGCAAAGAAGACAGATTTTCAGCACTGAAAAAACAAACTAACATACACCTAATGGGAAAACTTTGTTCCTTGGACAGTTAAGCACTTGAGAGATTCCCAATGCTATGTGTGCCCAGCTTAGAAACCCCGGGTTGAAAACACTGATTTCAGGTAAATGGAAGAGAAGGCTGTTTTCAATTACAGTTAATTGTAAAAGCTTCATCTACAGGATATCAGTATGGAAAGGCTCTGCAAACAGTAAATACTCATATTATTTCAGTTTACGAGTCAAAATGCCAGGCACAGAGGTACCTGTCCTCAGAGAGCTGAAGTACGCGTGGTCCCTGGTGCAACATTTGTTTATGACACTGCAGCAGTACACACTGAGCTTTATGCCAGCAGCCCCGGCTGTACTCATCTTAACAGTAAGACCGTGTAATTCAAAGGCTTCTAACATGAGCTTTTCTGCATGCATTTGATCAGAACATGAAGCAATGCATTTCAGGCTAAAGAAAAAGGAGAAGCAGCAGTTAGGATTCGTATGTCTGCAGTACTTCTACTATAGTGCTTAAGCCACTGTGGCCTTTTCAACTGGCTTCTTAATGCCGATGTGACAATGAAAGTCTGTGAAGAAGGGAATCGGAAGAGCTGTATCCCTGGAGTTCACTGGCCACATCCTCTTCTGTCTAGTGCTGATGTAAATGAAGGGGAATGCAACAGACCTGGCAGATCCAAGGTACGAAACAAGCAGAGAGGCAGGGGGACTGATTTTATTTCAAAGCATTTTCATTTCACTCCACCCTTTTGTCTTCCTCCTCTGCTGATCGCTGTGGAGCAGCAGGGAGGGCTGCAAGTGAAATTATCCCCAAAGTGGGACCATTATCAGCTGTTCTGTTTGGCTGGGGAAGAGAGCAGCACTGGCAGCTACCACACTGGGGATGAGGAAGGAGGAGAGTGACTGAGCCTGGGGTGTGTGCAGACTGCTGCACTCGTGCTCCTGGTAGGACTGGAGTCCAGGCTGGCATAGCTGAAAACCCAGCAAGCACTGCCGGGCTCTTCTCTGAAGGTGAGCCCTTGTTCTGGAAGACCTTAGGGGAGATTTCCCTAAGGGGGAGAATCTTCCTTGGGGAGATTTCCTGTCTGTTACTAATGGATGGAGGCAAAACTAGCAATGCTGAAACACTAAATTGTGGTTTTAGGACCTGCTTAAAGTATTAAGTAACTGATCCTGACGCTTATGCCAGTTAGCATCCTTTTCTCCCTACAATATTCTCTGCCAGGGAGGACTACTGAGGTGGTCACAGTGAAACAGCCCTAACAACTTCTGGGGCAAATGCTGTTCCTCTATTCCTGCCAGTCAGGGCTAAACATGGCACGTAGGTTGATCCATCTACCCTGGTCTTACATGAACATGTTTACACAGACTTTCCTAAATTACTGCTAGTGCTGTCTTTGTTGAGCTTGACGCAGAAGATTTGGCTGGTTTATGTTCACAGATTGATGCAGCCCCTCCGACAGACCTTTTCCCTTTCCTGTGAAGGTTTTCAGAAAAGCAGTAAAAAACACTCATTCTTTTCAAGATATTCTGACACAGAATGTCCCAGAGGGCCTTCCCTGACATATTTTGCACTTAGTATATTCTCAAGCAACGTGTACTTACTAAATTCCAGTGGACTTAGTTGAGATTTGCATTTGATAGAGGCATTTGAGACTTCAGGCAATTTAATACATTCATGTAAAATAAACAGTAAAAATATAGGCTGGATCCAAAAAGCATGACTCACAGTCTATGTAGGAAAGTACCAAAGACTCTGCGATGCACTGAGCATCATTTGCAGCAGTGGAAAAACAGTAAGCTTGGGCCCAGCAGGCACCCACACTGCTTCACAGATTCTGAGAAGTGACATGTGAGCCAAATTTGAGAAGCACGTACCTTACTTAATGATATTTTATAGAGATTTCCATCCTAGGGTTATAATTCAATGTTCGTTTCTCTAAGATCTTTCTGTACCAGCGCAAGTAACTTGCCTTAATTCTTTTGTAAACTACTAGCATAACATATACCCTTTCTCCTACCTCTTGACAGGTATTAATAAGGTTCCACCATTCTTTGAGTGATTTTATTTGAAGGCTTTATATATACATAAATACACACACATGCACGTGTGTGTATGAGCGCATGTGAGAGAAATACATGTGCATACACACATGGATAGCTATTTAATTTTAGGTGCTTTTAAATGGTGATCTCTGTGCCTAAAATCTTTGTTTACCAAAGCTTTAACAACTTTGTTAAACCGTCTTAGCCATTTGTTGGATTTCTGTGTAATGTGGTTTAGATTTTCACCTATGTAAGTTTTGAAGACAGAACTAGTTTGGATTAGCTAATTAAATCAAATTAGCAAATTAAATCAAATTTCACAGGACTCATGAATAGTATTGAAATAGAATCTGGTCTCTTGGAGAAGACGACATTCTTATTAAATTAAACACAGTCCAAGTGGGCTCTACTCAATCCCAAATAAGGGAAAATAAAGTAAAATTTAGGTGGCTATCTTATGAAGCTGCCTTACTACACAGCTCTCAATCATCACTGAAATAATGCTGATATCAGGTTTATCAAGCACAAATGGCAAAGCACAAAATGTTCCCTATGTTTCAAAGCAGCTCAAAAGGAATGATTTTTTTTTCCTTCCAGAAAACTGGACTGAGATACATACATTCTTTCATCCTGCTGGGGGAGCTAATATTTGCCTTTATTACCTTCCGGTTGTGATTCCAAAAGTACTCAGCACTGACCTTGTTCTGATTCCTCTGGAGTCACCAGCAAAACTTCTGCTAGCTCAGAAAGTATTGATGTTGGTTGCTTTTTTAAAAGAGCTTATTACCTTGGTATTGCAAAAGCATTTGTCTTGAAGAGCTGGCAAAGGTTAAAAGAAAACCCAATAACAGAACAAAACAGAGTAACAACCAAGTCTTTTTCTTGTTGAAGTAATGATTCATAAGGGTACAGGCATTTCCTAACCTCCAAAGGTTTTATCAGTTCTGCTTAGAACTGATCATCACCAGCGATGAGTTTTTTAATATGCAAATAAGATAGCTGGCTGCATTACAACTATGTCAGGTTTCCAGCCAGAAGGCTGAGGAGTTGAGCCTCAGCTCCGGAGCTGGCAGATCGAGGACCAGTGGAGTCTGGCAGGCTCCCACAGGAAGCTGTGTCTCAAGTAGCTGTGATCTTTATTTGAGGGTAGCAGGTGAGACATACAAAAGCAAGTCGTCCTTATGGAAAACAATTATACCACAAAGCGCTTTGTTAAAAATGAACTGCTGCTTACAAATTATGGGGACTCATCAAATGGTTTTTACCCAGAGTTTTATTTTTTTTCTGAATTCCTAACATACTACTGAAGGATTTAAGTTATTTCTTGGCTGCTGTGGAAGCTGAAGAGGCAATCTGCAATTTATGCATCCTTGAGGGACACCTCGGGATACGGCAAGAAATCCAGAATGTCCCCATATCCGGAATGGCCAGACCAATGTCTGCTGTGGTATCATTCCTGACATCAGATATAAACTTCTTCCCAGCCTATACCAGAACTTCAAACCCAATACACCCTGAGGGTACTGTTTAATTGCATGGTAGTCATTTTGAATACACTTTACTGTATCAGGGAATATTTTACCTAAACACTTTGTATCACTGTAGCACTACTGAATTCACTAGAATTCACTACTGCTCTAAGAATCATCAAAATACTGCTCAAAGGGAATAACTCTAGGGAAGAGAATTGGGGTAATGGGTCAAACATTAACGAAAATATATAGATACTCCAAGTTTGAAAAAGAGAGCGTAAAAATAGACAACATACTAAAAGTAGAAATATTGGCTGTATTGTAAAGACCACCCCATCCTCTGCAAATTCTCCATTTCTTTACCGATACACACAAGACAACAGGATAGCTATTTCTTTGAGGTTCATTTCTTATCTAAAGTCAGAATATCCGTGAGCTTGTACCATAATTACTCCAGCAGCTAATTATGATGCCATAGGCAGAACACTGTGACTCAAGGACCAGACTGAGCAGCAGGAACAAATGCAAAACAAACAACAACGTCTGTGCTTCCACTGTAGCACCGCGACTTTAGCAATAAATAGAAAAAAAAAAAACACACAGAAGAGAGAAAGCAGATGACAGAAAATTCAGAAAATGCATGATGTTCACAAATATGCTCTACAGAGATTTTTAAGATTAGACTAAGGGTTCCTACAAGCAGCGTAGAGACTTTGAAGAATGCAGTGTAAGGGGAAAATCTACAAATGCAATTCTCCATAACAGAGGATCAGGGAAAAACTTGTGGTCATATTTATACTGTGTCATGCTGTATTGATGACAAGACAAAGAATAAAACTAGTACTTACATCCTGAGCTGCCATTCGTTGGAACCAAAGTGAAGTTGGAGGCCCAGGGGTTACGCACGATATCCTGCCAATGAATAGTGTCTGCGAAGCAAAGAAATTTGTTCTGGCCAACATACACCCCTCCATTCAGTATTTCTGCACAAAAGAACAAGAGAACAGAGTTGCAAAGCTTTAGACATACAGCTAATTAAGTTGATTGCTGCTGTGTGTACCGGAGAGAGAGGGCACGAGATTCAAATGCAGATTCTCACTGTAACCTCACCTAATACTCTGAAAACTGGATGGCAAGCAGCATACAGTATTTGTACACAGGAACCATTTATATCCAGGAGAAGCCTGATGAAGACAGCCACACAGCTGCTAGATGATTTACTGGGTTTACGTGTTGCTCCAGTGTAATCAAGTGTGTAAGAGTACTTTATTTGTGGGTAAAATAACTCTCAAGACTTAACTGAGTTTAAAAAGCACAAGCAGTCAAATCACACTACGCTGCATTTCATTAATACATAAGAACACTTAAAATACACAATAAACTGATATACTCCCCCAGGGTAGGAATTTTCTGATCCCAGAGTAAATAAGGAGGGTCCAGTCGTCAGGATGTCTGGGAAAGCATCCTCTCCGACCATACTGCCCTGCCATTCAGCTCTGCTGCCTACTCTCTTCTGCACTGGCACACACGTTATATCAATGAATCGCAATCAACCTTTGAAATTTCCTAGGGCTCCCTTCTCATCAAACTTTTAGTCATAAATCCTATTTTAATAGCCAATACAGAGACTGTGTTCTTATATTAATCCCAGTCGTCTATCCGTGCAGTTTATAGTGACAGAGCAAGCCAGGGTGACAATCACAGCCAAAGCAGGACCCAAATTCGCATCCTAAGTTTTTTAATGCTACAGCATTTATATTCCTTCTTCATGAAATTCAGGCATTTTAATTTCATGTGTCTTCAGCCGTGAATCTACTTTCTGAATTTCAAGACTGACTACAAGCAGTTTCATTTTTTTAATAAAATCACAAAAGTGACTCAAATATAAACATGAAATGCTTGTTTTCCAGAGAAAAAACTGTATTTTTCAAGTTCCTCTTTCCCAAATACTCCAAATACTATGATCGCAAACCCCCACTGACACATCTTGCTGGAAGCTTTGCATCTGCGGGAGATGGTTTCTGAGCAGATGGGAGTTCCCATGCCATACCCTAACGGGAAATCTGCAGGCCATCACAATTTGGGGGGGAAATTTTTGGGTACTTTTTTTTTTTTTTTTTGGAAGGAATTTAGACATTTGGTAAATATGGAAAGATATCAAGTGTCAAATCATTCCTCTATTTCCATGTGGGTTTTCTTTCCTTTTTTTTTTTTTCCTTTAAATTATCATGCTTATATCAGTTGGTTTAAAAAATGGCTTGTTGCCATACCTCTGAAGACTTGATTTGCCAGATCTCAACAGACAAATGATCTCATGATTGTTAGATGTACCACCGGGGTCTCCTTTGGAGCTGTAACTTTTTTTTTTTTTTTTAACCATTTAGACTCTTGCTCATATTCAGTGTTTCTCTTTTTAACCTGGCTCCTGTATTTCCAAAGCAAAGGATAATCCTTGTATCTTTCATTAAAGTTAACAGGAGCAATGCAGCCAAAACCTCATGCATCGCTTAATGTCAGAGATTCCAGCCTCAGCAAAGAAATGTGGAAGGTTAGTTACTAAGGGCACCTTGCAATGACTTTAAGTGGTGCTGTACAGCCAGGAGTGTCACACTTCTTACAAAGACATTAAGAGCAAATCTCGACTACTGTGGCAATGACTAGGTCATCTGATAGTCCTCACCTCCCACAAACACCTTTAAAAGTTGTAGTGGGAATACCAACATCGACAAACAAGGAAGGAATTACTCTGTTTTTCTTCTAAAACTTCAGAGTTTACAGGCCACAGCACATAGAGGAGGTAGCCCCCAACAAAAGAATGTATTAAATAAAGGATCATCTGTAAATACATCCTTCCACCATATTAATCAGTTCAGAGTATTAACATCCATTTCTTAGAAACCTCTGGTTTAAAAGCTTGGCTTTTCATTGAAAAGGGGCTTAAAAACAAAAGCAATAATAATAATGTTATACAGAAGAGAGTCCACATTAGAGATATAGCAATGATCTATCTGTATGATATTCTTATGATCCCTGAAAAAAAAACCCTGTACAGCATCTGTTAGCAATTCTGCTCTGGGGAAAAACTGGGACTCAGAAGCACTCTTGAAAACATGATTAGTGATGATTTCTCTGTGTCGTCCCAGCTACACAGGATTAGCTAATCCACGATGGCCCAGATTTTGATTAAAAATAACGTCTAACAAGCCACGGAAAACTGAAAAATCTAAATTCATAGCTTCTTAACCACTTGCACACGATTCCAAATAGTGTCACTATCAGTTGGTACATCTGAACACCTGCCGCTGGCATAATTTCTGCTTTTTAGAGCATTCACTCATGACAATACCTATCAAATTTTCTCCTTTCTCCAAGGAACTTTGATGTATTCTTGTGTATCAGGTACCATCTCACTCTAAAAATAATTCTAATAGTTTCAATTTGTGGAGAAATACATTTTTCAGCATAAAAGTAACCAGAAACTGGCCCTTCTTTACTGAAAGCTTTCCCTGTGATTTACTAGGAGCAAACATTAAAAATTGCTCTGACTTCCCTCATCACTGAATAATAAGCATTGTACCTGTTTGTCCCCAAAAACCTGATGCGATATATTTGTCCCAAACTGTACCACTTTTCACAGGTGACAGGATTAAAGTTTACAGGTCTATTCATGTGGTGAGGCGCTAAGAAACCTGAGCAATACTATCGAAGTTGGGTCTTACAGAGATGTTAAATAACCATGAACTCAAAAGTTTAGTACAATCTTTAAGGTACTTATGCTTGACTCTTCTCATTCTGTTGGATCCAAATTCTACCCTTCTACCTTCCCTTCCCCACCTGCTATTCCACTTTTCTTTATGCAGAGTCCTCGGCACACGTAAATCAGCACTGATGTATTGGCTACACTGAATTAACAAACTCAAATGCATTTGGCACTTCTCTGCCCTCTCTTAGCAAGAACAATGCCTGGAAAGACCTAATAAACCCTGTTACGTGCTAAGCGAATGAAGCACAAATGTAATCAATATACAATAGAGTTACTGTATAATGAACTCATCATCATAAAGTCATCATCTCCTTTTAATTTACAGCACTGGAAGTGAGAGAGAAAGTTAAACAGTAAACAGGAGGAGAAAGGCAGGGATCTCTGACTACGCAGATGAGTTAGCAAGCGAAGCCAGGCAGAAGAGCGCTTTCTTCTCCTGTGTGCTACAACAGAGGAGTCTTCCTGCTGAACCCTTTCAGAGAATGGAGCAGGAACCAGAATAACAAGTCCTCTACTGGATTTTATTTCTCCTGCAAAGAAAGAAGCCAGTTCCTGCCAAAGCAGCACTAAAAGAGACCATTCACAGTGGCATATACTTTAAATATCATTTTGGGGAGAGTATTTTTGTCTTCTAACAATTATTTGTGACACTGGAAAACTATTAATCTAAGTCCAACGCCACTGCCTGGGCGGGACAGCAGGCAGAGCACGCAGCTCTAGCAACTGCTGCATGAAATACTGACTGTGCTGGCTGCAAACGTTATCCTCGGGCTTCCACGCTACTCAAGAGCACAATTACAGAAGCGGATTTTGAAGCACAGGTCCTATTGGCTTTCACTAGGAAATGAGCTCCTAGAGGTGGCAGAAGATTTTGGAAGCCTTCCTGTAAGCTCCCGATAGCCACACTTGAGTCTCACCATCTCCCATTATGGCACCAAGGCTGCAGCTGGTGCTGCGAGCAAAGCAGTTGCTCCAAGGTCTTTTGCCACTTGATTCTGAAGTGAATGCAAAATCTTATCATCCTCCTTATTAGAGCTACTTTCCCGGCTTAAAAGCGGTATAATTCTGTCACCCAAGTTATATGAAAATAAAGCAGCAAGTGCACTTGCCACTGACTTCTGTCATGATTTTGCTTACTGTGTGGAGTGCTGCCAAATGATCGTGGGGAACTTACATCTGCATATTATTAAAATTCTATTAAATGGTCATTTATCCAGGGACTTGAATCAGAGATGTATTATCCATTTTATCTGCTATTTTCTTGCTTCCATTAGCCAAGTGATGAAGCAGAACTATTACCACATAACTCTGGTAACCTACCATATAATACTTAAAATACTAACAACAGAGCAACGGTACATACAGGCCTCTGGCAACCACGAAACACAAATATCTATACTTTCCATAATGTACCATGCAACGTGGAGAGGTGCATCACATACAACTCATACTCAGTCTGCTAAGATCAAAAAGGGGTGAAATTCACAGCATTTGCTGTAATGCAATGAAGGGTTTGAGTGGGGTCAGTGAAAATGGGTTACGAGCCACCAGAAGCTTAAGATCACTGCAAATGAGGCAAAAGGACAGTAGGCCTGCACGTGTGTTGTCTGATTAGACCGGAGATGGAGAGGACTCTTCTTCAACCATCTGTCAAAGGGGCATTTTCTTCAGCTGTTTTCTAACTTCTAATGTGGATTAAACTGGCAAACCATGTTCACGCTCTGCAATGTATCCTTAAGTGCAAGTAACTTGTGTGTTGATCTGCAGTGGGGGCTGCTGGCAACTATTTCACAGTATAACCTGGTTCTAAAATCGTTATAAAATTAGTTACAAAATTGCTACTGCTATTGAAGGTTACAAATTAAAAGCTCTTCTCTGGTCCTATGAAGCCAGCTGCCACTACAAACTGGAAGAGGCACAGTGAGAGGGAAAAGAGTGAGCTCTAAGGTGGGCAGAGAGAGGGGAAGGAGTTAATTAGGAAAACTGTTAGGAACATCCACTGTAACCACCTCAAAAGCAAAACAGAAGATACCTTATATCTTCCAAGGTGATTGCCTGCTAACAAAACAGCTGTCTTTTACTCTACAGCATACACAGGTGTACTCTGCACATACAATTATGTAACACATACTGGTGATACCTTAATTTCCAAGGTCAGCCTCTAGTAGAGCCGAAGCATCTTTGCATGCTGACAGTGCTGCATCTTTCCCATCATCACCCAGATGACAGGGATTTGTTGTCAGATACCACATCACTCTCAAAACACTGTCAAATTTCACTCAAGATGCTCAATGTATTACCTGAAAATGGCTTTGGCCTGGAAATTTCATGCCAAACCAAGTCTTTTGATCTCTCAGCGCAGTAGACTGCTGATGACCCACTGGGAAAGCACTTCAGGTCCATCATTAATAAGCTGTGTCTTAAAGGGTAATGAGAACTGGGTGCTTTAGCAGACAATAGCTCATCCATCATCAATCAAGATCTGAAGTTTTTATACAGATGATTTAAGGAGAGTTGGACTGTGTAAAATTGAAATGTCACATTTGTATTGGGAGATGGGGGGAGCTTGATAATGAAAATGAGAGTTTTAACCTTCTCCATTTCAGCTCAATGACCATACTCAAAAGCTCATGGATGTAGAATCTGTGTACCAGCTAGAAGCCCCAGACAGCCTTCGATCTCAATTACACAATTTCAAGTAAAGATTATTTGGGTCATTAGCTGGAAGTCAGTTTCAAGGCTTGATGGTAACAGCAAAATATTCTTTATTTCTGTCAAAAGCATTCAGTGTTACGTGCAGGCTGCAGGTCTGTACTTCCAACTGCTCAATAACTAAGAACACCGGATTGGAGCACCTGAGCATAAATCTTCAAAATCTACCTATTTTGCTACTTAAATAAGGGTGGAGTAATTTTATTACTTTTCACTGAGTTTGATGGGGTACCTTTTCACCATTTCACCCCAAAAGTGCGACAGGATGGATTCACATGATCCTTGTGAGTCATTTAGCTACTTCATTAAAGGACAACAGGCTCTGGCCAACTTTTTTTTTTTTTTTTTTTAGCACTCTCCCCCCAAAGTGAGTTTCTGTTTCATTAACAGGTTTGGCCATATTAAACCAACTCAAAGAAGACATTTGCATCTGCTCAGATTATTCCTGACTTTGTGCATGCCCTGAGTTCTTCCTTCTCACAGCCGTATTAATTTTAAGGCATCGTATCATGTAACTGGTTACTCTGTAAAAGGAAACAACACTGCAAATTATTCCGGCCCTTTGGGGGTACACACGCCAGACTTACAATACACGTTCCACGCCTACCCTACTTTCAGGGAACCACAAGTCGGTGTGTAGCTCATTGTCAGGGTAACGTGTCCCATTTTTCCTTGCACCCTGAGCAGTTACTGAGATGACTGGGCATATAAAACACAGCCACATGGCCCCAGTAGCTTCAGTGCATGGAGAAAGTCATCCAAAATCTTATGGAGGACAGTAGAAACAGCTAAATGAAAACAATGAACAGCTAAATGAAACAAGTACCACAAAAAAACCTCATCTATCCGAAAGGGAAGAAAACAGTTGGATATAAACTCAATTTAAGATGTGCTTCTTTTCACAGTCTCATTTTCAGGTATAATTTGCTTTACTAAAAACTCTTGGCTTGCGCTAAAGGAGAGGGCATGTCTCCGTAATCCAGCTAGACTGACTTGTACTACTAGCCGCTAAAGTAAATACATTTCATAATGATCACTGCAGCTTCTGCCTACTTTGATCTAGATTCCTCAAAGAGTTTAAAACCAGGTCTAAATTTAAATCGCCTCCTTCCCCTCTGTTCTGGAGGAGTTTTCCTGCTCCTGTAATCATTACTCTGCTTTGATAATTGAGAATAAAAGGATGTACTGATTCCAACCAACACTACTTTCCTTAACCATGTACCTGCCTTAAGTACCACAGTACCCGAGATGCTAATTAACAACAGGGTAGGCATAAGGCTGTACGATCAGCCTTAGCTCTGGCATTTCCTTTGCAGATGTTCTCTGCAGAAGCAGCAGGAGCTGTTTACGATGTTACCCACCTCATTTGTTTGGTTCTGTTCCCACCACTAGCTTCTGAAAGCTGTTTGACCCTGTTGACTTTGCAGGTGAGCAGCTTTAATGTAACACATTGACTCTGTTACAGGGATATTAATTTTCAGGAGATGATAATTGCATCACTTTTTTGTCCAGTCAAATTCTAGTCCTGCTGTTAGCAGCCAAATGGTTGATTTACTGCTTTCTTAATATAATTTTGAGGGAGGACAGGTAGATTTACAGGTATAAAACATAACACTAACAATTCATATGGCTTCTTGTGGTGTCACCAAGTCAGGGAGAGTGGCAGAGAAGGGCCCGGCAGCCCCTGTGGACAGTACGATGGACGTTTCAGCAGTGCACCCATGCAGTGATGCAGGGTAACTGCACAGTGGGCTGCACATTAGCAGGAGCAGAGCCAGCAGGTGAGGGAGGTGATCATGCCCATCTGCTGGGCACTCATGAAGGTTCATCTGAAGCACTGGGGCCATTTTGGGGCACCCCAGTACAACACAGCTGCTGCCAAACTGGAGAGAGCCCAAGGAAGGGCCACTAGAGGACTTGTTGTATGAGGAGATGTGAAAGGACCTGGCCTTGTCTGGCCTGAAGAAGACAACTGGGGAGGGGGGGGACACCTAACTGCAGACTGCCTCTGTGTAACACAGGGCTACAGAGGAACACAGAGCCACACTCTTCGCAGAAGTGCTAAGCAAAAGGACAAGAGGCAAAGGGCACAAGATGCAACACAGGAAAAACTAATCAGACATCAGAAAAAAATTCTTCACTGCAAGACTGGTTAAGCAGAGGAGCAGACTGACCAGAAAAGTGGTGCTATCCTCATCTCTGGAGATTTTCAGAACTTGACTGGGGAAGACAGTGAGCAATTTGACCCTTGGCTGATGTTAGCCCAGCTCTGAGCAGAAGAGTGGAGTGGATGACTTCTGGATATCCCTTCCAACCCGAATTATTTTGTCATTCTGTGATTATTAACCATCTACTACCACAGTCCTTACAATGCTCCATAAGCAAATCCACCAATGAAAAAGCGCTTGATGATGCAGAACACCCATCCAGAAGAAACCATGCATTTAAAAGCACGTCATACGTGTGTATATAAAGAGGTGCTACAGTATTTGAAATACAGAACCTATGCCATGGCCACTGCCCCGCCTTTCATGCGGAGGGGACATGTGGACCTACAAACATTTTAGTTTTCAGAGTGAAATAAGCGCTGCCCTTCAATCTTTACATTTGTTAGAAAAAAAAAAGGGGGGGGGGGTATGCCTTTACTTAAGTCACCATACCGAATCACTGATGAGTTTCAAATGACTGTCTATGGAGAGCATGACACATTGCTAGCTCACCCCAGAAGACACACTCTTGCACTCAGTGAGAGCGGCAATACTCCTACAGCCAGAGATACGCAGACATTTTGCTCACAGGAGCCCTGATTTAACATGCAGGTGACAGAGCACTACCTGACGGGGAGATCTGCGCCCTGGTTAGCAGTGACCGCATGGTCAGGAGGTGAGCTCTGCAGCACACTGGTATGTGCCTATACAGCCAGTCCTCTGATAACACACCACTATTTGGTAGTTCTTACCTTCCAGTTGCTCAGAAAGCCATACCTCTGAGCACCGATTTCAGCAAGGAAACACAGCTGTGGGCACCTGATGACTCAAAAAGTACTAAAAACCTGCTGAATCCTAAATAAACCTCCCTTCCTCCCCATTCTTATTCTTCAGCAGAAAGCCAGCAGAAGGTGCAGAAGGGGAGATGATATACAACGTGCTGGGTGCACCACCAGGGCAAATACCAGTCCCCCTGACGCCCCAGTGGGCTCCAGAAAGCCGGGAGGATCTGACAGATATCCCAGTACTGGAATTAATTTCTGCTGTCTGATCAGCTTTAACAGTGAGCATCCTGCAGGACATAATCTACCGTAATGGCCCAAAGCAGCTGTATCAAGGCTTGCCCTTCAGTCTTTCATGACACAGCCCCTGCTTTCTGTGTCAGGCGTCCTTCAAATCCGTTCAGTGAAGACTAAGCAGATGGCAGTGTCACTTCTTCTGCCCTCTAGAAATGCAACCCGTGCCCAAGAGGCTACACAGCTGCATCAGCTCCTTCCCTGTCACACTGATCAGCCAGCCTCAGCAACAGTACAGCGACAATGCACGACCAACCCACCCTTCCTGTCTCACCATGTTGGTTCCATGTTCGTTTTTCCTCATCACTTCTCCTGAGCTTGTGCTGCAATCGAAGCATTTCCTCAGATGAATGGTTTCTGCTCCTGAGGGGCAGTATGTTTATTTGGCAGCCTTACAACAAGAGTCATGAGTGGCTCCCAGAAGAGTTCCCTACGGCGAGCAGGATTTCTCCAGCAGCTGGAGATTCAACCACAAACTCTACAGAGAACCACCAGTCAAGGCTTCCTAGGGTTAAGACTGCAGACTGATCCTTCAACCATCTTCCTTCACCTATGACCAGCGTTTCACTAATTCAGAGTCATGCTGTATGCTACTGGGACTGAAACCTTACTGTCCTACTGCTCCAGCTGAAGTCATCCCACCTCCTTCCTTCCCCATTCTCAAGAGCAGGCTGGCAGCAATCAAGGGACTCTGAAGAAACGTGGGGCAGTGATGGAGAACGTCCTGTTTCAGGACTGGAAAAGTTGTAGCTGGTGCTTAGAGTATTACCTTTCATTTCATATCAACTATGTGAACCAAATTTGAGAAAAAGCACTCAGCACTTACTTTTATTTTTTTCCCTAAACTTTTTACAAAGTTCTCTCCTCACAAGATGTTCATGTCATTTCTCCACCCAGGATCAGGATATGTATTTTGACCAATTCACTTCTGTGTTGCCAAGACAGACAGAAACATTTTAAATGCCTCTCCTTGTCAGGACATTTGGTATATAATATTTTGATCAAACCTGAAATGTTTTATGTCTGCTAGTGGCAGCTCTCAATTTATCTTTCCCATCTGCAGAGATATATAACTGTGAGACTACCGTGTCCCTGTTCTCCTGGCATCAGCTCTTTATAGGAGGCATCATGCGAGTAAATGTTGCATGACAGTTTGTATGCCATTGCTGCACCCTTTCCAAGTGTGCTTTTCACGTGGAAGCTGAGCAGCAGCATGAACAGAAACTTCATCAGGGCCAGGGGCATCTGAACACAGCAGGGTTTCCCTGAAGCATCCCCAGAAGCTTCAATTCTGGCACTATTTGGTGGTATATTTTTTAATTCTTTTCATGCAACCACTGACAAATTCAAGAAGCCTGCTTTCTACCCCAAGCACATCTGGCACTCAGGCCACACACTTGGCAAACAGACTGATGGCCTTCTGTCTTGGAGTGTTAGTGCCTCAAGTACATCCTGATTGGCATCAATATGCAGAAATTCCTTCTCCTTTCGAAAAAAATAGTTAAGATCTGGTTGTAGTGGTAATTTCCGCCATTTTCTGAAAGGCTGTAAAAAATTACTGGCTTCATAGAGCCCTGCTCTTTCAAAACTGTCATAATGTGGCTTGGAATAATCCTGGAAGGGTGCCCAGACCCGGGTCCAGCTGCATCCTGCGTTTCAGTACAAGCATTTGCATACGGGCTGGTAATTGGCATGCAGCTAGTCTGATGCCAGCTACAGCAATTGCATAACCTAACTAATCTTTTTTCTGGGCTCCGAAGAGGAGTCTGTGTCCACTGAGCTTAAAATTTCTATATGGGATCTGTTCAAGTATGCTCTCACATTTCTATGCCACGTTGTTAACCTCTCCTGAGATAGGATGTCGACTCTTCGAAGAGGAATTTTAATTGAAATCTGTCTGAGGTGGGAAGTGCCTGTGCCTTTCCCTGGCTTTCCTGTGCTGAAACTGTGTGAATGCCATGCTGACAATCCTCCTCCTGCACGCAGGGCTGCCGAGTGACTCTTGCTTGGCTCCTGTGAGCCATAAGGACCTTGGGTTGCGTTCGCCGTCACACCGCTGCAGCTGGGGACAGCCAAGTAGCCAAAAGAACGTCAATAAACTGAGGAACATGAATGTTAATTACAGCAATCAGGGAGGCCTTCTTTGTAAGTTCATGAGTTTGAGAAGGTCTGAGCCTCAAGTATCCCAACTCACCTTTTTTTTCCCTTTTGCTTCTGTAGTTGCTAAGAGGTCACTGTCAGTCCTGCCTCTTGCTTTTGCACACACACTAAATTCAGGTAGCGAATCTGACGGGACGTCAGGGAACCTGTCCATGCTGTTGAGCCACTGATCCCGTGGGCGTGCAGCCGACATGTTCCTGCTAACTGGTCTCCTGTCCCGAATCTTTTATGTGTTCTGTGATCACCACGTTTGGCCACAGCCCTTTTGACCTTAATTACGCGCATGTTCTGCGTACCTATTAAAATCTAATAGTGAAGCAGTGGCAATAACTGAACTGTGATGTTACAGGAAAAAAAATCCAGAACTCAGGTTAATTTTCCTTAAACTATCAACCTCATACCAGATGCTTAGAGGAGGCAAATAAGCACGTTATTCACGCCTATATAATTACTTTGGTCAGTAGGAGCTAGAGCAATGGGTGACAAGGTCGTAAGCACAAGGGACAGTTCAGAGTTAGTTCATTCACTTTCTTAAGACTACTGTCTCTCTCCTTGAGTGTTCTCCAGTTCTTCTGCCCACTCTTAAATAAGAGCCCTCCTCACCTCCCGCCAATCCTCATTTTATGAATGCCTCATCCTACGTATCTAGCTTCTTAAAAGCCACGATGAAATCCTCCTCTTCTTCCTTTCTTTCCATCAATACTGTGACTGCAACCAATATGGCTGAAACCATTCCCACCACACACCTCTTTCTTTTCCCAGCTGATGAACTGCACTGAACCCGATCTGCTCTCCATTACAATGCGGTAGATCAAGAGTGACCCTGTGGCCTGGAGTGATGCGGAAGAAAAACTGCAGTGAAGTCTGTGCCTCCATTAACAGCAGACATCCTCTGCTCACAGCAGTGGCTTGTTGCATGGTGGATAGTCCCTTTTCTAATTTCTTTCTGCTTTGTACCCATGCAACCTTGGCAGTAATGAGGGTTGCTTTCATTGTCATATTTGATAGCAGAATACACTTCCTGGGAAAAGGATCGGTTTGCCTCCAGCATTTTACCGCTTTGCAGTTAAACTAATCCAAACAGTTTCTATCTGCAGGCAGCAAAAGTGCACAGTTTGTCCTTGTCTACATTCTAGCTAAACTGTGTCTGGCACTGATTAATGATATCTATTTCAATGAGATCATTTTTAATAACGTAGACAACAGGAGTGAAGAGTAAGTGCCCAGACCCACCAATTCTGTCGTTACAACTGCTAGCCTTAGTATTAAGAACAAGTCTTGGTAATTTTTTGCCAGCGCTTCCACGCTGGCAAGCGCACGAACAGATGATGCACTGAGAACAGAGTAGCTGAGGGCTGAACAAAGAAGCTGTTTTCCCAGCTTCAGGGCTCGGATCTGCAGTGTCCAAACCTGACTCTTTGCACTCTGCACTGCCCGTGTTTAGCTTTGAGGCTTTTTTTACCATTGCCTTCTAAGGTCAATGCATTGCAGACATAATTTAAAAATAAATAAATTAGCAAAAGAGATATCCCTGAATGATAATTCCTCTCTCTGTCCACTGAGTGCTGTGGCCCAGAACTGCACAGTTGTTGGTAAAGGGACAGGGATGTTCATTCAATCAAATACGGAATGGGGGGGATATATTCTTCTGAGTTATTATAACTCTTTCGTTGGCTTTGATAGCTTTTCTTTCTCTTGAGCTTCAAAACTTCTTGCTCAAATTGCATATGAAGTCAGTGTAAGGCTGCAGAAGTTATATACCTGGCTATTCCTGGTCTTCAAAGGCTACAAAACATCTGTTGGTTGGCAAGAGCAATTAATTAGTGAAACTGAAAAGATGGCTCCTCTTCACAAAGGCTTGGATGAAGCAGAGGAGGGGGAGACAACTCTAGGGAAGTCAAGCCTTGTGAAGGCCTGTAAGCTGTGTGCCTCTGGGCAAATTCCCAAGGCTGAAATCTCAATGAATTTAATGGTTCTTAATTCCACAGGATTTCTAATTACAGCCAAGAGAAGGTAATGAGATGTGATGTAAATGTTTAAACGAAAATAAATATAATAAAAAGCCTGTCAAACTTACTAGCCAGTCTCTCAGACACACAGCAGCAATCGCCTTCCCAGGCAGCCTGTGCGGGCAGCCAGACAGAGCCCCCGCGGTGTGCCTGCCTGCGGACATGCCTCCCAAACCACCTCCCCATGCATCGTTAGAGGCTGTCTCCTAACAGAGAAGGCTTTCTCTTTCAGTCCACCTCTAGATCTAACAAATTTTGGTGGCTACAACAAGCTGCATCCTGGAGCATCCCTATATTCATAGGGAAATCTCCTTTGCCCATCCCAAATCTTCCTGTACGCCAGCTCCCTGCTCTTCTCTAGGGCCCTCCCCTGGCTTCAGGGCTCACTGATAGCCTCCCTGCCTGCTCCACGCTGCCCTCTGAAAGCCCACGGGCACACACTCTTGGAGCTTTCAGCCAGGGCTGCGTTGGTCATGTTCCGCTGAGTGAGAGAAGACAGCAGAAACCTAACTCTGTCGTGTGCAGAGAAGAGAGGCAGTTTGTTAAAAGCCACCCCTGATGTCTCGCCTGCTAAGAGCTGTCATTTTCCCATCGCACTCTCTAATGAAGATTCCCACTCCTGCAGGGTGAGGGACCTTACGGCAATTTGGGGAATCCCAGTGCTGCAGAGCACGTTAGACAAAAGGCTGGTAACTCCATGAAGCATTTGTCAGGGAAAGGATGGGAAAGGGCAGTGATGCTGAACGCTGTGGTCTGAGAAAAAACTACTCCAGGGCTTTAAGCCTTCTCTCATTGGCTTTCATTTCTTAACATGTGGGAGGATCTCACCCTTCCCGTTTTCCTGTTTTACACCATTTGAGAATTAAATTCCTAGAAAAGGCTCCTGCCAATCCGCGCATCAGATGGAAACATCTGTAAATCACGAGCAACCCTTTATAGTTGACAAGCAAACAATCCCCTGAGCCCCAACATCTCTTCGGACACAAGCATCTGCAGAGGAATCCCACTGGGAAGCAAGCCTGGGCTGAACACGATGGTGCAGCATCACTGCCATCCCCCCTGACAGAGCCAACAACGCATCCCCACCGCGCAGCAGCTTAAAAAAAAAAAAATGTAAGGCTCCAAGAGGCGCAGCACGAAATTTGACTTTGGTTTTCTGGGCCGTACCATTCGCACAAATCACAGCCTGCATAAAACCATCTCCTTGCAAGTAATAAGAGGGGAAATCCCTAGAAAGTGTAACATGCAGGAACCTCCTGTGCTGTACCAGAGTGAGAGGTACGCAAGGACATGTCCAAGTGATCTCTGGAAAACACACTGCTGGTGTATGTGCAGTTTGGAAAGACCAGTTACTCTCAGATGAGTCAGACCAACATCCATTTACAGCCACAGTGGTATTACGGACTTAGTTACAGGTTTGGAGGGTCAGAACTCTTTTTTTTTTTTTTTCTTCTTAAGGCACTTTTATTTTTTCCCAAGGAAAATCTTCCCACCTGTGACTGTCCATCTCCTGTCTCAGCACCCTTCTAATTTCACACCACTCAGTGGTTCACTTTACAATGCAGCTCGGTGCCCAGGCCTAGCACAGCATCGCTGCACAGGTCACAACCAAAGCACATCTCAGCTGAGGACACTGAAACGGGGAAGAGCATCATCGCCACTGCAATCATCTCTCCTCTTAAGTTGCCTTGTGTAAGGCTGTCTCTGAGGGGACAAGCAGGGGACGGAGGAGTTGACCATAATAAGAATTTCGATAATGCAAACTCAGCCCAGGTTCACGTCCCTCCTCAAGCCCGTGGAGCACTCCAACTGAGCGAATGTCAGCTCAGCCTGAGCTATCTCAAGTCTTGCTCCTTCCCATAATGTGAAGAGAGAGGAGAAAGCGTCCTTGACTGCCTGCCAACACTTGTCACAAGAGGGACAAAGTACTCAGAGCTCCAGCAGGCACTCTGAGATCTCTGGATTCACACATTTATTGGTCTAGGTTGCAAAACACAGCTCCTGCTCCAAGCAGCTCTAAGCATAGGCTGTCAGCATCATCAGGACCCAAGGGCTGCTGCCACAGGCACTGATGCCCCTCTTGCACTTCCTGTTCTCTGCCTGCTTCTGAGTTATGGAAGAGGAGATTTAAGTCCAAACAAACCTGAACCTGAACTTTCTGTTCACATTTCCCTGAATCTGATGAGAGAGGAGATCTGGCTCAACAGAGAAACACACCCGCTCAGGCACCAGCTGCTTCTCTGAAGTCCAGTGTGTGCCATGCTGGACACTAACTGCAACAGGCTGAACTCTCCTGAGCGCTGCCCAGCTCATCATGCACCACACGGCATATTGGTAACTGCCTCTTACTCAGGAGCCAAATCCTTTATTTTACCTCTTTGGCAGAGCAGACAGACATCGGAAGTCCTGGCAGCACCTAACTCGTGGCGTGCCCTGTTGAGACTTAAACTCGCATCCTTCAGAAGGGCAGCGCCAGCAGGCTGCAGTAGCACCCCATACTGTAAATTAAACCTACCATATGGCACACAGACACTTGGAGGGGTCTTAGAGAAATCTCAGCTAAGAAAAAACACAAAGGTACTTACTGCACTCATTTATAAGAAGGCAGAAGGAGAATATGGCCACACATCATAAAGACAGGAGAACAACCTTATGATGATGAAACAACCACCTTTAACTACCAATTTAGGATTTTTTTAGTTTGGTGATTTTGATTCCCTTTCAGGAGTAATTAACCTTTCCCAGTATATGAAATGCTTATTGCCAGACAAGAACAGACTGGAGACTGAATATGTCTCAAGGCTGAAAAAAAAATAATTCAGATGCTTCTGTTCAGGCATGGGGTTCCTGTAGGTTTTCCCTTTAAACATATAACTCAGTTTTATATTTACTTTGCTAATTAAAGCTCAAATTTATTAAATTTGTAACTTAAAAATCCAATAAAGAAGAAGCCACAGTAGGCAAAAGCGTTTCCCTTGGTATAGCTCTTACAGAACTCTATCAAGCTGCTATGAACATGGGTGCACAAATTGACTGTGCCTATCAGAAAATGATTAAAAAAAAACATCCTGCTGATGTAGGAAAGTTTTGCTTATCAGCAGCACGTGTCATTATTGCCACATAATACAAAACCACGTTCCATATAGGTAAATTCAAGGATGAGATCTTCTTCCTCTGAGGTACTTCCTACGCTGTATTATTATTCCAGTAATAACTATCTCAGAAATTAATTCAATGCAACTACCCTAGATGCAGGGAAGTGGGAGTAGATAGCACTCTATACATAAGGGATACTGAAAACACGATGTTCTTTACCTCAGAATTTTTTCAATAATCTTGAACTGTTCATTAAATAACCAATGCTCTTTGCCTGAGAGAGTAAGACACTGAACCAAAAAGAAACCCTGAAGAGAAACAGCACAAACCTGCCCTGAGAGCTTTCATGTGCTTCCCGACGCTAAGGGGGTATGGCTCAGGATGAATGTATCGTTGGGCTCTTTTGAAGAGCATGCTGGGCTAGACAGGAGGTATGGCAGAAACTGGATGGGAGGTTAAGAAGTATTTCTTCCATGCTCTTCCCTCGCTGCTTGAAAAATACATAAGAAAGAGAGAGGAGTCTTTAACTTTTAACTTCACTACATATTACTGGAAAGATGTATCAACTTCAGAAGTTTCTCTTTGTTTGTTGATCCACGGTGTAATTAACCTTCTGCTTATGATTCACTGAATTGCAATAAAATCCTGCATATACATCAGTCCCTTTCTAACTAAAATACATTCTATGTTCTTAAATGATACTGTAAAAGCAGCAATGGAAACCAAAGCCTGGCCTAATTAAACAAATTATTACAGTAAATACTTAGGACTGAGTATGGCATTTGTGTGGTACTGAACAGTGGCTGAAACTCATAATGAACCTTACCCATTCTCTTGCATGAAAAATTAACTTTTAGGCGTAGAGCTTCTTCACTCCCCATGCAAATAAGACTCCTCAAAGACTACAAACACATTGTGCTGTAGCTCCCAAATGCTTTCATTCATCTGCTGTGACTGTGCAAGTAAATTCCTGCTCCAGAGGAAACCAGAAAGTCTCACAGAGACCCACATAAAAGAGCTTGCATATCAGTTTAAACCAGAGAAATCCACGTGGCTGACCTGAAATGCCTTTGACTGCCTATTTCTGGTTATGGGACTTTGGATCCCTCCACCAAGCACCAGAAACAAACGCCATGATCAACACAACCACTCCCCAAGCCCATCAAATGCCAACCAGATTTAACTCAAGCATAATGGCTTTATCAGCACCTCCTAGCTATACCCGATCAGCAAAAATCGGGTGTATTATTTTGATTGAAAGATAAAATCATGTTAAAAGAAGTTTTACAGGGAGACACCACAGGGCATCAACCTTGCTGTAAACTATTCCAAGCCATAGTTGCATCAAATCTTCATATATTCTTGATCGCTGGGTCTCACGCCTACTTGCACAGCTCAGGCACACCCTTTGCGCCATTTTAAATGCCCTTTATATTTTGATCTGAAACGGATATACAAAAAGCCTTGGTAACTTAAAAATACTTCTTCCACCACTGAAGATTTCATTTGCTGAAATATGTCACTGCCTAGATGTTTTACTAATATATTACTTATTACAAAATGGATTTAAAGGCCAGTAAATGGGGGGACTCATTTAAAGGCCAATAAAATACACCAAGGCAAATAAAAATACAAGGAACTCATGTCAGTTTTTAATTAATCAAGGCTTTTAGGAAAATAAATAAATACCCAAATAACTGTCATTCCTCAACTGTTTCTTAGCCAAGATAACTTAGTGACTCAGCTCCCAGACTGGCAATTAGAAATTGGCAAAGCACTTGATTGATACAATAACAGTACTTAAATTAATGAAGCAGATAACGCCTATAATCAAGAAGAAAAACCTAGAAAGGGTGTAGGTAGTATGTTATTACACCACAAAAGAGTTGATTTGTTTTGATTTCAGTCGTGCGTCAGTATGTTTACTGAATGTGCTTCATTTTATAGGGACTTTCGTCTCTTTATGCACACAGCAGTTTCCATTAAAATGCCAACTCGGTTAATGATAAATCCCAGAGAGCCTGCAAGTTTACGGGATGTGAAACTTAGAGAAAATTTCAGTTGCCTCTCCCTAAAAGCCATTGCTGACTAGTTAGTTGACGGCAATCAGCTTGCAGGCCAGACTTTCAGACACGCTCAGATCTGGTGTAGGTACAAAATGAACTGATTGATCTATACGTCCAAATGACATCTCTGGAAATTGTCCCCTTTTCTCAGTGACTTCAAATTCTGTTCTCAAATGTTTCCAACAACTTAGCACATCCACAAACCTCTGTAAGCATCCAGTATTTTCATTTATGATGGATTTTAAACCACGCCTGGCGACCCACTAGCGTGGTGCCTCTTCTCAGGGATGGGAACTTTCTGTAGATTCCAGCGGAGCCAGGGGACATTGCTGGGAATACTTCAAGGCTTATTGCAATTGGCCTTTTGCCAGCTTCCCACAGGGAAAGCAGGACTAACTGGAAGATAAGTCACCAGGCCCTGTCACTTCATATTCCTCCACCACTTGCAGGACCATCATCCTTCAAAAGTCCATTTCCAGCTGAGCTGTCTGAGAAGAATGAAAAATCGTTCTTCTAAAAAGTCTCAGCAAGTAAAAAAGACAGACGGATTTGATCTAATTTAAAAGTTGTTGAAGATGTAAAATGACATGAGAAGACACAAGTCCCGGTTCATTTAGGACAGCAGTCTAACACACGTGCTTCAATGCCCATCTTTGGTACATGCAGGCAAGTGGTCTTTTCCAAAGCTTTGCTTCTGCATGGGGTTCATACTGTACAGATAACCCTGGTACAGATATGATGTCCTTTGCTCTAGCACCTGTCACAGATCCACTTTCTTGTCTTGCCAAGCTCCCGAGGGGCACGCCTGTTCCCTGGAGTAGCAAACGCAAGGCATCTGTCAGAGTGCCAGAGGTTGTCATTAAACACAAATGGAGAAATAACAACAAAACAACGAAACACCTACTGTTGGGAACCTCAGCCAAAAGCTCTCCAGTTTAAGATGTCACTACTGCTGTAACAAAAGGACTAGATGAAACACACTTAGACATTGCAGTTTTGCTACCTCCATAAATTGCTGGATTAATTCCTGGTTTTATTAATAATCTAGTGCTCTGCTATATTCATAGATTAAATACCACCGCTCAACTCCCCCTCACACTTCATAATGCCTGTTAAAGTTTATTGTTCAAAGGACGTGAACCCATGCCTTTATTAAGTATGTAAACAAAGCATGTCACATTATCCTCTAAAATCAAACACTACCCTTTTCTTTAGTTTATTTACATCCAGAAACATAACAGCAACGCATATTTACCAAAAAAGAAACCTTGATAGAAAAGAGCAGCTGTGCAGGCAATCAGAGCTTTGAAATACTTCACCTTTATATTATGCAGACAGGGGAAACCCAAGGGATTCAAACTCTAACGATTTCCCTTCCTGTAATCCAGGCAAATTTACATGATCAGCACACTGTAACTGGAAGGATCCATTCAGATCACACCTGCCAAAAATACAGGGATATGCATCGCAATCACATAACTACATGATGTATTTTGCTTTTTCTCCTGCCATCACTCAGCTGCCAGAGGCCAGCTAAGAGCCCTGGTATTCCACTAGGTTGCCATGCTGCTCAAGTCTTCTCTACTCCACGTTTCCAGAAGTAGGAGCAAATACCTGAATGACTGAGGCACGCGGGCTGTATCGGCTAGTGCAGAAACACTACTGTGCGCAGGCTCCACTTTGTGGAAGCTCCCTTTCCCTCAATGGACGCAGAGTGTTAGCTTCAAAAGACTGAGATAAAATCTGAGGTCCCTGAAGCACATCCCAGAAGCTGGAGTCGATAACGTGGTCAATAACAAAAGAACCAGTTCCTTCTTCCCCATCAGTAACAGGCCGTGCTTTCACCTCACCATGCAAGTGCTGCCGACTCTCCTTGCGTGCCTCGCAGATGCACTTCCAGAATGAAGCTCCCATTGATTCCTACTTTCTACAGGCTGCTGGATCAAACAGTGCACCTACCTATTTATGACCAGCAGTTTTTAGGTAATGAAGTGAAGCAAAACAAAACAAAACTCAAAAACTATTCAGTGTCCTCTTTTCTCCTTCTCCCTCATACACGCCCACTTAGCAAACCTTGAGCCTAGGGAGAGCTGAAATCCATTCCTCCGAGTATCACCTAAGCCAGCGCGTTTAAAACAGGAAACACTATTTTTGGCAGACTTTCTAGTCCAGAAAACAAAACCAGGAGCAATTTACCCATGGTAGGTCTCATGCAAAGGCCACAAAGAAGCTTCTGGTGAAAAGAACCATTGTGAAGAAATTTCTAACATTACCATCTCTTTTCAGTGTTCTTCTTTCCATTTCATAGCACACATTGATGAACAATAGAAGAAGTTAGAGCTGTAGGATCACAATGAGATCATGAGAAGAAAACACTCGAAATCTACAAAGAGCAGTTTCCACGTGGGATTTCCCTTCTCCCTCTAAAATTCAGGCTGAACTTTAAACTCTGAAGCAAATAAAAGAGCCTCTGGAAACGTCATGAGTGCCAAGAATATCGATGTGCACAGCGAGGAAGCCATCTCCTCATCACCTACACTCGAAACAAGGCCCTCTTGGCAAGTTTTACTAATAGTTTTCCTAAAGGTGTGGCTGTCTTAAGTAAAGCTGGTTGTAAAACTTGTATGATTTTAACTTCTTGATTAACAGGAGGCTTAAGTAGTTATGGTTTTATCTGATTACACTGATTTTATCCTTTCTTTAGGACTAGGCATAAGAAAGGTAGCAACACCAGAAACTAGCAACTTTCTGCAGCTCAGGAAGAGGTGAGACAGCTGATGCATTCAAGGAACCAGATGTTCTTGAAAGTACTCGTAAAACTGAGCTGAAGCCATCTGGTCTCAGTGCCTCGCCACTTGGAAGATGTGATACTGCATTCTCAATTTCCTCTCGATATCACTGCTTCCACTTGAGGTTTCTATCCCTCCAAGGGTCATGGGATGTTAAGTTTCTCCCTGAAATTATGCCCTGCTTCAGTAATAACATCTTCTCATGTAAAACAAAGTTTAAATAAAAATGAACAAAGACCCCTGTCACCCTCTTAATCTCCATATGCCCCAGGGCTGGTACCACTGGTAGAACTGGAAAGGGATAGCTAAGGATCAACAACAGACTGGCTTTTTCTCCAAACCTCAATGCCTGCTTTTGCACTGCAGTTACAGTTGACACTTTGTGGTCTTGACATCCTGAGGTTGGGAAGCAATGAACTTTGGCTCACAAAGCCTGGAGAGTTATTTTAAGACCTTCTGCTCTGTGTCTAGGCTGCCCTTAAACCCTTCTGGCTGCCAGCGCCATCCTGGTGGAGTTTGTTATCTCATACCAGAGTCCTCTTTCACAGGGATTCCTCGTGTGACATAACACTCCCAGGGCAGCCCTACCCTTCACCTTCCAGTATGCCAGCCGAGGATTATCACCAGATAAAAGGCCTGTGGAGCGCTGTTGTGGCTACCACCTGGCTCGCTGGAGGCCATCAACATGCAGCTTTAATCAGAGCATCTCTGAAACCAGGAGGACCTGCATGCCTTTATTTAATCTGTGCAGGGGCCTTAGCATGGCTGAGGGTCACATTGCAGTCTGTGGAACCACACCAATTTACAGCATTTGCAAATTTTGCCTTACATCTTCTTCTGTGCCCTTCGAGCACACATTTTTGCCTTCCAATGCCCTTCTCTGTGATAGCTCACACGCTACCACTCAGAAAGATGATGCTCAGTGAGGATAAATGTCAACTGCCCTTTAGAGACAGTTGTAAAAAAAGCAGCTTTCATGCTGGATGTTCCCCAGATCCATTCCAGAAGTGGACTCTGACTCAGGACTGCATTACACGATACCTGGTCACATCAGAGGCAGTGCTGAACACAATTTACCGTTACCTCTTTCGATATGCTATGCTTCGAACAGTGCTTTTGACTTCTGTTTCTTTTACAATTGAATGGTCTACCCAAAATAAGTGCCAAGCTAACGGTTCATTAAAACACTCTTCTAGTGAACACACATTAACCGTCCATCATGACTGAACACAAAAAGTTCCTACTTTGCATGTACACAGGCTCCAGACGCTGGGCTTCACAGAAGGGCCATTCAGAAGCTGGAGTCTGCATCACACTGACGCTGGAAAAACACTCCTAACAATCCATTCCCAAAGTGCTTTCTCTGGGCTAACTTCAAGTGAATCGGGACAAAGAATTTTTGACACTTGTGAAGTCTGTATCATTGCCTAGCAGGCTTTAGGACTGGAAAATTATTCCTACTGAAATTTTTTCGTGGCCAGTTGATTCTGTTACTTCCACTTACAGCTCATTCCCTGTGCCCAGGCTTTATCTTTCTGAATTTAAGTGAAGAAACAAGCTAAGCTTTCATTGCTGTGGCATTCACAGCCCTCCACAATAATTCATGCAAAATTGAAGACCTTCCAAATGCAGATTCTTATTGAGCTGGAAAAGCTCTACCAACATGAAGCATTTTCTAATATTCCCTGCTGCCACCCCATTTCTGTAATGGCAGGCTTCCTTCCTTTGTAGTTTCTTGTAACAAGCCAGAACAAAAACCGCAGCACGTCAGGACCAGAAGTGTTGCCCATGTACTGAGCACATGCTGCTGTTCCCACATGAGTGCATATTGTTTCAGAAGAGCTTTGATGACATGGTGTCAGAAATAAACCAGCGGAGAGATTGCTCCTGTCAAGTAATCACAAATACCTAATTTTAGTGCTGCAGGATGTTTCACCTCTAACAAGCCCCTGGACCAACCAGAGAAAAAGCGGTATGGTTGCAGTCTCTGCCCCTGTGAAGTTTAGGAAGACGAAGGTGAAACCTAAGGTGAGCTGAGGTTGCTGGCAGAAAGGGTCCCTGCCGAATGTTGGAATTGCAGCTTCCTGAGAGTCAAAAAGCTGGAGGAGCATCCCTTCAAAATATTAAGTACTGTGTGCATTGTGCCTAACTGTAGCTTTCTCTAGGAAAGTGGGTTGGGGAAGGAGAGGGAAGCGTTGTGGTAAAAGCCAAAGACCTGTTAATATGAAAATATGTTTTCTGGATGCCTGTGGAATTTAGCAGAATTCTGCAAAATTTTAGGAGACATGGGCTTGGATCTGATGGCTTGTCCAAGACCTCCCCAGGCTCCAGCGGTGTGCCATGTGCTGCAGAGCGCCAAGGAAGGGGAGACATTGCCACTGCTGTGCAGTTTGTGTGCTCACTTCTCATGGCAGAAGGAAGCACACTTGGGATGAACTCCTCATGAACTTCTTCAATGTTACATCACATAACATTCAAATCCAACGAATCACTCAGATGACAAACCACCCTTGAGACGATTAATTCCTGAAATTAATTATAATACTGGGGCGGGGGGGAAGGATGCAGGAAACTTGAAACTCTTAGAGGAGAATGTCTCTCCTAAACCAAGAAGTAGTGGAGGCAAATGAAAAATGTTTGATGAAAAATCACCATACTTTTCTGGATGCTTTACAGCAAAAACAGTAAAGCTATAATGGAAGAACAGACACATCTATACACCCAGGCACAGGTCAACACCGATGCTGGATCCTGCAACATGGGAACAGAAAGCAAGGAGGTTTACACAAACACGTCAGAAGATCTGGCCAAAGCAATAAACCAGTGCAGGAACTTTATTTGATGGTACTCCCAGGAACTCCCAGGCTGGCCATCCCAGCAAGAAATATGAATCTGTTAGTTTTACTACTACCAACACTGTACAATCACATAAGGCACACTTAATTTAAAAATACCAGGAGACGCAGACTCGGCCAAAGCCTTGACAGACCCTAGTGGTGCAGCATGAGGTCCACAGCCCCGAAGGAAAGGGAGATTTTTTTATCACTACTATGTATTTACAAGCTCTTTTAACAAATCCTGCTGCATTCAGACAATGCCAAAATTGCTATGTTAATTCAATTTGCCCATTACTGTTTTCTACACTGACTGGTTTGGCTCATGAAATACCCACTGCACAGGACTGAATTGCTGCAGGAAGGAGATAAATCCTTGAGTGATATTTTGGTTTGGGATTAAATCATCAGTATTATCTGGCCTAGCTTCCGGAACCAGTAAGCGAAGAGACATTGTTTTAGATCAGAAAATAATCCAGCTGTAGAGCTGTGACAGAGAGAAAACATACAAAATCGTTTCATAACCACATTACGTGAAGACTGCAAGACCTGTTTTCAGAGGACGTGGAATTTTGAAGCCTAACTTCATTGTCTTTTAAGCTGAAACTCAAAAATTTCAATTCCTCTAGCAGAAAGATCTCTTTCTTAGATTACTTGAAGCATTTCACTTCAGAAAATGTAAATATTTCCTTTTGATTTGCCCTTGGAAAAATTTAACATATATCACAACAGAAAATATTCAAAGTTAAACGTATTTTTAACATGAAAAGCTGAAACAGTACATCATCAAAACGATCTCAGGAGAGACAGGAAATCCCCAAAGTTACTTCTGCTGAAACAGCTTCCTTTACAAAATAATTTCAGCTCTGACAGAGGCACCTCCTGTCACTGAATATGATTCAGCTGCAGCTTTGCCAGCAGAGTCCCACTTAGACATGTCCCAAGCATTAAAAAAGTTCATGGGACAAGCTCTGAAAAGACGTGTGCTTCCATCAGTTAGGCTAAAAGCATTCTCTAGAGCATAATGAAGAACAGAAGAACATGTTCCCAGGTGAGATCAAACAAAAGAGGTAACTTCTAAAATGGGCTACTGTAAAGTGAGTACAAAATAACTTACTTAATCAGAAGAGTATTTCCTACTGTTTGCTACTAGTTTTCAGTAGTCAGAATGTCTTGCAAAAAACTGCAGTGCATGAAATCTGAAATGAACAGGTTTTACATTCTCATCATGTCCAGAAATAATTCTAATTAAAGTCTTGTCTCCAAACATGCAGAATCTAAGAAAACATGTATTATCTAGGGAAACTAAAAATATGCTTCCCCAGGCAATACTAAAGTTGTGCTGTCAGAAAGCTCCCTCCTGCCTTGAAATCTTGACAAGAGAATGTGACGATGAACAGGATATTAGCAGATGCACAAAAGCAGCAAAGATGACAGAAGTAAACCCTATTATAAGAACATCAACTACTTTTTCACATTATCAGATCAATTAGAAATGCATAAAAAGCCCAGAAGTGTTTACCTCATCACCTTCACAAGAAAGGTCATGAAAGAGCTTTCCATAGTCTTTAAGATGAGGGATGACAGTACTGAATGAGAAATTCTTATTTTCAAGATGTTGTTTGGGGTATTTGCCTGAAAGTTTTGCATCTTTGCAAAGTTAGGCATGTTCACTCTGGGTAAATTCCAAGCCACTGGTTACAGATAATATACAACACTTTCGCACAGCAAGGTATCAAGATTTTAAGAAGACACCGTTTTCAGTACATTACTACATGTCTTCATTATCCCTGAAGTGAGGCAAGAAGCCAAAATAGCTGTCAAGACAGCTAAGAAGAGCTCCTAATGTGATGATGCCTTTTGGGCCCTAACAACTTGCAGGGTAACTTGTTCTCACCACCAGTAAATTCACCTCCATTTAAACTAAATGAACAGGAGCTGCAGTTGCCCCATTAGACAGCTGTAGTGGCCTGAGAGACCTGTTAGCAACTCCTGCTCCCCGAGCGGGTGACTGCAACACTCCTGCCAAAGGAGGTTAACGGACAGCACGCTTCCCGGATGAATTCTGGAATGAATAATCACTTACATAGAAAATCATTAAACTTTCAGAATTCATTATCAGTTTCTGTCTCCTTCCCAGAGTAAAACAAATAATATAGCCTCCCAAAGAAAACACAACGGCAAGTGGTGCACGGATTTGCAATATTACATGTGCATCGGGCACTTGCTGACACGTGTCAAGCACCAGCACCGTGCTGCCGGTCAGACCGGTGGTCCTGCCAGCCCGGCCTGCCCCTCAGCATGGCAAAAGGGGCTGCCGCTTTGGGGCAACAGGTAGCCTGGCCTTCAGCACGCCCACCACCCACAGCCGTTGTTTTGGGGATGTCAGGTCCCTGCCTGCCTGCTTATGGACCTGCTGTCCATGAGTTTGTCCAAGCCCTTCTGAGCCCTCTGGCTCTGCCTGTCTCCCCAGCCTTGCCGGGCAGCAAGTCCCAAGTGTTCGCCACTCCCAAACAAAGAATTTCTTCTTTCACCTCTAATAAATCAATCTCCTACTCGTTTCACCAAGTGCTCCTTGCTCTCATATTGTAGTGTTTGGTGAACAACTGTTCCACATCCAACTTATCCACAGCCTTCATGATTTTGCAGATCTCAGTCACAATCCCCCCTGTACAGCTTTCAGCTTCCCACCCTCATGAATCTCAGGCTGTTTTAGACACTCCTTACAATGCAGCTGCTCCATGAACCTAATTATTTCAGTTGCCCTCCTATCCACTGTAATTCTACAACAGTCTTCTTGAAACGTTAAGACAAGAACCTGCATGCATACTTCTCCTTGTTTCTTAATTACTGCTGGACATTGTCCAGTTCAAACTGACTTCTGCCTTGGAAAAAGTATTGCACAAGATATGTCACACAGCATCTCCCATACGGCAAAACAGATGGGTATTTCCTGCGTTCCTGGTCCTTTTCTGCTAAAGCCGAACCCTCTGATCTTTCTGATAAAGATAACCCAACCTCCCAAGCCCAATTGTTTCTAGCAGGCATTTGATTTACAGACACCCAGGCCTCTTCTGATTTTTTTTTTTTTTTTAAATTTACTTCCCTACACATCTTGTAGACAAGCAACTCTGGACATCATGCTACAAGAGGAGAGGAGAGGTATAATCCTGAGAGTAGAATGTGCTGGTGGCTGGACCAAGGTCTAGGACCTGGAAGATCCCAATGTAATTTTCTTGCTATGCCACAAATTTTTCTGTGCCCTTGGGCAAGTCATCCCCGTCCTGGACCCCGTCGGTACAACGGAGACAGCAGCAAATCCCTGACTCCTAAAGACACTGTAAAGCCACAGCTGTCAACAACTGTGAGATCCTCCGTCAGTCAAAACCATGCAAGTACATAAAAAAAAAATAACAGCTCCTTCATCAGAGAAGCAAGGACCAACCTCCTGCCTGGAAGGCTCTCATTTTAAACCCTTTGTCAAATGCGTAGGACTGTTCCCTGGAGCGAGGAGAACAAAGAACATTATCTTAACCTGAAATCATAAAGTGCTCCTTTACATTCTGGCTGTAGAAAGGCTGTACCACAGGCTACTGAAGATCTGGAAGAAGAAATATGCCTCACTCTGTGTGTGATGGGTAGGGGGAACAAAATCTGTCTCCTATTCTTTATGAACCACTTGGGTATCTACATACCAACCACCTACTAATTATTTATTGTTTCCATTCTGGAAGTGCACATCACAGTGGCTCTGGGGAAGATCTTTCATCTTCAGTGCTGTATATATTCCTCTGAGGGCAGGGGCTTTAGTACCGCAGTGTCTCGAGACCTTGGTGCTCCCACAAGTGCAACAGAGGTTCAGCACTAAAACAGAATTATTAAGTGGTCTTATTAATTTGCAAGTGAGCTCATCGGCAAAACAACTACTACGCACCTTGGCTCCTTCCCCCCAGAGGGTTCTTGCTTTCTTCAGTTCCCTAAGACACTGGTTTATTCATACCCACATTGTTCTGGGAAGGCAAATGTGATTGCTTTTAATATAACATTAACGTTATGAAATTTTGATTAAAGCTAACTACCATTACAGGAAAATCACTGATTTATTTTATATGTTGATTACTTGTCTGTGTGCACAGCCTATGAAGAGTATAACAGCGAGATATTTTAGAAACTATACTTACATTTACTCTCAGTAAAGGGCTTATCAAATTTTAACAACTGAAGGAGAAAAAGCAGTCATTGCCTTTCAAAAATAGTTACCATAAAACAGCATATGAGATAGTTATTTCCCAATACTATAAATGAGAAATAATGCACCTCTTGCACTTTCAGTTAACAAGCAATATCCCCTTTAACTTCTTCTGCCAAACAGGCACCCAGCGCTTTGCACAGTTCTTCTCAAAGGCTGATTTCCACCTCAAAGCAGGCTGCAATCCGATATTTGCATAAACATTTAGTTTCTGAAGATGTTCTTACAATAAATTGGGAAATGCAGGATTATTTACTGTAGCAAGAGGTAATGAAATAAAAATACACAAGAAAATATTCTTTTTATAAAGCTGGGTTTAAATTACAACTACTGTGTTTCATCATATACCCTACTCCTTTTCACATTTAACAGGTTTTTTATTTAGTTGAAGGCTTTCAGCTCTTTTCTTTTTTTAAAACAGAATGATGACTGATCCACATTTCTCAGTATCCCAATCCAATGATTCAATCCAAAAAATACAGAAACTCCCCTTGGGAATTTCAAAACTTTTTCTTCTTTAATTGAAGACAATATTCTGTAGCTACCCTGCGGGCTAGAGTTTGAAATTAATGCTTCTTTTTTTTTGCTGCTTCTCACAGAAGAAATGAACCAACACTCCTAACAGTGTAAATCTAAAACGCTTTTTAGTATTATATTCATGCCTATAGGAGAGAGAAGAGAGAGAGAGAGGAGAGAGAGGGGGGGGCGGGAGAGAGAGAGAGAGAGAGAGAGAGAGAGAGAGAGAGAGAGAGAGAGAGAGAGAGAGAGAGAGAGAGAGAGAGAGAGAGAGAGAGAGAGAGAGAGAGAGAGAGAGAGAGAGAGAGAGAGAGAGAGAGAGAGAGAGAGAGAGAGAGAGAGAGAGAGAGAGAGAGAGAGAGAGAGAGAGAGAGAGAGAGAGAGAGAGAGAGAGAGAGAGAGAGAAAGAGAGAGAAAGAACTATACTGGTACAACCTTCAACTAGAAACCGTTAAGCTTGCAATCACTGGGCTAAAACAGAACTGAGAAACACAGGAGTAACTGGCAGACAGGTCAAAGAAGAACGTTTGCCTAAGAAGCAAAAATTGCACATATGTGTATTATTTAAAACTTCATTGACTTGCCAACCTGTAATCAAATCTTACTAAGTGTTTTGATTGTTTTAACTTTGCAGCTGTATACAGGAAATCCTCTGCTGCTTTTTCAGAAAATCAAGAATAATCAGAGGCAGAACAATGAAAAAACAAACAAACAAACAAACAAAAAAACAACAGAGGGAAGAAGAGCTACCCAAACTGAAAAAAAAAAGTTTTTCTATATAAAACCCCAAAGCTAAACAACTGACGTCTGTTTGCTGTAGCTCGGTACGACATCAGCTGCATTAGTAAGAGCCTAGTGCTTCAGAAATCTGTGTGCTGCTCCAGTAGTATTCACCATATTTACCAACATTATTTCCTAGTAATATGAGATGTAAGGGGAAGTGAAGTCCCTTCCAAACAAAAAATCCCACTGTTCCTCCCCTCTCCTGCTTCCTTACCAGAGCCTTACTAGCAACGTACATGAAAAACACTGTACATGCCATGACAGCATACACACAAGAAATAACTAACTGCTGCTCCCGTGCTGATGAGCAGGTCCAAATGCTGAGAAGAGCTGGAGACTGCACAGCCACCACCTTTGCTTTTCCCCACCTCTAACCACATTAGCAAAACCCAGAGCGCGTCCCTCAAAAGGAATAAGCACCTGCAATTAAGCTTGGTCATCAGATAAACATATTTCAATGTCACCATCAGAAATGGATACGGCAAGACAGTAAATCCTGCAGGCTAATGACTGCGATCCATGAGATGCACCTCTGCAGAGCGACTGCTACACATCCCACGCAACACAGCTCTGCAAGTCCAGCTGCAGAAGCTTCACTAGCATATCTGGCTGGAAGCTATGGTCACTCTGCTTCTCAGATCAGGGACATGACACCACAGTCCTTGAAATTACTGACCCAAGGATTAAAAAAAAAAAAAGTAACTGCATTCTATGCTAATAAACCATTTTACACTGACAGTGGCAGAGCACAAAAATACTTCGGGCAGCAAACACTAGATAGTGGCTGGTCTGTGTCACTTGTTTTCACCTTCTTCCATGTGCAGCAGCAGCTTCCAAAGAACTTTGTTCCCTTACCCTGTTGTTGACAAAAGGTACTTTTCATATACAGGATCCAACGTTGAGAAGAATCCACTGCTCCTGGAATGGACTGTTTTTTTTCCTAGCTACTCTGACCCTCCCAACTTAGACGTGGCCACCTCCCCTTCCAGACTGCTCAGCATAAGCCTTGGCGTTTGACCCACGTCCACGCCGGGGCAGGTGCTGAAGTGAGCCCAGCATATTGGCCTGTGAGACAGAATTTATGCATTCAGTGAAACTCAGGAGGGATGCACGATGCATACAGCAGAAATACAGGTATTCACAGTGTCAGTGGAAGCATCGCATCCCAGGAAGTGTAAAAAGTATAAAAAGCTACAAACCAACAGATATTAGGAGGTATACTTCAATGCCAGCAAGACAAAGGGACACAGCATACAGATACGCACCGTTAAGAGTAAAGTATCAGAATTCCTACCTAGCTATTTGTATGTGTTCCTCAGCCTGGACGGACAGGAAAAGGACAGCACAAATTTAGAAACCTACTGCAGGTGGCAGCACAAAAAGTCCTCTCAGCAGTTCTGGAGCCTCGTGTGGTCTAAAGTGGGGAAATATCCCCCTGCCTCGAAGGAAGGAATTCAGTATTGATGACTATAATTCACCATCAAAGTAAGCAAATAAAAGTAGAAATGTCACAGACCCAGTATTTTCAACTACACGCATTTTCTTCTAATAGTTGCACCCAGCTGGTACAGCAGCACTGTAGCATACACACCGAAATGGCCTGCTTTTCCGGCAAAGGCTAACTGCAGTAACTGCCTGCTCTCCTGTGTTTACACAGCTTGCAGTACAATTCTAAGGCAGAGCCAGTATCTTGATTTCCTGCTATAAACTATGGGATAGCAGGCCTTCACATTCACTACGTGAGGTTGGCTAGTTTCCCATCTCCTGTTTCTTACTATGCAAAAGGTCTTTCTGACAAGAATACTTATTACAGAGAAAAAGCCACCACGTCCCTTGCTGGGAAAAAATCAGCCCTGTTTATGCTGCCCTGGCTGCTCCAATCTGGATTTGTGCTAGCTGTGGGAAGAGGTGCCTCAAGCTCTCAACAAAAGTCCGTTAGAAAAGCTTGGTGTCAACGCAGCCCTCCCTGTGCAGACAGAAGCAACACCTGTAGCCTGACTTTCGACACAGACCGACGCTTCTGAGGACCATTAGGTCTGTCAAATGACGCTTGCCACCTCAATTAGGATCGCTGCTCTGTGGGAGATCAGAAGCACTGATTCCAGACTGGTGCTCTACCAACGCGCTCCTTTCTTCCGCCTTGATTAAAGCATTTCTAGTCTGCTGTGCCTGGAGCACTGCCTCCTGCCAGCCAGCACGGCAGGAGAGAGCAAAACGTCACAGAGGTGTTCACCTCGGGAGTTACTGGCTCATTTCAGAAGGCCGAAACTTTAAAAAACATGAGCACATTTTACAAAATATACATTCTTTTACCTGAGATGGTACATAAGGTTGTCCTGCATAGTATTCTCACAAGCAAGCTAGACAAACACAGTCTTGGGAGAACCTGGAGGCGGGTGAAAGCTGGCTGAACAGCTATGTGCAGAGAATAGCTGCTGCTGGCTTAAGGTCAAAACTGAGTGATGCTGTGGAGTCTGTCCGATTCTCTATAATTACAGGCTTGGTCTAAGGAAAAGATGACTGAAGAGGAAGACAATAAAAAAATCTTGGAAGTCTGCACACAGGAAGAAAATTATCTCCTCTCTTGTTCTGGGTGAACAGACACGGAGTAAAGAGCAAGAGCTGAGGGAAGAAGGGTTTGGGACAAGTGAAGCACTGAGATCATCTCCACCTTGCCTTGAGGAATCATCTGGGATCTATGAGCTCCTTTCATTTCTACCGCTGCCAAGGTGATTTCCATGCAACCTCTGCTAAATCACTTCGCTAGCTGTATGAGATGCTTCCTCAGCCCACCAGCCACTTCTACGATCCAGGAGACGCAAGCCTCTTAGCTGAGGAGACATGGTGCCTGGCTAAGAGGTGTGCTCTGGAGATGCGAAACACTTGTCTTCCCATCCTCTTAAACTTAAAATGACGCAAAACTAATGCAAAACAGAAAAACAGTGCTTCCAATGAATGAAACCTCACCCAACAAAAGACTGAAATCTATTGAATCATGTCATCTATAAATAACAACAGTTACAAACCTGGACAGCAAAGTCAGATGTTCCATCTTGAGTCTTCAGTATTTGCAAATAGCAAAATACACCACCAAAGGATAATAATGTATATATAGCTACGGTAGTTTTTTATACATGCTTTGTCAAAGCCTTCAAATGAGTTTTTGGCAACTATCAACTACTGTCTCATCCAATCCAGACAGCAGCGCTGCAAAGCCAGGAGACAAGCAGCAGGTTCTAGGAGCGCACTGATTACAGTATGGAATTCATTTCCCTCACCGATACATACTCGTGCAACACTTTATGCAGCACAAACAAGTCAGAAAGGTTTGCTGGGACAAATAGAACGGCGACTGTTGCGAGCACTTTACGTAGAAGTACTTTTCAAAGCCACCTGCAGTGATGGTGTTTTTCTTCCCTGAACTTCATTCACATTTCAATTAGTTACTATTTGCCTGGTTAATTTGTTTTCCTTAAACTCTTTTGAAATTAGAATAGCCTAAGGCAAAATTTTCCATATTGTTTAGTTGCCCTAATTAAAGCCAAGGTTTCAAAAGAATTCTTGTTTATGCCACTGGGCCAACATTCAGAACTGACAAATAGCAATGGACGGGGGTAAGCTGACATACTGAGAGGGGGACCAGTTTTTAGCAGGGAAAATAGCCAGTGCTTGTGGAAAAACAGGCTACTTTGAGGAATGTCAACTCAGACCTCCGAAAACGGAAGCACCATATGAAAACAGGAGCCCAAAACAGGTCAGTGTGTTAAGCTATTTGAAAAGATTTATTTTGTGTTTCATGACAGGAGACATTTGCTGAATGTATCTGAAAAGAATACTGTTATTTACATGCCTAAACAAGAAAGGAAATCTACTGAAAACCTCATTTCAATCCTGAATGATGAACAACTGATATTCCAAGTGCAACAATTTTAAAAATCACACTTTTGCAACCATTCCTTTAAATAAGTCAGCTTGAGGTAAGCAGGGACAAAGCACAGCAGTATCACAATACAATTCAGGCATAGTAATTGAAGTAAATCATACAGGACTAGTAAAAAGGCATTTTAGGTTCCTTCTGCTGTTAAACGTTCATAACTAAACTCATTGTCAATGGCTACAAGATATATTAACACAAAAGTATTAAATACACAGCCCTTCAAATGATTTGGAAACACAAGGTCCTGGCAAATTAACCTTCATTAAAAAACAATCCTCTAGCAATTTTCCTCAACCCAGAAATACTACACACTCCCGCCCCTCCACTGATTACACTCTGTCCAAAAGGATTTCTGTACTTTCACATGGTGTGATTCTCTTCTGTAACATAGGTAAACAACCAATACATTTTTTTTTTCTTCCTACGTGCAATTACATTTTAGCAGTTTGAAATCAACCATTTTAGGGGACCAAGGCTAGCCCCTCAGAAAATGTGGGCTCAGTGCCAACACCTCATCTCCCAGCAGCAGGTTTTTATCCTTCCTGTAAACCAAATTGCATTTAGGACTGAAATATACCCGTGGAGCTGTTATTCGTACATTTTTTACTGAAGCAAATTATAGAAGCAAAAGAAACCCGCACATAAGTAAGATGTCTGATTAATCATATCTATGGGAGCAACAAAGGCTTTAAGAGAGAAACTGGTTTCCTGTAAAACAGTCCCCGGAACTCTTAAAATATTCTGATTCCTGGAAATTTATTATTGTCCAGTAATTAAATGTTCTTCCTTCTTTTCACCCTAACTGTATTGTAATTTGTGAAATAAAAAGACATAAAAAGGACAGACACCACATTGCCTGACATAGCTGAGGAGAAGGCCAGTCAGAGAAAGGCTGTTTTGCCAAGCTGATTGTTTTGAAGATTTTGGACTAAATTTGAGGGCAGGCATCAAATCTGCAGAGAACTGATAGGCACCGCTACCTCTTCCCTTCCTAGTGAGACCGTATCCTGGAGAGAGATATTCCCCTTTGGCCCGCTTCATTTCCTCCCTTCCTGCCTAACGAGATAAGCCCATGGAGCAACAATATCCATTAACAGGGTTAGCAAGGCCAAGCTTAACTCTTCAGTGTAAAAAGGCCCCCAAACTCCCAGAAATGGTTCAACATTTAGGAGGGTTTTGCTTTGTTCTTTTTTGTCTTTTCATTGAAGACTGACTGTGTTTGTCATCTCGTTTTTGAGCCTTTGAGATATACGCTGCTTTGTTTCTTCAGCACCACAAAGCCTGCTCTTGCCTTTATCACAAAAGCTAAGTGGTGCCACCGGAGCCCCAGCACCGCTGCCAGGCCGTCACGACTACGACCAGACCCAAACCAGCATCAGCACAGTACTCGCATAAAGTCACGGGGCTTGGGCCACAAGCAGGGAGGAATTGCTGTCAGAAAGCATTTTGAGACCCAACTTCACAGTCTTCTCACAGCAAACTTTGGCTTAAATATGTATCACACTGCTCAAAAATGGCAGGATTCGGGCACCCTTCCCACATCCCCCCCTTCAAGTTTCTGTATGAAATTAATAAAATGCATTCACTGACTGCAACGATCTGCAACTCCAAATTATACACCAGGTCTGCTCGTTGTTTAACGCAAGCATCTAATTATATTTGGGGAAAATTTAACATTAGCCTAGGCAAATCTTAATTTTTAATGCATGTCAGAGTGCCAACTGTGCATTCTGAACCTATTAATGATTATTTCACACAGCATTAGTATCTGCAAAGGATCTGCAGTATTATCCTGAACGTACTGAAAAGCAGCACAATTCTAACATTTGACCACCATATACTGTAAATTGCTTATTACCAGCAAATTGCCACTAAGGGAATTGGCTCTTTCAAAAGCAAACCTATCTGACCCATCCGAATTAGGTAATTAGCTGATTTTGTTTGCTACAAGCCACCGCTGCAAGCAGAGTGAAGTTTCAGAGCAGGCTGGCCCCTCAGCCTCCAGAAGCCGGGGGATCACTGAGCTGGCTTTGGTCTGAGCACGACAACCACAGCTCGCTTCGCACATACTTATTTCCCAGCATGGAGCAACACTCTCAGTTATCTCCCTTTTCTGCCCTTTCTTTCCCACCACAACAGAGCAGAGAAGAGGTCAAGAAAATGTAAAAAGCTCAACAGAAAATTATTGCCCAAGGACCTCGGTGATTTGCTTTTGTGACTGCTGCTAGCAATGAAGCGATGGCAGGATTAATGGATTTTTTTCCAGGCAAAAATAATTACGATTCTGTATTTTTTCAATCTTTAGCTCCTATGAATTACATGAGTTCATTCAAATATAAGGGGCTTAAGGATCTTTTTCTTCTAACAAAAAGATACTGCTAAGCTCCATCTCCGTAAGCACTATTATTGTAAGCACAGCAATGACAGACACTAGCAAATCCAAATATGAATTATTAGAGCCTAGCAGAGGACCACGGCTGTCCACAAGTGCACTCTCAGTGATTTGTACAGCTTTGACTTCATACTGCTGTATCTTTGCATACTGGTCAGTAAAAACCGACAGTTTCCCCCCTGTGGTGGAAGGAGAATATATAATGACAGGGGGAAAAAAGTGATGAAAGAAGCTACCGATTTAAAAAACAAAACAAAAACAAACAAACAACAACTTCACGCCATTTGGTCACAGGCAAGACTGGTGAAGGGGTCTGGAAAGAAGGCTTGTCCAGGAGCTACCACTCGGTTGATGGCATAGCATTTTTTCCACTCTAGTAACATGAAAAATATTGCCCTTTGCATGTGAAGCCTGAAGCTTTCTGAGCTGATTGCTTATATCCATCAACAACCTCAAAAATGAAGATCATAAATGCACTCGGAGTCCCCGTGGGTCCCTGTGCATATCTAAATGGAGCTGAAAAGTGCTAATCCCCTTCATCAGGCCCAGATGGCAGAAATGTGGTTAGTGAAGACGGTAGCTCTTAACCCAGGTTATAACTGCTGCAGGTGAGACTGGCAGATCAAGCCAGGCCTTTTTATCCCTTTCATTTGATGCAGCGCTCCATGTGAACAGTTTCAAAGGCATCCACCACTTCCTACTGTACACGGATAAAAAGAACAAATAAAGATTCCAAGTGCCAATGCACTTTATCAAACAGAAGATACCAGAAGATATAATGACAGCTGAAAAACATTCCCAGCACAGGCTCAGCTTGGTTCAAGACTAAGAGCACACACACAAACACGTTTTAAATTCCTGCAGTTGGCTTGGCAAGCCCACAGAAAGACCTTCCCATGACTACAGCATCTAAGATTCTGGTTACAACCAAAGCAGTATCTTTTTTTCAGGCTGTGTCTGTTATTCTGCTGCTGGAAAACAACAAATGAGCCCAAACAACGTAGCATAGGATATGAGATTCCCCAAGTCAAGTGTATATGGAATGACTAGTTTGGATGTCTCCATTATACAGAAAAGGTCAAATTTCAATACAAATCTAAATATCCCACAGCATTTGTAAGAAATAAATGGGAAGAAGAGATATGGATCCGCAGATCTGGTTATGAGTTATGCCTAACTTGTACTGTACAGAAGACTAAAAATGTTTCAGTCCAGCTGGGTTTTAAACCAAGCCAGAGGTTTTGCACAGGCATCAGCTTTTCTCCTGCAATGTCTCGCTGCTGTGTCTAGATTTAATGCAGTGGATTTCTGCCCCCTATGCCCCGTGTCTATGCAGCTTCTATATCCTGAACAGAATCCCTTTGGACTTTGCAGTGTTCCAGGGGGAATTCACTTTGCCTGCTATGGATTTGGAAAAGGCTGGCATTTAGAAATAGCAGCAAACCTGATACACCTACTCCAGACTTGGAGAAAAAGCCTCCCCCTCACCCCATGTTGTGTGTCTAATCAAAGACACTAGACAGAAGTAAAAGAAATTAAAAAGTTCTTTCCCCCGGCACTTATTCTAATGCTGTTTTTGTTGTTCAGCTCTTTAGTTCTGTTCTCTCTTTTAATGGTTTGTGAAGCTTTGACTAGCATAGAAATTATGCTAAGCATACTTTAAAGTGGTGTTACCTACAAAATATTACGCCTACAGTTTTTGAACACTGGAAATAAATAGTTTGTGTCATTTCAAAACAACAAAACAATTACTACTTCATTTTGTAAATGGCTGAGTCACACCTTTCAGCCATAACGGCACGTGATGATCTGGTGCTTATACAGATCAAAAAACATTAGCCAAAAGCCATTCCCCATTAGGACTGCTGAGATCGGCCCTTGCCTATCAGACACCCTGATCAGACTGGAAGTCTTTTCTCAGATTTGCATTGAGGTTTTTTCAGCTAGGAGAAGGTTTTGAGAGGCTGACAGCATTTGGCAAAACATGCTACAGACCTGGGAGAGCCTGGTAAAGCCTGAAAGACCTGCCTTCATTTCGCAGTGCTTCGTAGGATTTCTTCTCTCCTTCAGAGGTGAAGACTTCACATCTGTGCGCACCTAGCTTTAAAAAGTTTACTTTCTTCTTTCTCATATGCACACCCAGGGGTTATTTGGACATAATAATAAACAATGTTTTGCACAAATAGACAATGGTTTTGCAGTCATTTCTGGAGTTTCATAGTTGTGTTTGCGTATGTATAAAGCACAGCCACCTGCCAGCTGTCTGACATTAGCAATGGGCAAGACATGCCTGAGCCCTGGCTTTTCAGCTGCTCTGGTGAGGGCGCAGTGAAGGGCAGCGTGAACAGTAGGTGGTGATGGGAAATGGTAATCAACTACTACCTACTCACAGGGAAGAAGAAGAGAAGCTCATTAAGCTGGTAGTGCCAGAGGCTGCAATGTCCATCCCCAAGTCAGGCGGTCCCTAAAGACGCACCCTGATCCTAAACGATTTTTGTGACTCTCCTTGGCTAAACACATCACCTACTCTCTACGCTGCACAGAACGTGCACGCAGGAGTCCTGTCCTCCACCACTCAAACCTGGTTTGCAAACACAGTTGCTGTCTCCATGGCTCCTGCAAGAACCTCACCTTCAGGAGTTAAAGGCTCCAGCATGTTGCCCACGCTCCTCACCACCAAGGAGAACAGAAACAAGTGACTCTCCTGATACAAGCGTGTGCAAGTTACTGCTGACACTTCCAACCTCATCAGAAAACTGAGAAAAAAAAAAAAACCAAAGGAAAACCTCTGTCCTTCCCCATGATCATTGCAGATGAACTTTTTTTTCAGTTACAGCACTGTGTTGTACCAGCTCCTGCTAATACCCTGCAGTTTGTTCACCTGTAGAAGCAATTGTCCCTTAGATCTCTTCTCTCTTGTCCCCTGTCCCCCATGGCTATTTTGACTTAAGACATATCGCTTGCTAGAACAGACACGATTAATATAGCTTTCCTACCAAATTTAGGCAAGAATATTCAGATGCTTTAGCAGCTGCCTGGGCTTCTTAAGAACTCAGTAATCCTTTAATCTCCAGACACTTTTTTTTTTTCCACAAAAGATTCACAAGCAAAACAAATGCAATATGGATCAAAAATTCAATCAGAATGCTTAAAATGCAATTACATTCATCAGGGTGTTCTGTTAGGTTGGGTATTAAATCTGGGTTTTATTCAATATCCTCCTTTTATTATAAAGCAATATTTTTCTACTCTGTAAATCATCTGATCCCTAGGCTAAAGTCTTCTTTGCCCAAAACGTATATAAAAAATTGCGGGGGGAAAAAAAAGGAGCTGGTTAGAAATTCCTGCACAAGACCGCTTCAGTGAAAGCGTTAAGAAATAGACAAATAAGATGGTGAGCAAAGACATTTCTACTGAAGCAGGGAGGCTAATTTCACAATTTGGGATTCTGCAGTTATGGCTTTAATAAGTAGTTGTCAAATAAGTTCCTTCTTTAACTCCATTTTCAAAGCAAATCCATGTGCCTGCTTGCACCTCTCTGTGAGCATTTCCCCCATCTTACGGTTTTCAAGCAGTTCTGAAATTTAATCACATTGTTTTGCACCAGAGCTGTCTGGAAATTTTCCAACCCAATGGGTTTTTCTTGGTGAAATGCCAACCTGTTTAAACCAGAACTTTTTGTGAAAATACTTCAACCAAGTCTTTCAGCACAGACACGATTCTGACATGGGAGGGAGCTCCCATGTAGAGACCCTCCCTATTCAGGCAGTATCTTCATAAGTAGCTTGGGTTCAGGCTTGAGTGCAGGGGGATTCAGCCCCCTCTTCTGGGACAGAGCAAGGACCTGTGCGTGATGCTCCCACGTTCAGACCCAAACCTGGGATACGGATCTATCAGCTGCTCTGGGGAGCGGGGAGTGACAACATCCACCTTCCCCTCCCCTCCTGCCCCCTCATTCCTCCCACCAGAAAGGAGCATTTGGGAAGGCTTTGCATTTAGCAGAGTCTACAGCCAGAGAACTCTATATATACAGTTCCCAACAAAAGCCTGAAACGTCTTTTCTCCTCCCCGAGGAGTAAAGCATTTACCGAAGCCCCGCAGGCTGTCACCATTAGCTTCCCGCAGAGCCTCCAGCGCAGCCAGCCCCAACCTGCTGCACAAACAGTTGCTTTCCTGTCCTGCAGTTGAGTTCCTCGGCATTCAAGCAAAACCAAAAGCTTGCAAGTAAAAGGGTGACCAAACCTCCCATGCTAGAAACAAAAGAAAGGAAAATATCTTCCTCCCACCTCAACAGCATCTGCAGAATAGACCGCCTTGCAGAAAAAATTCCACTCTGGATTTTGAGGAAGAGGAAGTCAGTCCCCATGGCTGAACAGTACCATTCTCCCAAAGCAAGTGGCTCTACCTCAGGGCTACAAGTGCGCCTCAAAGCCTGTGCTAATGTTTTCTGTTTCTTCCCTCAGTAAGTTCACACGCCGTATACGGGGCAGCCTTGACTGATGCTAGTGGCTAGCAGACCTGACTCCATCTTGTGACTTGTGACACCCAAATGAAGACACACTCAGACATCTCAGCTGGAACGGGTCAAGAGGCAATATGGGCCAGGTCTTAACCTACCTTCCTCTTCTTACAGACAGTGGGAGCACTGGTTTTCCTTCATATCAGCGCACACAGGTTGCCTTCTACTGCCTTTTTACTACAAGGAAGGAGCAGTTCTCAGTTGTTGGCTGGTGGTTTAAGACATGCTGCTACTTCTCAGATAGCGGACAGACCTTCAGCAGCTCTTTATCATGCTCAGTGCATCAAGAAAGAGGTTCAAGCTCTCAATAGCTTGCTGTGCACAATAAGAGAAGGCCAGGGATGGTGCTGGCTTAATGACTTGGATAATCTGCAAGTTAGGGCTCAGAAATTAATCTAATTAACATTGCAATAGTCTCTTTAATGCTTTGAGACAGGCTGGATTGGTCCTTTAGGACTGGATTAGGCAACATCTAGCAAAGTAAGGGTGGGATTCCCCCCAGCAAATACATAAAGAAGTCCATTACGATTCGAGTGGTGCAGTGGTCCAAAAGTTAGAGGCAATAACGTGTAAAGCCTTGGTAGCTTTGCACGCTGCCCTCCAACTGTTTCTGTACAAAGTTATGCTGTGACGCTGTCAGATGCCTGAAATTTGCTGTCCTTTATGACAGGTGGGCAAAATTCAGTGCAGCTACATACAGCAAAGCACAATGGTATTTTACTAGCTGACATTCATCTGAGTTTGACTGACAGCTGTCACAGTCCAGTGTCTGCAATATCTCAGCTTGGCACCATGGAAGGGACAGGGATCTTGAGAAATAGTTGTCTGAGCACTGTTCAGCAAACTGCTTCCCCCCTTTGTACAAGCTACCCATCAGCAGTACTCCTGACGCCAGTTTTGAGGCACAAGATATCAGTGTCCTAAAAGCTCCTTCAAAAAGCTGTACAGTCGTATTTTAAACTGTACAGATACACACTGAAGTACCCTCTTCCAGCTGAGACAACCTGCACTTCTCCTCACAGCTGCTTACTGTAACTCACTATCAGCAGGGGAAACTGGGATAAAGATTTCTGAAGAGGTTTCCCAAAAATATATCATTGCTGTGACTAAAAGTTGAAGGTTCTGTGCCAAATGGAAGACCAATTCTGACATAAATTACTTTGAAATGATGATACCAGGTGTTTTGTTAACCTGAGTTAAGATTATTGATGTTTCCAGTTCATCTACTTTAATAGCTTATCATTGAAAACAAAAGGGTCATTTTGGGTAAAAATAATTTTCTTCATTTAAAATATTTGTTGACAACAATTAAATGAGGGAAATCCATCAAAATCAACCCTAATCTACACAAGATTTTGATTTGATCACACTGACAATTTTGAGGGGAACACTGTGTCATTCCTGGGCACGTTGCTCTCCCGGCCGCAGGGAAGGGAAGCGCTGTAGCTGGTACGGCCCAAAGCTGACCTGAAGCCCTGGGAGATCCGGGCTTCCTTGTCAGCTGTTCTGTCAAGAAGGATAAGAGATTCTACACAAGGTAACTGTAAGTCTCATTTCCAAATGAGCAATAAACTACAAAAAGGTGTCAATGTAGCCAGATGGAACAATTTGTACGTTGCTTCCAGTTAAAGAAACTACTGCTGTTCTGTAATTCTCTTCTGTTTATCTTTTTTTCTCCCTTTGTTTGTTCCAGAAGATGCAAAGACAACTGAATTAGAAAAAGAACTTAGGTCTCCAAACAAATAGCTCTGCAAGCAGCATAATAAAGATGCTTTTCTTTTTTCATAGCTGAACTCATATATAGAGAAGATGGAAAATGCTTGCTTTCCAACACAGATGTATTAGTGATCAGTAACAATGTGAAACAGAAAAAAATAATATTAATTATAAATACGCTGGAGAATATATATACAGTATAACATAAAATCTGTTAAATACAGATGGAGTTCTTTGATCAACTAGTTGCTAGTAGACATAAAATGAACTCAGCTAAAACCAATAGCTTAGACAGTCTGACTTTTTTCTCTTTATGATGAAAATTTTAACTCTTTTCTCAGCTGCTAGGTTATTACTGTCACACATGGAAAAGACTACTCCTGATTTATAGACACAGTACAATACTTATTGCTTTTAAAAAACCGCGTTGCAAAAATAGTTAATGTTTTAAATTAAAAGATTAAAATATTCCATGAACTTCACTGAAGTAGGTTACAGACTTTGGAAAGCCATATGTAAAATAGCCTGTCAGAAACATGAATATCACACTGGGGCCCTTCATTTAGGTTGGTGGATCACTAGCATGGCAGAACAAATTGCAAATCTTCATTACATTGCTATAAGAGACAAGGATGCCCTAGAACAGCTAACACTTCAAATTCAAGGATTCACATCATGAAAACCCTTGTAGTGGGTTGCCGGCCAGTCTCAAACGAGTGAAAGGTGCCAGATGTCAGAGCCAAGTCAAGGGGAAATCTTCACCTGAGTTCAGCGAGAGGTGATGCACCAGTACCTAGTTTGCTCATCTGCCAGCCTCACAGAGCCAGATAGCGCTAACGCTTTTCATATGCACGTTTCCTATGCTGCAGCTTTAGCTGTTCACCTGCATAACCTTACAAGATGCAGCAAGTTCCCTTTGCTTCATTTTACTTTTGCCTGCGCCATTTCCTTCTCTGTTGATTTACAGTTACATCAATAAGGAGGCAATCAAGGTCCATTAGGAGGTCAACCGCTTGACTTTCCTGACCCTTCAGTAGGTGTTTCCACAATGACCGCAGAGCAAGCAATTGGGCAGCACTTCATGCCCACTTCACACTATTTTAGTGAGGTCTAAATGCACGCGAGGTCAGCTGTCACACACACCACAGCTCAGTTGCTCACTGCCCTTCGCTCCTGTAGTCCTTCAAAGCCCCTGAAAGCTGGAAAATGTTCTTAAACCTGGAAAGTAGAACCCATGTTAACCTAATTCACTGCCAACGAAAATCACTGCACAAGATGCAGGATAGTAGCAGTCCTGACCCAACAAGCTGTTGTCGCCATGCAGTCCAAGCTGGAAGGGTGATTCTGCCATGCTCTTGAAAGCTGGTCTCCAACAGTCTCATTTCCCTGACAGACAAGTTTATACCACTCAGAGGTATTACGACAAACACAATGGGCTATGCAAAATAGCTTCAGTGTTAATGACAATCACATTTGTTAAATATAGTAAGCAGCTGAAGAATGAAATCAGATGCTCCCTGGCAAACTAACTTGCTTACGTTTCACCTTCTGTGGCATCCAATTTACAAAACTTCCTTTACATCATGCTTCATTTTCACATACCTTGCTTTCTCCTGCCTGAATCTCTCTCTCTTCATTTCCGTCAGGGTCGTTGCTGTATTCCAATTAAATCATAAAAAAGAGTGAGAACAAAACGAAGAGCAACATAACCAATGCAGACCTGAGCAGGTGACAATTGCAGACTGGAGCTATCACAGGAAGGTAGTTTAAAAGTATCATGTCAAACAAACGAACTAATTACAACATGCCTTCAGTGAACCTGGGACAGTACTTCATGGCAGAAAAACACCAGGTCTAACATAAATCTGAAGGCAGGAAGAATATTTTGTACCTGAAACATTGTTTCTGCAGCTATCTCTGGAAAACAACCTAGCTTTAGAGTCAAAGGTACACTCTTAGAAGGTCAAACAGATGCAAATGCAAAAATTTGGTCACAAAGCATAAGAAGTGTATGAGCACTAACAGTAGTCAACCAAGCTTACACTAGGCTTTCTCCTATGTCCTTCCTCCTTCTGTTGTTACACTGTGTTTCAAAGAAACGTCTATTTTTGTGGAAGATGGATTCTTACCAGTGGGGAGCTGTGGCAGTTTGACGCTCTGAAGAGCGCTTTAGCAGTGAAAACTGGTATTACTGACACCAATGGCTGCCCCATACCTTGAGCCTGCTACGCTCTTGACTGCAGCAGGTATTGCAGCAGTTAGTTCCACAAATACAAAAGTATTTATCATTCCCCGTTTCACATTTGTGGTATAATTCTTTCTCATCTATACTGTGAAAAACTGTAAAGAGGAGTGTTATGGAGACCAGTAGTCTGTCTGCTTGCTTGGTCCATCGCTAAATTGAACAAGTGCCCCAGTACTTCCATTGGAAACCCCCCTCTGTGCAACTTTCTTGGGTCTACTCAGCTTATACTACAAAATAGAACAAAGTACAAATCTTCAGCCTCCACCACACTGTGCACAGATTTGTATGAGGTGCCTGGAACAACGCGAGCTGTTCTAGGTAAGAGTGACCATTTTGGGATGGTACAACTGTTCATCAGCACCATAAACAGCTTGTTACAAGAGCTGCAGTACTTTCTGAACTACTTAAGTAGCTGCTCTTTACACACATCCTGATATTCTTTTCTTAGAATAGCTCTGGGTTAAAAAAAAGAAAAAAAACCAAACCATAGATGTCTTCATTGAATTGTTGATCCTTTGATAACAAAGCAAGTGATTTCTGCAACAGCCTCAGGGAAATTCACGTTAGTTTTTAAGCAATAAAGCAAATTAGCACCATAGCTTTAAAGGTTAAGAGACAGAATAATCCAATTCAATAATAAGGGAAAAAGATGAAATGATTTAGAAAAAAATCAATTTGTTGCTGTGTTGTGATGTTGTTTATTATCATTAACAGTATAAAATCAGCTCCTCTGCGTTGCATAAGGACCTGATTCCTGCACACAGTTACACAGAACAGACTCTGCTCTGCACAGCTCGCACAGGGAATGGCAAGGAAAGGTGAGAGAAAGGCATGGAGGCACAGAAGGGCATCGCACGGTGGGTCAGTGCCAGTGGCAACACTGGCTTTAGATGCACCCAACAAGAGACAACTGAAACCCCAAGAAAACGCCTGTCTTCTCTATCTGCAGAGAGCAGTGTAGTACAGACAGAATGCTGTTTCTCGAACTGTCGCATAACATCAGAAAGGATTGTGTGGTCCTTGAACATAACACCGAGAAACCACCCGCGTCTCCCTGGGGCTGGCGTGAAGGAACTAGCTCACGGGTACTGCGAGCAGGCAAGCTGTCACACACACGGGCACTTCTAATGGGAGAACTTACTCTGTTCCAACAGCTCGGCCGTGCTTGGTAGCTGAGCTGGTTCATTTAGAGCTAGTTTAGGCACCTTTCTAAGTACCTACTCCTCTGACACAGATAAGCACGCTTTATCCCTGGCTCCGAGTCCCCTAAAAGCTGCACAGTGCTAGACCTGGGCTAATATATTCTGACACACAACTCAGCACGGTGTTACTGAAGGGAGACAGCTCAGACTCAGCTGTAGGCGTGAGCGAAGCAAACTCATGCTGACCTGTAAAAGACTGCAGACATAACCTGAGCAACCCTGCAGTTCGCAGTGCAAGCAGATCCCCTCCTAAGGAGTCAAGTCTGATTAGTTCTCCAGCAATCCTTTACTGAAACATTGGGCGTAAAAAGCGAGGAGACCATTCTCCTCTGAAAAGCACATAACCCCCACCCCCCCATATTACCCCAAACACCTTTGGAGCATCACCTCAGCTACAACACATGGACATACCCATCACTGCAGCCTCTCAGAAGGTAAGACATGCACAACAATGACAACAAAGGAAGAACCGCAAATGCTAAGAAATCTCCCTTTTCCTCTGATGCCCATCAAATTCACCCTAGAGCAGACCTCTTCCTTTTTCCCACCACAGCTCAGCTCACAAGGGGCTTCTGACTGTAAGACAACACTGAGTTCACATCTCCTTTCCCTCCAGGCCCCTGATTCTTTTTCCCCTTTCACCAACAAGTGCTTGGAAAGGACAATGGGGCACAGAAACCACAGCACTGGCTCTTCCCCACTTGCTGCACAGGGAACAGTGCAAGGCTCAGCTAAGCCACCTTCTCCCTGACAGCTCTGGGGAGCCAGAATGGAGAGAAAACAGGCTGCTCTGTCTTACTGCTGTAATTGCTGGCAATCCTTACCTGGCACCCTGCAGCACCTGGCGATTCTTCGCAGACCCCTGTGTGCTGACCACGCTTCGATTCCCTGCACTGGGGCGCTGCTGAGGTCTGAGCCTGAGGGGCTGTAGCTCCAGGCAGCGCAGCAGCGCGCTCCTTTCTGCCGCGATGCTTCTGAGATAGCAGCTCTGCAGCTTGGGAAATTCTCACCTGTGCTGCAGCTTTTATTTATTTTGGTCCCTTGAGAGGCAGCTGCAGTTCAAATTACATAGAGTATCTTAATCGGAGTTTAGGCACTCACAGGCCCCAGCACAGGGACCTTCAACAACTCCATGACCCAGTGTCCCTCTAAGGCAACAAGGTGCTGTACACTTTTCTTCAACAGAACAACCTGTGGTCACAGGACAACTGGTTATTTACTAGTCTGCAGGTCAGGGGTTTGAAAAGCTCTCTCTTCTGGAACATTTAACAGTCTTGCTTTTCCACACTGATGATTTTACCATATCTGAAAACTGCTTGTTCCATCACCCCACAGCAGTTAGCAAGTCACAGTGTAAAACAGTTATCTTCTTCTTAATGGATAAAATATGCTTGTCTTGAGGAGTAAGTCTGCATAACACAAAGTGCCAAAACACGCTTTCTTCTCCTTTTTAGGATTTTTTATTTTTATTTTTTTAACATGGAAGGGACTACTGGCATTGCCTCATATGGTGGAAAGAAGAAAGAAATAACAAAGTGAGGCAAAGAGAGCAAAAACTGCCACAGACGGGAGAAAAGAAAACATTTCCTTTGGCAAACCCAAGACTAAGTACAAAGAACAAGGAAGAGATGAATGACAGATTTTGAAATGCAATGTGATGGGCATGGTGACGTACCTTATAGAAGTTGTTAGCTTTAGGAATGGGAAACTGCCGGCAGTCTCACTCAGCTGGCTCTGCACCCATGAACAAAGAGAGTTCAGAGGCAGTTTGGTGCAGACTCTGGGTCTGAGAAAACCAGATCTGCTAAATGACTGCAGGAGGAAGAACTCAAACACAGGGCAAGGTATGTTACCACACACCCAACCCACAGGGAGCAAAAAAAACAATTTTCCTGAAAGTTACTCTTATACATCCCTTCCCCCCACCACACACACACTTTTGGTCGTACACATTTTACTGAAGGAATTATTGGTTTTACCCTGCTGTTTTTATATCTCTGATTAAGAGGACAAAGGGTGAGACTTTGCTCGAAACCGGTGGCTCTGGGGGCTGGGACCTCCCCTCTCCAGGTGCCTTTCTGCCTGTGATGTTAAAAGCTGCACTTGCAGAATAGATGAGGAGTCCCAGAGACTGAGAAAGCCATGACTGAAAGAGCAGTGGGGCATATAGTTTAACACCACCTGGCACTCTTTCCCCTTCTCAGTTTGGGCACCAAGCTACCTGGAAATGGGCAGAAGAAACCAAGAGTGAGTCAGTGGCAGCTGAGGGCAGTGCATGGCCTCCCTCCTGTCCCTGGCTGTGCTGGGGCCAGTTTGATGTCTTGCCTTCTTCCTTCACCTCAGGGCTGTTTGCCATGACGCTTGCATACTTGATACTCTTTTGTGGTAAGATCCTGCAGCAAAACACACCGTTATGCGACTTCCTGCTCCACCAGCACACCTTCAAAGCCTTCCACATCAAAATATGTAGGGAAACCTTTTTCTGAACATGTATTATAAGACAAACTGACTGCATGCACCACCTTCTAAGTTTTCATTTAAGCTGCTCTGTAGAGTTTGAAGTAGCAGTTGTGTTCTTCTGGCACCTTTGAAATCAACAGAGTTGAGCCACCCTCTCTGCACTCACCGTTGCGTTTAACCCCTTCATTATTACTCTTGGAGTAACTCTACAGGCACTCTAATGATAAACGCTCGTCTGGTCTGCAATCGAACACCGGCAGAGCTGGGTGTGTGCCTGGCCCTTGCCCTGCCGGAGCTGGGAGCTTCTCCTGCTGCCCAAACACAGGAGCTGTGTGGTCCCTCTGATCCCCAGCACTGCCTCTCCCACACCCCCACCAGGCTCTCAGCTGCGGGGAGGAAGAAAGATCATACTGAAATTCCCGTTTGCCCCATGTCACTCAAAATAAACCATGCCCACAGACAGCTGGTACTCTTCAGAATTGTTCCGATAAAACAACATGGTGAGTTCTAATACGGAACTGACGGTAAGAATGCTCCACGTGAGAAACTCCGTATTTGACAAATCTACAAAAAGCCATGCCAAGTATTGGTCTACTCCTTTTGTTTTTAATATGTAATGAGCAATGGTGTTAAAAATTAAAACACAATAGGAATAATACAACATTTCTAAGCTATCTTTTTACAATCTGTCAAGTTTATAATATTTTCAAACTACTCTCAAGCGAATTACTAATTCATCACAACATCTCTCTTCTTGTTATATGATAAAATAGAATACAATTGCTAATGCAGTACATTTAACCTCTGTCAGGAGTTTGTATATTTGTGCAGAACCACAAACTGGTTGTTAGCGTGTGCCAGAAGGCTTCTGGCAGCCTTCCTAAGGATTTGTCAAAAAATAATTTGGATCCCCATTCCAGTAAATGTGGAGCCACAGACCAATTGTTGTTGTACGTCATAATCTTGTCAAAAGCAGCCTTCTGTGATAATAAGAATCTAAGGATGGTGGATTTATCGCAGTGGACAAAAGCATCATGTCTTTTCCCAGTGTGTTAGTGAGTTGATGAGTATCACACTTTTTTCCTCAATTACCCAAATTACCTCCTGATAGTTTGGCAGGTTGCTGATTGCTTTACAGTGACCAAGCACAGGTCTCACCTCTTGTTTTACATCTACCAAGACAGCCGGAGGATGCTCTGATATACCAGTGATCCAAGCGAGATCAGAGTAATGCCCATTAAATCTTGAGCAGAGGAATTAAACTGGCATCCTCCTTGAGAGATAGAGCTGAGCTCATCGCTTTTTTTTTTTTTTTACATTAAACTAATGGAAGCAGTTTATTTGTGTCAAATTTCCGATAAAAAAAAATTGTTCTTTTTAAGTGTTAACAAAGCAAACGCAGAGTAAGTCACCCCAGTCACTGTTATCTGTGGATTTTACATCATCCTACCTAAGATAAATAATTAACTAACCCTTCTATTCTGTACGCTTTTCACACATCTCAGTCTGCAATTTTCTGCTCTTATGCCCCCTTGCTGATACAATTAAAGTTTATTGACAGTAAATACCATAAATTTTTATTTTCTCAGAAGAAACCCCTGGTGCTTTGGACCCTACTGAAGCTGTGGTTCTTCAGGATGATATAAACTTTGCATAATGAGTTACTACTGCATATTAACAACTGAAATGTTAATAATTAAAGCAATGCCAAACAATAGCAGCATTTTCCGGATTATAGGCACCTAAGGATCACCACTGAACAGAAAGGAAGTTTGGTAGTCATGTGAGCTTGAACAGAAGCAAAGCTGAGAAAATGAAAAGTGTGGCCATGTTGAGAAGGGTGGGAAAATTGATTCAAGGTAATAAAAGAAAAATCTGGCAGTGTGATAGAAGGAAATATGCAAAAGCTAGTTTGATACATAGCATGCTTCAGTTTTGCTTTAAATACTGTAAAACCTAGGGGCATGCTTTCTTTTGGTGTGCCCCCAAATGCTTTATTTCTCACTGTAAGAGAAAATGCAATATGTTGCAGGTAACAGTTTTAACTAAGAGAGCGGCTGGACTGGCAGATACCAAAACCACATCTGACCACTGGACTACTACAGTAACTAAGACTATTTCACTAGTGAGGCCAAGAAAAGAGATGAAAATGAAAGCCAACGTGCCCAACTGACAGGGCAGGAGGTGCTAAAGCTGAAGCAAAGCTGAGTTAGAAACTGATGAAGTACTATGTTCACAGAAAAACTGATAGAGGGCTAAGATTAGCCAGCATAAGGAGTAGGAAACAGGCCGGACATTGCTGAGGATTGAAGCCAGGCCTGATAATTGAAAGAAGGGAATAGAAATGATTAAGCTAGGAACAGAAAATATGACTTAACATGGGCGTCAAATATTAGTCCACTGCTTTTAATAAAGTGCTGTTTTCATCTGTTCAGGGTCTGCTCCAGAATTTCAAGGTCCAGAATCAAAACAGCAAAATACACACACACATTCCAAAACAATTTTTTAGTCCCTGTCACCTCAGTTTGAAGATGAAGAGTTAGCCTTGCTGCCATGCTATCAGGATAGCCACCAGTGAATGGCGGAGCCACAAGGAGAAGACCTCCTCTTCAAAGAAAACTGTTTTACATCAACTGACAAAAACCCACAGGACAGCATAAAAATTCCTATTGTTCCTGAGATCTTCCAACAGCTTTTTACATACACCGCACTCTTTGGGACGATACTGTATTTTCAAGTACCATCCAGCCTGTCATCCCACACAGACTGCAATGCACGTGAAAAATGTCACCGCACCAGAGGACCTAAATACAGAAATGCAGAAGTAACATTTGGTCCTTCAGCAGTGATGGGGGGTATTGCTACTGAATTTCAAGGGATGTGGAACTGATGCTTGCAAGATTACATCCTGGAGCTTCACCTCTGGGGCATAAGTAGCAAAAGAACAGGGAAATGTATTTGTTTTTAAAAGCGGCTAACAGATTTTGTGCATCTAAATGTTTGTGGGCTCATGAGTTTGTTAACAACTCTGCCATGGTACTATACCGCCTGCTTAAAATAAGTAATTTTTTAAAATAAATATGCCAATTAATAAACAAGAGCAACTCTAATTTGTGATGGTGCTAGCTAAGGTCGTGCTGCTCCAGCTAAACGCCTGCAGCACTACTCAATGCCACTTCTTCCATGTGCTGTTTTATGAGCTGCAGGAAATAACAAATCCCAGGCAGGATGGAGCATGAGCCATCAGCTGAGAAGCCTTTTAATGCTTCAGCACGCTGATGTCCAGAAGGTAACTCAGTGCGCTTCTGGAAGCTGTCTTGTGATTGAAGTCGGAACTGGGAAAAGAGCGCAGAGCAGGTGGCAGTGATGCTGCCACCACCTCCATGTTGCCTCCGCCTTCAAGGCAGCCCCGGAGCGGGGACTCACCTGGTACTTCCAACTGGGATCACCAAAAAAGGTGTCATTTGCAGCAGCAGCTGGCTACCCGTCAGCCTGGAAACGGACTAACATCAGCAGCCAGCCTTCTACAGGAGTGAACGCTAACAGGGATGTCCAGCTGTATGCGGCCGTGAAGATGCAGGTGCCAGCAAAGAGCACTGGCCTGCTCACTGCTGACCTGAGGCGAACGTAGCCCAGCTGCTAAGAAGTAAACAGCTCGCTTACTCTTCCTTCGGTCTCTGCATGTCCTTTTTTAAAAGTTACAGGCCGCATCCTCAGCAGATATAAATTTGCATAGCGCCCATCAGCGAACGATGTCAATTCACACCAGATGAATACCTGGTCATACACTTTCTGTGGCTTTCCAGATTCAGATGCACTGGAAAATTAAGATTTTCCAGTTCTAAATGCTTTCCTGAACCTCTCTTCTTTCTAATGTGTTCCCCCCCACTTCCCTTCCATTTTAACCTACAATTTTTCAGGTCATTTAGTTCAGAATGCAAACACAGATGACTTATTAGGAGTTGAACATTGCCAACCACGCATGTAATGTGACTCTGTTTCACAATGCATAATAAGCATATCTGCACTAACAAAAACAAGGACTCACAGTTCAAAAAGACATGATACAATGGAAGAGGATTAAGCAATCTAGCAAGCGAGCGCTCTTTTGCCTAAAAACATGTAGGAACTTTTTTCTGCAATTCCAGACATAGGCTGAAGCTGAGGGTAGCAGAAAGGACCAGACCTGTGGAACTAACTATAATTTCAGGTGCTGCCACCACTACATCACTAGGATGAAAAAATGATCATTTAAAGGGGAAAGGGTAATAATGAGCGTTCTTTAACATGTCAACTACAAAATATTGCAGAAACGTTGAGGCCTTGAAAAGGGCTAAGCTAAAAGGAAAAGGGCGATGGTCACACAGGATTGAAGATAGTAAGAGCTGACCCCTAAAAAAGTGCCATTTATTTTAGACAAGCTGATCCTCCAGGCTCAGAATTTAACTTGTTTTTACTGCTGTTTTATTACTTTTTCCATTTTGCCATGACAAGCTAATGATTTTTGCAAAAATGTACCATGACAAATCTGCCCCTGCAGGTGGTTTTACACACATTCTGTTCACAAAAGACTTTGATCCCTCTTCTCTTTTAATTTTTCTCCTTGTGTTGTGGGTTGTTTGTGTGTGTGTGTGTGTGTGTGTGTGTGTGTGTGTGTGTTTGGTTTTTTTCCTTCTGAAGAAAGATTAAAGGAGAGAAAAACAGACACTGAGGAACCTGCAGGTAGGACACAATCCAACACGGTCCAACTAAACCAAGAGACATAGGGCTGCAGGAGGGCTCGCAGCTGACTTCCCTCTTCATCCCCTGCTGTTATAACCACAGAGGGCCATTTGCCCGCCTGCTTGCCAAAGACACTCAGTGTGACACCTGTATGGTCGCAAGGCACTGAAGAGAGAAGCCAATTCCTCTGAGGAAAAACGATGCTGACACGTCCATCCCACGCGCTGTCAGGACAGCTGAAAACACAGGCCGGACAGCTCTACCAAACAGAAGTCATCTCTAGGAAACCTCCAGTTAACCCTTTTGTTGTGGGAGCTCTGAGTGTGCATCCCTTGAACACCACACGTATTTCTGATCCCTGCAACACACACAGCACCGTCGCTTGAGCTGCGGCGCTCCATCCTGGAAGCTCCGCATCTCGCCGCCGTCAGGAGATCCAGCCCAGCCTCCCACCAAGCCCTGGGCAGCTGAGCACCAACCACACTAAGCCAGGGTGAGCTGCCCACCTCCTCAGAAAACCAGGCTTTATCACTCTGCGTCATATTCCCTCATGTAATTATTACCTGGTACCTATGAATGGGAATAACAACAGCTGTTGCACAGAGGCTGGAAAGAGAAAGGGGAAGGAGGGAGGGTAAGATGGACTTTATAAACACTTATAACTTCTAAAGATTATTCCTTTTGAAGCTAGACATACATTTTAATCAGCTACTTTCATCATTATTCATGAATGAATTATTAATTAGTCCTCTTGACTAAAAATATCATTTCCAGCTTGCTGCAAAAATACACACACACACAAACATGAAAAAATAATACAAGAAAAGGAAGATATTCCACATCATTAGCACTGGTGTAAAGGATGGCTATTTGATCTTGGTTTAATTATGAATGCCTAGTTTGAAAGAACATTTCCACATCACCAGTCAATAACACTGATGTGTGCACTTGGGTGTAAGATGCATAAGAGGCACTATTGGCACTGACTTATTCTGCAGCAGCTTCATTCACTGACTATGCTAATAGGTGTGTGTGCTAAGACCTGCACAAATGCATCTGTGGTTAAAATGCCCTTCGTCTTGAGACTTCATATTCGAACTTGGGAAAAATCCAACAACTCACTCTTGTGGTTATTCCTGGTTACACAGCAATCCAAGGCTTCAGCCGCTGTAAGAACCCTGAAGAAAAGACAAAGTTTGTCCACAAACTTAAGTGGGGACAAGGAAAAGGAAAATCAAAAGAGTACCACCACCACTTTACTTTACAGATGAGGAAACAAGGTGACGATAGTGGAGATAACTTACCCAAGCCAGAAGCAAGGTCTGAGCCCAGATCTCCCAAGGAAAACCTTTTAAGTTGCATGATTCTTTTCATGTTGCTACCTACCTACACCATTCAGCATGGGAAATCTCTCCACAACATGCATATTCATTCCCTCTCCAGCCTCTCCTTTCATCCACAGCAATGTGGCTAGCTGGAAGCCCTGTTTTACCAAGAGCGAACCCAAGACATCTTTTTAACGACCAATGTCACAGTTCCTATCGCATACCACCATACAGTAAGGAGGCATCTTCATGGTGGTGCTGCTCACACAGCTACTGGGAAGCGGAGGGCAGGGAGAAGAGGGCAGAAGGTGGTATCTGGGAGACAGCAGCCAGCGAGAACTCTGATCAGATTGCACAGTCTTTTTTACCCTGTAAAGGCACAGACGACTAACAATCACACCTTTTTGTTAGCTGAATTGGTTTCCTTGATGAACATATCTCTTCAGAGCCTCTGCAACATTTCCTAAATGATCAAAACGCTTCCAAACTAAGAAAATGCTGTATACTCAGTAAAAGAGGGGAAAGGTTCAGAGGAATTAGAAATGACTTGTTATTCTTCAAAAAATCTGGGCCATCCTCTGAATGCTGCTATTTTTAAACAGCTTGTGTTTTACATATGTGGAGGTACGTAAACACTTACAGAGCTAATAAGGTTGAATGACTCAGAAATGCTCCTGTTTTGCTGAGGCCTAGAAAAAAATTTAACTAACAGCTTTCATGAACCTTGTTTGGGCCGTTTTAACCATTACTGTACTATATGTTTGTATCAAGCCTACTGAATTCTCCAGGAAAGCAGGAGTTTCTTAGCATTTATTTATCGTGACCAGGGCAAATGAACCGATGTTACCAATCAAGACCACATCCAAGACACTGCTTTCACCTCAAGTTACGTGAAGAGTACAAGGTCAAAGAAGTACCATGATAAAACACACCCACGAGGGAGGGATTTGGCACTTCTCGTGGACCAGTGACTGTTCACCTGCACAGCACTGAGGGATGGATCCTCTGTGGTGACACACCATGTCTACGTGCTGCCTGTGGACAGTAACAAGCAAAAACTACTTTTGCACCTTCCCAAGTCTTAGAGTTGCAACTGATCCCATGCTGGACTGCAACTCAGGGCAGCCCTGTTGCAGCTCTAGTATTTTTATGTATAATGGCTTCCACAAATTTTCAAAAGGCGGAAAATACTAAAACAGCAGATGGAGAAGGAAGAGCCCAAAAATGCAAAAGCAAAGGTCAATAGAGTAATATTTGCCTAATTGTACAATTGCTATTGAGTTCCCAGAAAGAATTCTCTAAATATTTAAGGAAGGTGCTTCAAGGGGAAGCTGCTTGAACTTGGGTGCTTGTCCTCTCAGGACCAAGATGGGCTTTCTCTGGCAGTTCCAGCTCCTCAAATCATGTTTACAGTTCTCTGCCTTTTCTCTTCTTCCCCAGATTTTGTTCACTCAGGTTTAATCTTGCCTGGCGTGCTCTTTCAGGTCCATTTTCAGCTCAGCAGGTTTGCACGTTGTGCTCCACTGCCCACACCTGACTCTGCTTTACCTGTGGAATCAGACTCACTAACTTGGAAAAATCCCTCGCTGGGGCCCTGTGCCTGGCATGCTTGCGGCAGTGTGGGGCACATACGCTCTGCCCTGACCGCTCTGCTCGCAGAGCATGGTATGTGCTGAGCACATTCAGGTCAGGTTTTTCCGAAGTAGAATCATATGCACCGCTTTGGTTGTTATTAATATTTCATTAATTTCCCAGCTACAGTAGTTTTCCCTTGAGAGATCATTAATAAAATACCACCCATATCAGCAGGATAGCAGGCAAAGTGACCAAACTACAAAACAAGTTTAATTACCTTGGTGTTATACCTTTGCAAGCACTAACTTTAATTTAAAGAACTGTATAAACTGAAGCTTTGATGATTATGAGGTCTTTTGTTTCCTACGTCTTGTCATTTTAATTACTTCTCCGATTTTGCCCCACTTCCCCTATTTTGTTTGGACAAAGAATGAAAGTGCCTGTGTAAGTTAATGGAGGGTTGCTGGGGGATTTGCGCAAAACTTCCCCGGCACACACCACTGACAATGGAGCCACCTCACCGACACGCAAACCTCAACCTCAGTTCAACGCTGCCCAAAGCGGCAACTCTTTCAGGGATAAAGAAAAAGATGAAATTGCTCAACAACCTAAATCCTATTTCTCCTAAGATTAGAATATACATTTTGCCAGATTTAGAAGTAACCTGACCAAAAAAAAAAAACCCAAGTAACATTTCTGAGGTCTCCTCACAGAAATGACACAGCAACTGACCAACTAACCAGCAGGAGCAATGGCATGAAACAGCACAAATGAGAAAGACAATTACTGCTTCCTTAAAAATATACAAAAATAGTGGCAGTACCACATGCTATGGAATCTGCAGGAGGTGCATGCTCCTTCTGGCAGGCTTTGGACTACAGCGTATATGAACAGTCTTAATAAAACTGGGTTCTTCACAGGATTCAAACCAAGTACGTATGGAAACGCTTTAACAAGCTCCCATTTCTTTATTTGCAGATTTTCCCCAGTTTCCTCTCCACACTGCTCCTTTATTCAGTTATTAAAAAAAACTTATCTCGTACAAGTTACTTACCTATCTCATATTCTTTCTGTCTCTCTCCAACAAGTATTTTCACATTGTATTTTTTGAGCTCCATCTACTTGTGGAATACTGAGAATTGTATGGGTCTTTGTCCAAAAATAATCTACTACATAAAATTACACAACGTATGGAGCACTGGTGCAGACTGTATCTCCAGGGTCTACAACTCAGGCCCTGCCACTGTGACAACCTGAAGCAGCTGCATCTTTCCACTAAGAAGGAACCTCTGTTTCTCCATCATAACATGTTGTTCGTAACAGAGCAAACTAGAAGTGGTTCCCTAGCACACTCACATTACCTGTGTTTAAAAATAAATTCAGATGGATATTATTTCACATCATACTTACTAATCACTAAAGAAAAAACTCTTTCCTTAAGATGCATTAAATGATCACAATGCAAAATATCATCAGCATAAACAAAATTACCAAAATTTGGCCCATGATCATTCTAATGCTAATTCCTCTTGTGAGGAAATAAGCAAGAGAAATGCATTTCACCCTTTTACTCCGATTCCTTCTAAACTTAAATAGGAGTTTGTAAGTATACATAAAAAAAATACATGCCATGTGCGTGCATGCACCTGGGTGTGTAGGAAGTTTATTTTATAGAAAGTTCTGTTTAAACTGAAACAGAAATAAACATGTAATGCTGAAATCAAATCATGCCTTAATTATGAAGGGAAGGAAAGGGAAGGAAAGGGAAAGGGGAAAAGGGAAACATACACAGATGTGGATCTCTTACAATTTCTTGCCTGTTGGAAGTGTTCTCTGTTTCAGCCTGGAATTAATTTACCACAAAAGGTACTCTAGAGTTAAGCCTAGTAAAGGAAAAATAAAGTACATTTGTTACACACAGAAGAAGCTGAAAGGTAAGCACTTCTTCTGCCAAGATTGAAAGAAAGTCAGTAAGTGATTCTTTGATGGTTTACTAAAAATGCTAAAACTCTTGTGACAGAATGGTGAAACCATTTTGAAATTGTACAGATTTAAACAGAGGCAGCTAGAACAAAGAACAATAAGAGACTGACAGATGAAATAAAGAAACAATTGTTGTAATCTTCTCTAATGCTTAGCATGACTTTGATCATCTTCAATAAATCTTGTGATGCAAAGCAAAATCAGTTCCAAAACAAATTTGCATACAGGAACTTTTTTTTTGTTTTTACAGTGCTCAAGATGCATTTCTTGAGCTAGACCAAAAATAAAATAAAAGAAAAGCCCAAAGTGTCAAAGCGTGAAGAAGCAGGGCTCTGTGCACAAAAGGGGCTCCAGGAAACTGGGCTCTCAGCACAGCCAAGGGCTCACGGAGGAGCCAAACGCAAGTTCTCCATTGAGGGCTTCAGCCAAAAGAGCTAATGAGTAGTTGCTGTGCCTGGCCCCAGTGGGTCCTTGGAGCTCTGTGGCCATTTTTGGTGACCAAACTGGAATAAAGATCGAGTGGATAAGGTTCAGAAACGAGCCATAATGGTCAGAAAGCATATTTTATAGTGAAAGGCTTCTGGATCTCCATCTATTTTCACAAATAGAGCTAAGCACTGACTTTATCACAATCTTTATCACAATCTACGCATACCAACACAGGGAACAGACATTTGATAAGAAAAGGCTCCTCACTCTAGCAGACAAATACCCTGGACCTGACAAGTGACAGAAGCTACAGAAATTCACACAAGAAGTACTGCTTGTGCTCTGAACGGGACAAGTTACCAACCAGCCAAGCTGAGACAGTGCTCCTTTGAGGACGTCTGCTTTCAAAAGGCAGAGGGACCATTTCCAGTACACACTCATCCATGGACATTTTCTGGACTGTTTATTCAGGAGATCTAACGACGTAAGCAAATACACTTTCCAGGCTACAAAACATGATGATCCTTGGAAACCATGGGGTCACATGGGGCTTAGTACTCCAAGTGTTTGAGCATTTGAAATAAAATATGCACATAACATGGAAATCTATGGGCCTGCTCCTGGAAGCAAAATCTTTACTTGACTGTGCTCATACCCTGCAGGACTCACTGAGGCCAGCAGGTAAATCCTCTCTGTTTCCAGCTGCTTTACTGCAATAAGAAGCTAATGGTATGAGAATTGTTTTTTCTAATATTGCTGCCATGGTCTGAAGGGTGGTATTTAAGGGACTGACCCATAGGACCATGGCCGCAAAGGGAGATGATTACTGAGCAAGACTCTTTAGGGCAGAAAGGAGCTGAGGGGTCATGACAAAGAAAAGAAAAAGCATCTTGATACCTACAAATGGTCTCAGAGGAACTGCCATGCTTGAAAAGCACAAACACCGCAAGAAGTCACTTTCTCTTCCCCATTGTGATCACTGTGCATGTGTTTGTATCTACACTGGAGAGAGAAATACAGGCTTCTTCTGGAGTCAAGAGAGCAAAACAATCACTTGATATACTTAGTCAAGCCTAGTCTTTCAGGGTGCCAGTGGTTCTTCCCTCTGGCTAAAAAGGATGTTAGGTAACTACTCCCAAGTGGATGTGTATGGCTGGAAAGTGAACCCTGTGCCAGCTAAGCCAGCACCCATACATCCCCATGCTATAGGGGTGGCATTTCTAGCAGGGATGTAGTGAGATTTTCATCAGTGACTTCAGTGAAGCAAAATCCTGCCAGTATGACACCAGCACTGATCTGTTTAGAAAATCCTGCATGAACATTAATTTGTTTCATCCCACTTTTACTATGTAACATGCCTTAAAACATTACCTTAGAGAGCCTGAAAAAATATTGGAGTGATTACACAGTAATTTATGCAAATTGCTATGTTAATTTTGAAATCACTTAATTCTATAAAATGCCTGGAGTTTTTCGTGTCCTGTTCTGAGCTGGCTCTCGAAACACTCCTTCACAGCTGTGAACAAGCAAAGATGTGTAACACTTGCAGCACAGTGTCTCACACAATGTTGCAGAAGCAGGGGGGGAAGGAAGCAGATTCAACACATCCTCAAAGAGGGAGGCCCGAGCCTTTCCAGCAGAGAGGAAACTGCAGCTGCTCTTTAGGGTCCCACAGTAAAAGAGACATGAAGAGCAACAGTACTAGGTGCTGGGTGCAGAAACACACAGGGCTCAGTGACTTGTCTGCCATCATCACACAACAAACACCACAATGAGGTGGCATTTCTCTAAGAGGACAAATTCCTTTTCTGCACCGTTTCCCATCGACTTCCTAACTCCTCTGGAAAAACAAAAAACGAAATTCACCGCTTGCTAATTTTGACTCAAGTCAGTGAATAACAAAAGCTTGTACCTGTACTTTGCCTATCGTTTAAAACAAGCTCTTGCAGCCACCTCCACCACAGGTACCCTTCCAGGAGCAGGTGCATTCGGAAACGCTAAAACAATGCAATGAGGTCCTACCTATACAAAATGTGCTCCCATTTCTGATATGATCTATTTCCTGTTTACGTATCGTAGTTCCCATACCCTGGAGATCCGTTCAAAGATTCCTCCCAGTTTCAGGTAGGTTTGCTGTTAGCCACCATTCATCCAAAGACAGCCTGTCTTAGGTCAGTGGTGAAGCAGGGTGGAAAGAGGACAGGAGCCCTCCCTGCAGCACACAGGACTCGGGGAAGTCCTAGGGGAATGCCACTCACTCAGCCAGCAGCGGAAACTTTTACTTGCTTGTAGTGAAGGAGGAGGAATGAATGGGGTTCCCCCAGTCTGCTGCAATCCTGAATGGCTGGTCTTAATCACTGGGAGAGGCTCCACAGCCTCCAGTGGCCAGAGACCAGTGGACATAGTGACTCCCCTCGGCCTTAATTTCTGTGAAGTCCAAATTCTAATTAACAGTGGTTAAATGATAAACTCACCAATTTATAACTACTTAGTCATTGCCTTGATGGAAAAGACCTCGAAGTATGTAAGAAGCATTCATACGTTTTGAATAAATCAGTTAAGAATAGAGATTTTACTGAGCAGCACATTAAAGAAGATGGGCATAATGGAATAAGCTTCCAGTCTTAATTAGTAAGGAAACAGTGACCTGCTTTCAATTTAAAAAATATATATAGCAATAATTTACAGGACACAGAGTATACCATGGCCTAAGTAAACTCCAGGTCTGGCTGACAGTGAACTATCAGTACAGTATGACTTGCTAATGCTCAGAATATGCTTTTAGTATGCTAAATGTATCCCTAAAAGGATACTAAAAGCCTTGCATTAGCATATTCTGGATGATCTTTGAATATATGATCAGTGCAAGACAGGCAGAAACTCACTGTCATGGCCTAATTAAAAATGCATAGTGTAGCATATTGACCTAACAAAAGTAATTTCTTCATCTCAACTTATTTCTCCCACTCTTTCTAGTTCTTTGGCTGGAGCCAGCAAAGAAAGTCAAACTGAACTCCCTCTAATAGCCAGCAGCTTTGGGGTGTGCATTTTTCATCTCAAACTATCTTCATATTTTGCTAAAACTTTCTTATGTAAACTGAACATATCGTAACTTCCACTGGGAACAATACTTAGTCCACTCATCAGATACCCACCCGATTGTGCCTGCAGCACTCGGGAATGAGGACGTTTTCCTCAGCCAAGAATCAATACTTGATCTACCCCAGCAGAGGCGTAATAGATCACATCCAAAGTGCCTATGCATCATTATAAATGGAAATTGAATAACACGTGGCTGTCAAAAGCAATTCACCCCAAGTTATTTGGAAGCAGTTCTCCAGCCAATACAAGTAAGAATGTTGTTTCTGCCTGAATTCTGCTGATCAAGCACACCTTTTTTAACTCACAGAACTCCCTCAACATCAGATCTGCTAAATCTGCTAACGTGCACGGTAGGAAAACCTCGTGAGCTGTTCATGCATGTCCCATTTCCTCGCTGCATGTGTGACTACAGCAACAGGAGAAAGTGCAGGAAAGCAAGACAGAAAAACCACCTGCCCCTTTCTCCAGCTGCACAGAAAGATGGAGCAAGGACCATCTCTCAAGCATCTCACCACTATGCATTGTCTCAAGGCACAGACACATACCTTATGTGGGGAAATACCACTTTACGGTGACAAGAAGGGTGGTAAAATCAGGTCTCACATGCCATGGTGAAAGCCTCCTTCTCTCCTCAACTTTCCCCACTCACCAAACTATTTTTTTAAACTAAATTATGAAATAGTAAAGGTGAGAAAAGTAAATTATTATCCAATTTATAGCTATCTACTAACAGGACTGGAATTTGTAACTACTTCCTCTCCGTTCCTCTTTTCCCTCTACTTTTTCATCGCACAGCCAGTCACTTGTGACTTCATTATACACCTGTGGAGCAGAGATTTAAATCCCTGCCCTCAACAGGATAGTGAAACCAAGACAGGATTTTTACTTCATTTTTTCTCAAGCAGGGTATTGATGCAGAGGTGCATTAAGCTTCATAGACGTCTTCTCAGTCCCTAGAACCTTCTGTAACTTTGCTTTGAAGTCCAGTTAGTTTAAAAGTCAGTCTTTCCATTTCTATCCAGTCATATTACGAAACACTGGGATGAATACTGACATGCAACATGAAGAAAAACGTATGTTGCCCAAAACTCACTATCAATTTACTATTATATATCTGTTTCTTAAGTTAGCCAAAGCTAAGCCACCAGTTTTTGCTAAATGACATCTTTGTCTTCCTGCTAAGAACAGAGCAGCTAAGCTAGCCATGCACTGTGATCCATGCAACTCAGGTCTGGCTGTATCTGCGGAACTGCTCTCAAGGTGTTATAACTTTGGTGTTACAAATTAAGCTTTCAGGGATATTCTAAAACCAGATCCCAGGTTTCTCACATATCAGAGCTGGCTGAGAATGAACGGTTCCCTTCACAGCTCAGAACTATCAGACACGGAAATCACAGCCAACTATAATCTTCAACCCCGGCAAAGAAAAACACATTTTCATTCCCTGCTAAAAGTACTACTTCCTGCCAGTACTCCAGTAGTGGCTGTGGCAACTGACAATCTTGCGTATACTGAGTTGCTTTCTACTCTATTTTAAAATAAGGAAGGGCCAGCTTCCCATGTCTCTTCCCATGAGGAAAATAACACCTTAAAGGGCTCAATCCTGCTCAAGTAAGGCAAAATGTACACTGCATTCAGTGGAGTAGAGAGCGCACCTCTAATGCTCAGGTTCGTATTGTACCTGGGGACCTACGGATGGGTCCCTTAGCTTCATGTAGCATCTATCACCACCATGGTTTAAAGAAAGCAAAGAGTAAGGCTGGAATAACGTCCCCAGCAAATAAGCAAGGAGTGAGGAAGCTGGTAATGAGGGGCACCTTAAACTACTCCGATCCTATTCACAGAAACCACCACGGAGCTTTCCAGCCTGCAGAGGGGAGAGGGGAGCACTGCATAATAAACTAATCTTGCAAAACAAGGGAAAAGAGCACGAGTCTGATCTCTAGGCAGCTCCTTGGTGGCATGGCTCCTTTCCAAACCTGCTTTTGGAATAGCTGAGGACAGTAATTCATTATTTTGTACTCGTAATACAAGGTATTTTTTGTTGTTTCAAAAACCTGAAAACCCACCAGGCTCCTCACATGCAGAAGATACAAACATTGCCCTGTGTTAGATTCAAGCACCCTTCCGTGCTTACATGTTTTACACAAGCATCTGACACCACTTTCAGAATCTATACTGTACCTAATCTAGCCCCGCATGCCCACATATAGGTCTCTGGCTTGCCTAAAATCGGAGGTCCAGAGCTCAGCTGCATGGGCGTACCGGGATACTCACACAGACATACTGAAGACAAGAAGCCTACCACTTCCCACTGTGCTACCCAGCCGTCACAGGTGGGAGCAGACAACCTCTCCCATCACAGGCTGTGACCAAGGGAACCAGGTGGGTACTGACCTTACACATTTTCTGCTTTTGATATTTATACACAATGTAGTGGCACTCAATAAGCAATACAAAGAAAAACCCAATGTCTCTGACAAGGAATATGAAAAGAGGATGCATTTTCTGCAGATGTCATCAAAAAGCCACAGAATGAACAGCTTTGACACAGGCATGAAAGCTGGGGAAGCATTACAGTTGTGGAGATATTTTTCCCTCTCCTTGACACAATGAGTTTGGCTTGGCTGGTTTGAATTTAGCAGGACCTGTCAATGAAGTACAAAACTGCTGTTCGCACTAGAATCACCTGATAACTGACTGAGCTTAACATGTCAGGAGCGATAAGATGCAGACAAATTCAGCCTGCTTACGAGCAAGATGCATGCTCCACGGTGGCAGAGATGTCCACGCAGGCACGGCACAGGCTCACTTAGCTCCACTCCACTTGGCCTGGGGAGTAGTCCCCCCCTGACCTCAGCGCAGCCCTGGTTTTTTCTGAGGGCAGGTTTCTGTCCCTCGTCTCTTCTTCGAGCCGCTGTGGTTCAGCCTGTGCTCCAGAAGGTGCTGCTCTGTGCCCGCTGCTCTGCGCCGGCAGGGCCCGGGGTCACCGACCTGACCGCCAGCAGCCACAAGTGTCCGGGGGCTGAAAGTGATCTCAAAAACGAAATGCCTGCGAAGAGTGGGAATTCCTGAAAAAGGCCCTTCTCTTTGCTTAGCACTCTTGTTAAGTGGCATCTATTTCTGGTCAGATTACAAACAGCAAGGACAGTTGTTGCCACATTTAAAAATAGCCCTGGAGGAAGGCTTAACCCTTCCCTGACCAGCAGTAAATTGTAATTGCTATTCCCAGATGAAAAAGGCAATTATTTACTGGATCTTATAGAGGAATGAAAGGTTCAGAAACGTCTCCATGGAAGAGTCTTTCAGGAGTTTCTCACTCCACCTAACGCTGAGTCTGCACCCAAATAACTATTTCAGCACCTGAGTCCCAGAATCAAGTCCTCAGCGCATTACACGGCTGTAGCTACACTTGTTGCAGTCCACCACTCGCCCTTAGAGTACTTACAAACCTATGAGAACAGCATGAAAAGTTCCTTGTGTTTGAAGCCCACTGCACCTTGTATTCATCCGGTGTTTCACTTTGCAAATCATTTAAGCTGTGGCTTTAATACCAACCATTTGCTTTGTAATCCCTGCTTATAAGCAAAAGGCTTTACCTGTCTTAAAAACTAACGCTTAGTGGAGCTGCACCACAGCACATTAGCAAGGGCTTGTATGTGCACAGTGCTAGCACCATTGAAAGTATGAATTTGAGGTGGTATCATCAAAGCAGAGCACAGTCGCTGTGGATAGTCTTATAGAGGCACACAAGCAGCACCTTTCGCTACATATTTAAGAAATCAGGAACAGTTTTCACCTGTTAAACAAGCCTCTCTCCTACTGGAACTGAAGTAATTGTACAGTCTTATGCAACTCTACCTCCAATAGTTTAAAACCTTATCTAAGTTACACCAGTCACTGCACTGCAAAATTTTACTTCCGAGCTCAGTGTCAAGTACCAAGATCACATTTACAGTAGAGCTGCACGCTGTGCATGGTTAAACACACAAGTGCTTCCGTGGAAGGTGGGAACCGAAAGGAAACATCTCCCAGCCACACGCTCTTGAAATTCCTGCTAGACTCACATGATGCTGCTTGACCAAACAGTAAAATCCAAGCCCTTCAGCTTGCTGTGTGAGCAATGTGAGCCTGCATCTGCAAGCCAGCGCTCAGTCTTCTCTGTTCTTCTTGCTTTTTACATTAAATATAATGGAATTGCACGCTGAGGGACTATTTAAAATACATTTCCAGGAATAGTCTCAAATAAATGCTTCCCTTCCTATGATCAGATTTTAGAAAGCCTTCCTCAGCTACAAGTTTAAAAGCTTGGTCCCTGGCTAATGCTACAGGAGGCACAGCTTCATAGTATGTGGGGTGTCACACGCAGCCCCAGATACAGCCCACCCGTCAGCTCCGGCCCCACACAGCACCCAGAAACCACAAGCGGAGAGCAGCTTCCTCACAAGAGAAATGATTATAAAACCCTGGGACACGAGCTAGCTGCAACAAAAGGCACTTCTGAATACTACTTTATTTTTAATTAGAGCCTTCACATTTCACGTGGCTATGACTTTCAGGAAGAATATATACAAAAAAAGGGAGAATACTGCATGTAAAGCATATGTATGCTTTTAATAAATATGTAAGTTTTTAATTGAAGTATCAGTAAGAAAAAACCTTACAGTGTGTGTAGGCACATATACACAAATCTTCCTGTTGGGCAAATATTCGTCTCACTTGGATCACACTCTAATAACATGCCATTTTCATGAAGTAAATCACTGAAGGATGTGATGTTGTATAAGGACATTCCTCTTTTTCAATCATCCTTTTCTCATGGGAAAGGTGAAACAATTCAGGGAACTCAAATATATAATAGACTAATGATGAAAGGTCTCCTCCAAAGTCAATGGAAAGAGTCAATTGACTTCACTGTGCTCTGGATTTCTCTCAGATGTGTCACTGCTTCAGTTCTGACCGCCCTGCCCTGAACAACGGCACAGAGGGCAGAGCGCGTGCGGATGGCAGCAGCCAGGGCAGCGCTGGTGCAGCCAAGGCCTGATGGAAGGAGGCTGCAACTGGACTTGGGCCACCTCGCAGGCGAGACTATGCTGACATAAAAGCCAGCCCAGCTCAGACTGGTTTCTTTAAAGCAAAACAACTGTAAGCACAGAGACCTGCAAGGAAATGAGCTCATATATATGCCAAGACACTAACTGTGGGACCTGGCAGTCCCAAAGACTGTAGGAACATAAAGAACCCTATACAAAGCTGGGGAAAGTTTAAGGTAATAGATGCAAGAAAGCAAGAACAGATGCAATCTTGAAAGCAAGAAAGTCCTTTGTGCACAGGAATGCTGTGGTCAACTGGACACACCTTTACTAAACTAAACATAGGAACACTCCAGTGATCATACAGACTGCATCAAAAGAAAATCACGCCTCTGATCACGAAACGCCTCAACGCTCCAGGGTCCCCATTTGTAACATACATGCAACGCCAGGCCAGAAACATGCAAGCAGTCTGCTTTATATGTACTGAAGAGCACGTTTACAAGCAAGCTCCTCTTCTTGAGCATGAATTCCACAATCAGTGATGATAACGAAACATTGGGGTGAGGCTCAGCTACCCATTTCCTATCCTGGAAATACAATCAAGGTACTGCCACTGTCTTCCTCCTGCCACAAGCAGGACAGCTTCTCACTCCAGGAGCTGACAAGCAGATAGGAGTGAGAAACTGCCTCTTCAGTACAGCAGAGAAAAGAGAAAGGTATGTTCCTTCTAACAGCAAAGACAGTACTACAGGTGTCTGAAGCTGCTACACAAGCAAGAGACTTCTTCTGTGCAACTTCATTGCTATTCTGGGACAGAGCGCACTGCTCAGCAATAGTGCTGGTGACACACAGGAAATAATTTCCATGGCAGTAATCTGAGCAGACTACTTGAGCAGGGATGTTACGTTTGTCCCTCTTTTGAAGATAAGTCTATACTCTGAGATACCAGCATTAAAATATATTAGACTGGCCACGAGACTGCACTGGATTAAACTAGTTTTGATCCATTTGTGAATTTGTAATCCCTTTGATACAGCCATATTTATCCTTTCTTCACAGTGCTTTGGTAATTGAGGAAGGTTTAGTATGCTGCTGCACATTTGGGGGAAAACTCTTATAGCTGGGTGCCACAATGTGTTTGCAGGAATAAGCACCAAACCTAATACCTTTATTGTCAATACGAGTTTAGGAGAACCATAAAAGAAACGCACTATCATCGTCACCGTTAAAATATTTGCCCTACAGAAGGGTGGTCAGTGACCGTACGAGGCTGGTACCCGCCTGTGTCCTGGGAACCTCACAGGAAACTTGCTTTTAATTAACAGACAGGCTAAATTTACTCTACTGGCTAAATGTAAGATCCAATAAGGAGATGCAGCTTGCCAAAGGTAGTATAGAAAATGGGGGTGCATGCCCACAACAGCAGCCAGGTCTCAGGAGCCTCAGGCCAGTGTCCTCTGCCTGGACACTGCTGCCTGACACACCTGATTGCAAACCCCTGCACAGTTTTCAACTGCAGGTGCGATGAATTGGCATAGTAGTCTCAAGTGGCTATGAGCATATACGCAGCCTTATTGAGCCATAAATCTGGGAAGCAATGTGGTCAGGTGATTTCCAAGTTCACCTAAGTTTTATGAAACCTATTCTTTAGCCAAACAACTGCAAATGAACAGTGTCTGGTGACATTTTATTACATTTTCCCTTATTGTGCTTTTGTGGTAAATTGTTCTGGCCAATCAGTGTTACGGTATCCGAGAGACTGTTAAAGACATTCGCCTAAAGAAACCAGAGATAAAAGATTTGACTGTCTGCATCTACAAAATGGGCTCATTTTCATTTTTCGATGCAGCTTAGAGTCCTGATTAAAATGATAAACCAATACAATGATCAATTAAGAGAGCGGGAGAAGCAAGTATGCCAGTCAACACCAAGAGCCACGCTACAGAAATAACTCAAAGTAACAGCAGCACTGAGTAAGGAGCAGTTTACTCTGAATATTATACCAAGTACTCTTGAAATTTATGTTTTACAGTGACCCTATTCAGCATTTTTAGACCATACCGATGAGGATGGAAAGACCATAAAGGATTTCTTTTCCCCACTTGCATTCAATAACAGCATGAGTTACCTGATTTATTAATTTACAATTAGCCCTATGCCACAGAAGAGTATCCTCCCACAGAAACACCCATGTTTTCACATTTCTATTAACGTGCAGTACCTTCACAAAGTTTTCAAAGACTGGCAAAAAACCTGGTGCTTAAAAACAGCGTGTTTATATTGCCCTCCCATACATTTTGGTTAATTGTGTTGTAAACATAATCACCCAAGAGCACGCCAGTGGGATACGCATTTTATTTCCACTTCTGGGAGATTACTACAGGGTCACCCACTTTGCCACGTGTGACTTGTGTGGGCCGGCTCAACGAATACCAGAAACCTACTGCCGTGTCTTCCTTCTTTCTCATAAATTACTTAGGAGTTGGCAGGCCCTGTTAACCACTTGGAAAGCAGGCCTATCGCAAGGTTAGCAGCTCATTAAATGCAGTTCCTCAGAGCTAATAAACGCGTATTAGCTGAATCCTACATTGCAAGTGACTGGCAAAGCTCAGACCTCCCTGTTGCATTCCCTGGCCATCACACAGCACGGTGCTCTGGAGTAATCAACACGAAAACACATGCTAATTCTGTTGATATTTGATATAGAGCAGTGTTGCCTCAAAGTGGTTGTCAAAACCATGTTTGCTGATAATAAACTGTTCCTATGCAAGTGAATGCTGCAGCCTCCAGCCGCAGTGTTTATCATACTACAGTGTTACAGGCTCTCAACTCTGAATATTCATGGTCAGAAATAAAGCTGTATTTTTTGGATGCTAACAGTAGTTGATGCTTCACATCTCTGGGTTTTGGCAATGCTTTAGGTTGCATGAGAAATAAAAACTTAAACACATGATCCATTTCCAAAATTGTAACTAGAAGCCAGCCACCTAACAGGTCGTGCTTAGGTACCAAAATAAAAAACAGCCATCCATCCATACAAACAACTACGTATTTGAAGGGTTTAACAGCAAACAAAACAAAATACTTGCGAAACTACTATTGTATCTCAGTGCCTCATTTTCAGCACTCAAGTTTTCTAAGCCCCATAGTCAGTTCAAATACACCTAAGCAAATAAAACAAAAGAAGAGGATGCTATTTACTTTGGGGATGGGTATACGGCCTGTTTACAAATGGAAAGGCCCACCTTCCTCCAGACTGTGTTTGTTAAACGCTTTGAAAAGATTCCCTTGAAACAAACTATAAGCAGGATAAATAAGATTTGATGCCTGAAATGTCCATCTAGGACAGAGTCATCAGGGAGGAAGATGGCACACAGAGCAAAGACCTGCAGTTCTTCATGGTAGTCAGAAGAAAATCAGAAGAGGAGCATTCTCAGAGGAAGGGCTTTCCTACCCCTCTAGGATATTTGACAGCTCAGAGTGTTATCTGAGTGGCTGGGAACTATCCTACACCCCTTAAACAAGCACTGTACATGCACATACAATGAGGTTTTGTCTGTTTTGCTCAGTGTCAATCACTAGATGATAGCAGAAGTGGCACAGCAGCAGAAAAGGAGAAGACAGCATGGACCTTGAAAAGCCTGAAAGAAAGCTCACAAAATGCACCAAGCGTGCTGTCCATTTTATGGACCTCCATCAGTTCACTGACCTTCTTGTATGCTTGACTTCCCTGGGCTCTGAAAGGAGCTAAAATATCATCCCTGAGAAACAGCAAAACAGTTACTAAAACTACTAAAAGCAGGTTCTCTCGGAAGTCAGTCCTATCCTATCTCATTCTTCCCCCTGGTCCTCAATAACTCGTCTTGGACATGGCGTTGCTTTACAGAGCAACAAGTCTATGGCTTTCAGTTGCTATGCAATTTGTAATAGTAATAAGGGGATCTTTTTCTGGCATTCCTGTGTTGCTCAGAAATGTATGGTTCCTATCCTAGACCACAGTTTCTCACAGCAACCATATATTCCCCTGGACAAATATGTTAATTAAAATGTCATTGTGACATTTCTTTCTGCATGAGATCGCAGTTTTGTTTTTAAGAAGCAAGCAGCATCGAGGTGGGAGAAAAGCAAAAGTGGGCTATGGGATGATCAGAGCATTACTACTTACATCTTTCACCTGCCTGCAATACTGGAATACTACTGAAACGTAAGCAGAAGATCCAGCACAAGCAATACGCTGCGTATGGGATCCTGGACATGGTCCAGCTCCCCCTGTTCCAGAACCACTGATCTGGATGACTTCAGTAAGTTGTTCATGCCTTTCAGCTCTTAGTCACAAGGTGTGGACAGACGACAGAGATTGATTTAATGGAGAATGAATGTAATGCTCTGCAAGTAGCTTAGACTGCATCAATTAATCAATTATCCAAGTACATTCCACTTTAAAACATTCATTACTATTCTAATCTTTAATCAACTGCTTGTTCCTCACACTATGCGGTTCCTGCGTTTCTTTCTGTGAGAAGAACAATATTCACTTTGCAAAGGAAAAACACCTTTTCCAGTGGCAACCACAAAAAAACACAACTGTGCTGGCTGCTGCCTATGAGACATGAATCATCTCATAACTAACAGCTTACAGACTACGCAGGCACTTGCTGTGGCTTTGGTTGATAAAACCCTTAAAAATTTTTATTGGAGGTTCGTAGCTGAAACTGATCTGAAGAATGTTTTCATCTTCCTGTCTCTGCTTGGCACACGCAACACAAACTTCTACAACCAGCCACCCTATTTCTGTAAGTCAGAAGTGCTCTCCAGCTGTGATTTTATTTTATTTTTTGAAAAGGAGGAGGAAAGTTTGAAAACTGTTTGTATTGCCTCCAGGTCTTCAGCTGTATCACTGCCCTCTCTCCCCCCACTTCTGGTTCCAGTGTAAGGTGACTCCATTCCCAGAGGAGACAGCCCACCCCAGCAAGGCCTGATGCAAAGCCTGGAGGACCTCTCCTTTGACACCAGCGGCTGGCAGAGTATATCCATAACACCCTGTTGTTCTTTACTTGATCCATTTATTCTGTACAATGAGTGACCATAAAGAGACCACTCCAAGCCCTATCAGTCTCACTGCCCCAACAGGAATTTTACATAATTGTTCCAGAATAGAAGGTTTTCTGCCACGAAGTGCTCTGAACCACCATCACCAAGCAGGAGCTGAGGAAAGTCTTTCTGTAAGACAACCTCTTCATCAGTATGCAATGAAGGAGTGCTGGTGACAGAAGACTGGGGCGTGGGTTGCAGGAGGAAAGGAGAGATCTCAGATTGAAGGTAAAGTGGATCAAAAACTATCTGCAACAGTGAGAAAAATGCATTGGTTGATAACAAGTCCGGTGTTTGATGTGCATACATACTGTATTATCTAGCCTTTCATCAACAGCCAGAGGATTTATCCTTCAGGGATGAGAGAGAGAACAGCTTAAAATGGTCAGTGACCACAGAAAGGATTAGCACATTATTATCTTTTTAATCCACAACATTTACTTTTTCAGGATTTATTGGAGCTAATACAAAAGTGATTAGTGTTCTGGTTTTGCCAAAGTAAGAGGTTGTTTATGATTCCATTCCCACACACGGCCTGTAATAAACAGATAGTGCTGGATGGAAAGTGGCCAACTGGAAAGTTTCATCATCTATAAAATATCCGCAGAAATAGAAATGACTTGTGCAAGTCTTAATAAGTACCTGGACCTCCTAAAAGTAAAGCACTAGTATGTTACATTACACCACCCTGCAAGCACACAATAAAAGGTGGCCTAGAAAGTTCTTGCCTTTGCTAGACTTGTGCTATTTTTAAAAATGTGGGATAACTAGCCCCCAGCATTCCAGGATCTTAGTTAACCCCCGAGAAGTCATGACTAAAAAATGCTGAGATGTTAAAAATAATCTACATTTTATTTTTTGCATGTGCATTCTAGCTTCTGAGAATTCAGGATTCATATTTTTCATTTTCGCTCCACATCTGTGATGTCTGGAAATGGATATTTGCACTTAATGAAAGCTGAAATTCTCAGGCCATCACAAAACTTGAGCACCTAAGGTTTTAAACACTGTCAAAAACTGACTCTCTCAGATCTGTCTATATAATTTAAGATGTTAAACCTCTTTTTCAGAATAGCGTAGGAATCTGGGACTTCAGGATTGTGTGTCCCACCCTTTCCAAATTGGACTTGTGTTCCTAGACTGCATACTATTTTAAAAGGTATTTAGATGGCTAAATCCTACCACTTCGAGTTAGCTGCTTCTCTATTTTTAAGTATGTGGCACTCTCTAACTTTTGAAAACAGGGCTTATTATTTTAGGTCTTGGCTGCTTTTGAAAGTTGTATCTAAAATGTTGTAACATTAGCAATAAACTAGAACAACACTGGTAAGCTGGAAGGACTGACAGACAGACATGCAGAAAAGCAACAAAACAGAAAATTTCTTCCCATCCTTTTATCTACACTGATTTACACTGACTAAATTTGTGTGTGTGTATGTTTGGAGCAGACTTTGAGAAGCAGAATTTGTTCTTGTTTGGATTTCAAGCAGATGTAGGTCTCCTGTAACTGCTACACCAACCTGCAGGATCTCCAGGTAAGTTCTGGATATCTCCCTAAACCTCTCTAATGCATAACAGAATCAAACCAAACTCCTCCAAAAGTCTAACAACTGAATGTTGTCAGCCTTTTATGTATTAGCAAATTTTAGCTCTTCAAAGGCAGAGACATAATAGAAACACCTTTTACTCTTGCAAATGGCATGAAGTTAAACGAGGCAAAAAGCACAGCTTACCCCTACAAATCCTAGACTGATAGCTTTGTCTTGCGATTGATCCTCTTCGGTCTGTGATAAAAACAAGTAACGTGTGTCTTCACATACACAACCCAGTGAGAATTCTTACTCCACCTGGTACTTTAAAACATCCTTAGTGAATTCGCAACAAGTATCTCTATTAAATCTCTCCAGCACATGAACATTCCTTTCTTAAGAAAGATGCTAAAACCAAAGGTGTGGAAATCTAACTGTGGAGCTGATTTTGCTTTAGTTCTTCATTCACCTCGAGGCTGAAAGGACAAAAGACAAGCTTGTGAGAGCTGTCTTTTCTTCCCCAGCTTGAACTGCAGATCAAATATGAATTGCTACAGAACTTTGAAGCAGATTAGGATTTCAAAATGCCTTGTTCTCATTTACAGGTTACGTCTGTATTGCAATCACAGTATCTCAAGTAGATGTTCTGGGCTGACCTCAGACCACTGAGAACTCGTACTGTGAACAGCGTGCCTTGGGTAGCATGGACATGACTTTTGGCCTGCAGCCCAAATGTTTACTTGGTATCTGGGGAAGCTTTTGTGGCCTGTGCTTGGTTCTCTTGCTCCACCACAAGAGTAGCGGAGCCAGGCAGCTAGCTGGGGTTTAAATCCCTGGCTTCCATATTGTAGACACGCGCTTTAGCACTTGTGCAGACAAGACAGAGCGTATAACCACTTTGGCAACTATCAGGCCACTGAAATACAAGATTTTTCATACATAAATGACATCAGCAAATGCCATTGTTCTGCTCACCACTGCAGGTACCGAGACTGCCATTCTTATCTTTAACCTGGGCAGGTGCTTTGTGAAACCACACCTGTGTTGTGTACGCTAAACGTTCCGTGTCAGCAAACACCTTTGTCAACCATTCACACTAGTAAACCTCAGCTTGGACACGCCTTGCGTGGTGCTGCATGAACACTTGGCGGTTGTGCTGCGAGCACGCTGCCCGCTCAACACTAACCTTCCCTCTCCCTCCTTGGACCGGTGGAAGGTGCCTGCCTCGAAAGGGAACTCCCTTGTGCTGGGTGGGTGCCGGTTCATCATTGCCAGAGCTGCCCTAAGGGGCCAGCTAGGTGCAAGAGTTGTCTCCATACATCAAACGTAAGACAACTTCTAAAGGATTTAAACTACATTTAAACTGGTTGTCACTCTCCTTCCATCCCCTACATGCATTTCTGACCTGCACCTCAGTTTCCATTAGGATCATTTCTTGTAGAGCAAGGTTTTTACGATGATAGTGCAAAAACCTCTCGCAAGGATCCAGGTAATACACTTCCCAATCACACAGCAGACTGGTGGAAAACATGAAAGAAGAACAGTCAATAGCAGCTTGCTATCTCACCCCCTCTAACTGCAAAAATGTCTTAGGGAGCTGTGAATTACTCCCCTATTGTTCTTGCTATATCATTATTTTGAAGCGGTTCATGCCTGTGTTATTTGGTTGCCTTCTTTGTTTGCTTTATCAGTTTGCTGGGTGATGTATAATTAAAAAAGCCCTGTTTTACCACCTCACTCACAGATCTCTTTAGATAATACAACAAATGTGATAGCAAGAAAAACACAATATAAGCTTCAACTGCTGCAGCTTCCCTGTGAATTTATTGAAACTTTCCCTTCTGGGATACGTGTCTCTCATCAGAAATGGGTCTGTGCTACAAAAGCCAGTATTTATTTCCTGGTGACATCACTGAACATGACAGTTCGTTGACAAAAGAAAGCACAGATTCAGATAGCAGGTGAGACTGGACAATCCTCCCAAAACACTCACCATCTGCAGCTCCTTACAAAACCTCCCAGGAGGTACTTCGAGTTTGGAGATACACCCGGAGATTGCAAGCACAGATGAGAGCTGGACAATACATTTCTAAGTGCAGATACTCCACAAATGCTTGTTCCAGAGAACAAGCTGTGCACCTGCCCTCCTGCTGCCACTCCCTCCATCACCCTTTCAGCCTCAGCAACCAGCATTGCCAACTGCCCCATCACTTCCACCAGCCCTCCAGAGCCCTTTCTCTTCTGACCTCTTCTCAGCTTGTGAAACACAGTTCACACCAGCTCTGTTCTCGCTAACACAGACATTTTGTCTATTGTTGCTTCTAGAGGTCCTGTCCAGGCTCTTTTCAAGTCTTGACAACACCATCTCTTTTAAAAAAGTTTCACCCTTCTCAATTTCCTTCCAAATTCCACCTTCCTAGCCCACCATTCTAACCATGCCTTTTTCTTCTCTCCCCTCATTTGTGTCTCCTCATCACATCAAATAAAAGCAAATTTTATTCACTCCCAAGATCTTCCAGGACCTATCATTCTCTCATACACTATTCATGCCTTCTCCCACCTTCAATAAGCCCATCATGCCACCTTTCATCACACACAAGGCATTTTCAAACATCTTTTGTTCTTTCGTCTGTGCTGTATCTCATACAAAGATGTGGACAGCCAGCAAGTTATCTCATTGACCTCTTTCAAATATTTCCCTCAAACCTTCTTTGCCTTCATACAGAAGAGAAACTGGGCTGCCTTGGTAGCTGTGGATGTGCAGAACTGACACTACCCATACGAAGCTGCTCTGTCTCCTCGGATTTGCTTAACCCACCCCCCTGAGTCCACTGGTGGCCTCCTGCCTTAATCACACTGAGCTATTTAGGGCAGGGGCTATTTTTGTCACTCCTCTTCTCCTGTAAGTTTATGAGCCATGACCGGGAATTTAAGTGCTGCTTACAGATACAAAACTAAATGATGACCCTGTGTTCCAGAAAAAAAAACCAGCTGAAGTCTACAGATTAACATTTACAAAAGTTCACGTTTACTTATGAACTTGTTACTTAAAACATGAACTCAGACCCTAGCTTAGAAATGTCTGTGCAGAAACACTTTTCTTAATAGGTACAAGAAAACTCAATGTTTATCAAGAGTAGTTTCAAGAGATTGTGCTGCTGCGGTTTAACACTATCTCATCATCAAGTCTTGGTAATGTCTGGAAAAGCTATACAAAAATAAGGCAAAACACATTCCTGCAAGCCATCTGAGGAGCAAAGAGCATATTTATCACCTGTTACCATCGCTCAACTGTTGAATGGTAACTTACGAACAAGCAATTCACGAACCTGTGGTATTTTGCACACCTGCAGTCATCTTCCACATCTTATCTTCAAGGAACATAAAGGGGCAATGTGGCCCTCGCTACAGGCCCAGTGGCCAGCCCAGGAAGATGACAGGTTGGATTTCAATTCCTTTCCACCCTTCCAGTGGAGCAGTTTTGGTCACAGTCTTTTCAAGCGCTAGTTCGGGCACTTAATATTAGCTCACGGTGGCCAATATAAAAACAGCCTGTCAGCTTAATGGTTGGAGGAACTCTGGTATGTAGGACAAAGAGTATGCAAAAGCACAACCAAAGCCAAAAGACACTGTATGGCAAGGAAAAGAAACATTTGCTTAAAGGCTCTTAACTATTCTCGCTGGCTTCAGGGCATGAGGCGAGACTGTAGAGAAGCAGGTTTGCAAGCCTTTGTTTCTCTTCTTCTCTCCAGACACTAGCCAACAGTGCACATGAGAGCAAAACGATTAAATAAACAGTCCTTTTCCAACAGCCGCCTTGCAGAAAGCAGGCTGATACTAAGCCACGTGGGCAACACTAGTACCACTTCCAGTTGAAAATAAGGGACAAGGTTAGTAGGGTACCAGAGCACTACAGTCAGCAGGGCAAGCAGGGCTTTTTCCCCTTCAGTTACATTTAATTTTCCCGTAAGTTGTCACGCAGCTCTCAGTCAAAGCAGCTGCAACAAGTAAGAAAGGCCTATTCTTCACACAAGGCTTGCATTGGTTTAACTAAAATCAGTTTTGTCAAGTCAGTTCAGCAGGTATGAAATCTCGAGTGAACGCACTTAACCTAGCGCAGAGACATCAGTTTAGCTCATCCGAGTTACTGAAGTAGGCTAAATCAATACAAGGCACTTGTAAACGGATATAAAAGTACACTCACGTGGGGGTTGTCTCAAGTCAGCAAGTCATGTTAAGGAGCAATTTTAGTGAAACCCAGGTAAGTTTTCTTTGTTGGCTATCGTTAAACCCTAGATTATGACACTAATTACCCACACCAGAAAGCAACTCTTGCATCTCCGAGCAGGCTACCCAGAGTCTCTGCAGCACATCCATGTAAGATGGATGTGAAACCTGCCATCTGAACCTTGCATCACAAACCTCTCATTGCTGGGGCAGCAAAACCACCATCATGCAGTGCCACGGCACATCAACACCAGTCACATGCTAATGCCAAGAGAGAATCAGTAACCTTCTGAGATGCCACAAACGGTGCGGCTTCCTTCTTTGAGACTATGCGAGCTCAGGAGTCAACAGCAGCAAAGCAGCTTTCTCATGCTGCTCTTGGAAAGGCCTCAGACTTGATTTGGATACCAACAACAGATACAGGAACAAGAGTTTTGAAACGGCTTTGTAAGGCATGGGCAAACAACCCCCCCTACCTGGCTGTAAACTGGTGCTCACAGGGAGACTCAGCGCCAATCTGAATGGCCTCTGCAGCCACAAAGCTGTCAGTATGCCACATAGCACACGAACTCTCCACCCCGGTGCTTGGAAAGTGAAAAGGAAGCTCCAATTCCATTTGCCCAGCTCCCTTCTCCCCTCCATAAATCCATGCCTGGCCCTTGAGAAGGTTATAAAGAGACTGTGTAAGATATAATGCTTATCTGAACCTGACCAGGCTGAGCATAGCTGCTTCCAACCCCCCTTTTTACAACAAGAGCGTTCTTCCCACATCCCTTAGCTTCTTTCTGAGGATGGAATCAGTAAGGCAACCTGTGACAACCTGTCTCTACACAAGCTTCATCACTTTCCAGAAACACTCAAAAATGGAGGACTGCTGACTCCAGGAAAGGATGCGAGAACGAAGAGTTAGCAAACAGGGATGCTGGGGGATACTCTTCATGGCCAGGACACACGTGCCCCACCTGACCCACCTGCTCCACCAAGCAAGCAATAATCTGCCCCATCCAAACCCTGTGGGACGGAAAGTGCCCTGAGCAGAGAAGCACACAGGCAGCACGGCCACTTCTTCCTCAGAAGCAAAGCAGTAAGGTTGGATATGCCCACTGACAAACCAGTGACTGCAATTATATGTTTTTTCTATTTATATCAGAAGCTAAATTAACAGATTAATGTCTACTTCCAGCCACTGCTACCAGACTGAAGGGGAAATGGAGCAGAATGAGGTTGGCAGAGGTCATAGCTGATTCAACCCACCTGTACAGTCAAATTTGCTCAGCAGAGCTTTGATTACTTCTCCAAACTTCAAGGCTGGTTTGTTGTAAGAATTTTTTTTTTTTTTTTAGAAAGGAAGGAATAAAAGGCTAAAGCTAAGGCCATGCTAAGATATTAATAAATCTCTCAACTACCAAAAAATTATCTTTATTTGGGAAGCTGAATGCTTCTGAATATTAAATCAAAACCATTCAGCTCTGCACATCCAGGAGTCTTGCTCCTGGATGAAACTGGGGCTGCAGTGTGACTTACTGAGCTCGCAAGGGGCTAACTGTACAGCCCTTGGGATTAATCCATTATGTAGTCACAGCCATTAAAATCTCCCTCTCAGCTCTTCTTCCCACACACACTGAGGAGGAGGATGCCCTTGCAACCTTACCCTATGCATATTTCAGTTGTGTTTGGTTTCAAGACATCAAGTCTCATTTAAAGATCAGCCTCTGAGTCCAGTCATTGCTAAAGCATTTCATGGCCGTCACCTTTACCTTGCAACAACACTACAGCGCACACCTGGAACTGGCCTGGATCAGCACTTCAGTGTGACCACCAAAACCACAGCTACTACAAGTAATCGTTAGCAGGAGAGAAGAAAACGAGCTGCACGGCCATAATATCATCATTTAAGAACTTCTACACAACCCTGCACAGGCAAAGGAAAAGAAAAAAAGACTCAAGTCCTGATCCACCCAATCCATCTTGTACTTGGATAGTTTCCGAACAATAATCCCTTCCACCTCTGACCGCCCTGCTGCTCCATGGCACAGCCTCTGCAGGGGCTCACACAACCTCACCGTCCGCACTGGCTGAAGCTGGCTGCCTGCACCTGCATGGGACTGCTAACAAACGCCAGCTGGGGACAGCCCTCAGTGGCAGGGTTTTTACATCTACCTGCAGAGTAGCATAGTCCCCTGTCAAAGAAATAAACAAGCAGCACTTTGGCCTGTAAAAAGAGCCAGCAGTGGGCTTACCCTTTTCTGCATTACATTTTATTTAATTATTATTACCATTGCTTGCAACAGTGTGCTTAGGATAATGGATCTATAACTGGCTGAGGCTTGTAAAGAATTCAAGTATTAGGGGAAGAGAATCATTATCATCTCTTGGAAATGAAACAGTTGTTTTAACTCTAGCAGAGAGGAGAAACCCGGCTCCTGTTTTTTCCACTTTGCTTCTCATATGAAGATAGTAAAGAGCAATTTCAGTAGGATATGGACTGGGCCCTCAAGCCAAGAAATAAACGCAGCTATGACCTAAATCTGAGCACAAAGTTTGCCACTACCTCAAGGGGACTTCTTTGATGTTGCTTTGGCAAAAAAAAAAAAAAAACCAACAACAGCCAACAACCACTCTCCACTCCAGGTCCAGAGACATACTGGGAGCCCAGTGTGAGAAGCAAAGAAATGAGGGCTACGCATCCAGTGTAACCCCACAAGTGATTACAGCACACTCTAGGGACACTCACAGTAGTCTGAAGCAAGTACATTGGGATAAGCTTAGACACTACAGCAAGCAGCTCCAGAAAAAAAGACAATTTTCCCTGTCAAAAACCAGGTAGCTCATGTCAAACTCCATGTCAATATACCTGCACCACAACCAGCAGCCAAACTGACTCATTTAAAACCTGCTCTGTATGTCCATTTTCCGTTGGACGTACTCTTAGAGCAAAGCAAGTATATCATGACTGACGTTGGGATGAAACAGGAGCAGAAAACCACTTTTCCAGCCTCTAAATGTTTTCAAGGATTCTGGAAACCTTTCATTTCCTAAACCAGGTAAACAAGCCAACACTGGATATTTTTGCAAGCTGAAATCTGATGGAAAACACAGTCTACAACACATGCAATTATTTTTGTTCACTTATCACAAAATATTTCAACTTGGTTGAAAATGCAAATTAATCTATGTAAGAAAGCATAAAAAGCCGTTTACTATCATACGCCATACATGTTCATTTTAAAATAAAAGATGGTGCCCGACAATTTCATCACTTTTCCACCCCCCCCTCCCTTTTTTCTTTTTAAACTCCTCCTTTCTTGCAGAAAACTTCTCTGTCGATTAACAGAATTTTCATTCAAAAAAGAAAAGAAAAACGTGTCAAAAAACGCTCTTGGCAAAAACATCTTGAACTCTCCAGGTACGCTCAGCCTGTGTCCCCTGCCCTCAGATACCTGTGGACCCACAGCCATTTTTGAAGCAGACTGACTGCAGCACTCCATTCCAACGCTGGTGACGGAACCAGCTCCCACAGTTTTTACAGCCTTTACCATCAATCTGAATGCATGCCTAGCTGATCCATTTAAAAAAAAAAAAAAAGAAGAACACCGAGAAACAACCCAACACAATAATCTCATCTCTCTAGCAAGGTAGAAAGAACTGTCTTTGATGCTGTCCTTCCCTCCATGCCCCCACATCAGGAGTATCTGTGGTTTCAAACTCAAAACATGTGGCTATGCTATCTCTGACGGCAAAAGCAGAAGCCAGCTCCCAGGGGAACTGCAGTGTGAGCACGGTGTTTGTACGATGACTGGCCAGACGGACACCCTCTCTCTTCTAAGCCTTAAAGAAATTAAAGAACAACCTATGAGTTTCACCAAGGGGGGCAAAAAAAAAAAAGAAAAAAGAAAAAAAAAGAGAAGGCAAAAGGGTTTGAGAGAAGACAGCCCCTTGAGCAATTTCCAAACATCAAAGAAAAAGGCCTCCAGCGTGTTCTCCTCATGTGATGCCTTTGTTCCCCCCCTCCCCGCCTGCACGCACGTTCCTACAGCTCCGCATCCACACGCATTACCTGCCTCCTGCTCTGATTACCTCAAACTGACACCTCAGACCAATCAAGGTTCAATTTGCACAGAAAGAAGCTCTTGCGAAGCTGGTGGGACCAACAGGGAGGGGAGTACCAGAGAACTACAGCAGCTTTGTATCAGCCACATTCCTGAGCAGCCTGCCTGCTCCTTCATCCATAACACAGCTACTGCTCAGGTGAGTGCTTCTGCTTTGCCATTAGATTGTGGGGCACATATTTGGGTGTTTCCAGCTTTCTCACCTCTGTCTGCATGCTGATTTCCCTTCTTCTACAGGTCTGTGTTTCTATTTTTATGTTCCCCTCAAGGTTATCTTTTCCTGCCTGGACATCTGCATTTGTCTCAGCAGCTGTGCAGAGGTGCAGGGTAGGTGCCTCTGTGTTTCAGTGTTCAGAAAGCACAGCCTCAACCATAGCACACCAAACTGTCTGGAACTGCTGCCCCTGCTATCCTTCCACTGCTATGGGGCAGGCCATGGGTAGAATACGAGGCAGGCCAGAAAGGGTCTCTGGAGATAACTGCAATTGTCAGCCCCTTTTACTTCCCCCAGTCATGTCAGGACAGCTCCTCATGGAAAACTCCTTGCTCCAACAGGAACTTCTTATTCGTGTGCAAATTCAAAAGCAGCACTTGCGTGCAAGCCAACAAGAGATTCTGCTCACCCTAGAAACTGCATACAGAACCCGTCAACACAGCACTGCAGATGGGCTCAACCTGTTGGAACAACTTCTGTCATAGATCAGCAACACAATGCAACCTCCTAACAACAGCATTTGCCTTTCACGTCCCAAAATACACAAAGCTTGTGTGATCAAAATCAATGTCAGACAAACTTTTAATGACCTGCTGCTCACTCCTGCCCCTGCACTCCTATACCTCTTGAGGCTGCTGCAGAACCATCCAAGTTAAAACCATCCATACTGGTTTTGACAAGACCAGTCCCAGACCTAGCCAGGTTGAGATTTGTGACACCACAAGCAGCAGCTTTGTATGCAGGGAAGGAACAAGCAGCCTGGGATGGAGCTAGTCAAGCAAAAGGTGGGAGTACTTGCCTCCTTCAGCCTGAAGCCAGTGAAGGCTACGTGACAGCCTCGTCCCTGTCCATGTGTATGGGAGGGCTTCTTTGCTTCATCTGTCTGCAGGGGCTTCGCAGGAGCTAGATGTAGTAAATTACATAATCTTCTGTTCATCGCCTCTACAGTTGCTCCACATAAGTTTCTAGGGAATTTCCCTCAGCAGTAAATGACATGAAAACAAACAGGCTCTCATCCCAAGAACACCAATTATTTCTACCGCGTAAACCTCGGGGCCCAATTCCATCTTCTTTAAATGTGATGAATGCTTGGGGTTTAGGACACCATTTGTTGCAAACAAAACTCCTATAGGTTCCTGGAAAAGCCAGATAAGGGAGCTCACATTCTTGGATTTGGGTTTAAAGCCAGGTCTGTAGGCATATGCTGCCTTATAGACATATGATGCAATGCTGCTGAAATGCCTCCGCTGAGCCACAGAGCTTTACTTACAGGCATTAAACTTGACGCCTGACTCCCAGGGCTTCATGCTCACTTTGAGCCCTTGACGTCAGCAGCCCCACTGCTGGAGGCTGGTCCCACTGCCACACCAGTAGCTCACAGCTCACATCCCCACTGCAGGCTGCACAGTCCACCACCCTGCGGCAGCTGAACTAGTCTGCTCAAGAACCTACCCCTTTGCTAGGGAGTGCCCGATAGGTTACGTTCACCATGTAACTTTAATTGTTTTACAAAAGCACCAAATGCCTTGTGAGCTGCAGCCTGTCAAAAAGAAATAAGAAAATCAATGAATTCAGAGGACTGTAGAGAGAAGAAAAAAAAAAAAAAAAGAAAAAAACCACTGAAATTAATGCCTTTCATTCATCTGAACTGAAAAAGATATACTACTGGAGTAACAAGGATTTTCATTTCTGAAATACCTAGTCTAGACCAGAACTTGGCCTGACCTGTGGCATACACAGCTCCTTTCTATCCCAAGCAAGAGCTGGGATATATTTTTTCAGCAGTGCTGCCACTACAAACCACACAATTTCTTCCTGACTGTAATGCTTATTGCATTTTACTTAACTTACAGTGTAGCTCAGCACAGATCTGTCTGCCAAACTTGGATGTTTTGAAATGCCACCCCATTCCTGACCCGTGTGATTGAAACGGAGGGATTACTCTGTTCAGATGTTTAACTCCCTGCAAAGCATGTGGCCAGAGAAATCCCTGTGCTTCTAAAGCTCTCAAGTCACTGAAGTCAGGCAAAGCTACTACATTACTAGAAGGTTTCAGCATTACTGGATTTATCTTGATTGCCCATATTTCTAAAAAGCTAAAGGGTGTTTCACACATCCGAAACCTGGAGAATTTCTTACTTCATAATTGAAAAATGCACAGATAGGGAGAACTACTGCAGAGAAGTAAAAAGGAGAAACTCCGAAGAAAGACATTATTATTTTACATAGCATTTTCAGGTGACAATGGCAGCACACCTGGATGTACTGTGCAATAACATTTAAACTAGCATTTGACGGTGTTACGAGCTAAATTCCACATCACCCCAGATCCTCCCTGACCAGCATTTTCATACTGAATTCTCAAAAGCAGCCTAATTAGAGTGGCAAACATTGTTGGCTCTGTTGTAAAAGTGGTGATTCACAACAGGAAGCAGCAGAGGTGCTGGTTACCTTAGGGCTAGGAAGGCTTTCCTCTATCTGCCCTAGTCCCCCCTGTCCTTCTACCCAATGCACTCCCCTTTACACAGCAGCCATATAATTAAGACCTTGAAGGCCCAGGACAAGGTACTTCTGTTTACAGAGACCATACTTAGACATGAGCAACCTGCTGTGTCCACCCTGCCAGGTTATTCAGCCCAGGCACAGGACCCGAATGGTGCAGCTACGCTAATTCTAAAGCCAGCCAGCTTCATGCTGGCTCCAGGGTCCCTGCACAGAGCTCCACTGCATGGTGTAGACATGCCTTGAGTCAGCTATCATTAGCTGGTATTAATCCTGACAGAGCACCCTGAATACAACATCCTTAAAAGGGCTTAAGTGGGCGTTAGGCACTAGTTAACTTATAAATTAAAGTGTGAATTAAATTATCTGCTGAAGAAAGTAAGGGGCAATTTGAATTTCAGTTCATTACAAAGTCAAACAACCAAGCCAATTTACACCAGCTAAGGATTTGGTCTAGCTTCTCCTCCCCATGATTTTAAGCCCTGTTTTGGCTGCAGGAGAGGCTGGGTGATGTGACTTTATCCTGCTGTGTGATACTGGGGACTTACATGGAACATTCTGCAAATGACTTTCAATAAACTGTTTTAGTCCGTTTACAATACACAATAAGCATTTCATAGCTTATGTGAAAATACTGGTGGGGGGAATCAGCAAACAACTTTCAGTGAGCAAAGGCAGGAGTTTAAGACAATCCAGTCTGTGGAATCCTTTGAATATCTGGTTAGAAAACATTTACCAATAAATCATTATTATGAGCTTTTTTTTCATTTTAATTCCTTGCCATAATCATTCCAAACAAGGTTGCACATTTCTAACACTAGAGACAGAACTTAAAACAGTAAAGTGCTTTGAAATAAAGAAAGCTGAGCATACATTAGTGAACAACAGGTTGCAAAAAAACAGACATTAGTTACACCATTTAGCATGACAAAAGCATATCTGAATCCTTTAGAGACTGTGAAATTCTATCCTTACTGAAATTAAAAAGCCAAAGCTCAACCATTGTTACTGAACATAATCAACTCATGAGTATAAATCTCGTGGGGCTCAAAATCAGTATTTATTTCTGGTCATATACAATATACCTATTTGCCTTTATACCACCTGTGAGCAATCTTCTGCTAGCTGCAGGCAGTTACACCTCAGTCCTGTGGGTCCCTTATCTGGGATTCCTCGGGGCCACGTCTGCAGCCGTAAGCCGAGGAGTGCCTGGAAGAGTTGCCAGGCACTGATGCCAACTGGCACAGAGCAGCCTGAATCTACGCTAGTAACAGCCTCTGTGCTCAGCACAGGGTGCCTGCACACTGACTGCCAGCAGAGATCAGTCTCCAGACTCTCCTGGTTGTTGAATCACGCTGCAGTGTCAGAGGAGAGCACTAGCTGCAGTGGGGCAATTTTTTACCAGGATACAGTCTAACAGTGTCCCAGGGGAGACGGGTGCATGTTAGCAGGCACAACTGCATTTATCAGCGTAAGGGCAGCCACAATCCTTGGCCCTTCTTTCCATAGGGGTGAGCAAGGGGAACCTATAGCAGCTCCTGCACCGTGGCCCCAGGTTCTGTGCCACAGCACAGAAGAGCTTTCCTTTCCCAAGGGAAGAAGAGCCGTGCTCAAGGTGTTCCTCCCTTTTCTGTACCCACTGGCCAGTCAGCAAAGATGTGCTGGGATTCAAATGCCTCCATGGTCTGTGCAACTCCAAGGATACAGAGAAAGGGGCCCTCCCGGGCAGGAGCCACTGCGGCTCCTTCTACTGGGCAAAACAATTTAACTCCTGCAGCAGCCCTGACTGCAGAGGGTACCAAAGGGATTTTTTAAACAAATTCCTCATTCCTCCATGTATCCTAGCAACACCTCTCTGAGGTTAGAGATGCGATGCCTTGCCCACCTGTTGTATAGGAAGCCTCAGGCAAATTACATATTGCTTTCTTCCCAGCTCACCTCACTAGCAGGAAGCCGCAGCGATCAAGGAATACTCCACAACCAGCATACGCCAGTCTCATCTGCTCAGGCCAGGTGTCACACCCAGGCGTTTGGACCTCTAAGCACCGCGAACTCAGCAGTGGCTCATGTGATGTGCATGTGGTCCAAGGAAAGGTAAATAGAAAGGGAGCGGTCTTACTCCTCATCCTTACCCCGCAAGAACATTTGATGTGCAGTCACACAGTGCTGAAGGAGCTCAGGCCCTGAGCAGGTACCTAAACAAGATTTCCAAAAGCGCCTTTGGTCCAAAACGCGCACAGTGAACAAAATCAAAAATATTACTCCTCCCATGTCCTTCCCTCAGTTTTGACTGAGCTGCAATATAATGACAGTAAATGAGCAGTCCTTGTTAAAAAAAAACAAGAAAATCATTGACAAGCAACCTTTGTCATAAAGGTCATTCTTCCCCCCCCCCCCCCCCCCAAAGCACCCTTTAGTATTTTTGATTTCTTGAGGGGAAAAAAAAAAAGTTACTGAAAATGTTATAGAAATTATCACAAAATGTTAAAACTTTGTTTTACAAAACAAAAATGTAATCAAAACTTAAAAAAAAAAACACTACTACAAAAATCTGTAGGAAAAGAGGAAATTTACAATGGATCCCTTTCTACACCCAGTGAAGATGGTCCTTTACCTATGATTTTCCTGCCAATCAAATGAGATTTCCTTTCTTTGGCTATCACTGGCCAAATGCTTTGGGCTACAATATGCGTTTGCCACTTGAACCTCAGTTACCTTCATTCAGCATTTATCCCCATTCCTGCAAAGCAAGCAAGAAACTACAGATTTTCCTCCTTTTACATGTTATCAAACTAATCACTGCTAAATCTGCTTTATTCTACTATATTTAAGGAATTCCAAGGGAACTTCTATTACCAAGGCCAACAGGGGAGATGAGGTTATCTCTGCTCGTTCAAAGACGCATCATTTGCAGTAGATCTCTGTTACTCATCTTCACTCAGAGAAAAATATGGGATACTTTGTAAGTGGTTCTGGCACTTGTGAGTTATCCCTCTTTCCCAGCTCATGAAGATAAATGCCATAATGAAATGCAGCCATCAGGTATTCTCTATATTTGGAGTACTCAAAGTGTGAACAATGATTATGCCCTTTCATTGGATAAGTTAAGGTTGACTGCCTAGCTACATGAGAAAGACAGAAATGATTTGCACTAGCTCATAGGCAATAAATGGAAGAAGGTGGCATACTCTCTCCCTCAGCATCAGTTATTCTGCTCATCTCAGGCTGAATAATAAGTTCAGTATGTCAAACCTGCATTTTATTTTAAGGCTACTTGGCAGCCGAATCTGCAAGCTGAGATGAGTCCAGCTGAGATGGCAGCAGCCACTTCATTAGCTCAATGTCCGTTTGCTTTTGACACTTCTGTTGAATCATTGACTAAGTTTTTATAAAAAGTGAGAAATAGACTTTTATAGGCAAGACTTTCTGGAAGCGTCACATGAATTTTAGAACCTGCTCCTGACCTGTGCTACACAAACAAAACTCCCTCTCAGGTTGACAGACATCACAAGTGGGAACTGGATCATGCCTTCTGTGCAAGATAAAACTTAACTGCCTTCACAGTTGTCTTTTTTTTTTTTAATAGCTTAAGGGAAAAAATTCAAGCATTTAAAGTTACATTTAAATATGAAAGCTTGATAGACATATCCGACAATAAAAACACAGCTGTTAACAACACTAAAAATAATGCAATGGTACATCACAGGGGATGAAATCCTGCCTCTGGTTAAGTCACAGGATAATCTGCAGGTGAGAATAGCCTCTCCATTTATTTAACACGGGGCAGTGTTTGTATTTGTACATTGAGCAACACAGGGCAGAAATAACATCGGGATCCCTTCATCCAGACACTGCACAATTAAGAACAGAACCTCCCAAGCTTTAGTGAATAAGGCACAAGCCCTGGAAAGACAGTTCTTGACATGCAAGGCAGGAGTTATGTTTATATTTTAATCAAGTGGAAGAGATGTACCATTCAAAGCCAATCTCTTTAAATCTGTAGTGAACTGGAAGCTTGATGGATGCAAGTTCATGGGAACTGCTTCATCTTAAACTGAACGAAAATCACTAGTTGTTTCCGATGTAAACATGGAACAGTTGGTAGACACAGGGAAGACCCAGACACAGCTGATCTACTGTGGCCTTGCAACACCACTGACTCCTGAAACCACCACTTATTTTTATTCAGTTATTAAGGCTAAGGATGTGTTATGAAAATGAAATAAGTATTAATATGCTCCAGGGAGAGCATCTGCAACTAGAAGCTGGTTGTGGGTTAAAAAAGCCAGGTGCATCTTAACCAGTATATAAAATGGTCAAAGAACAGCTGCTGTAGGGACTCATGAGGCCCTGGCACATGCTATCTAGAAAATATTAAAGAGTATTTTGAAGCACACACTGGCTCATATTCAGCACCCAGATGCTATTTTAAGTGCTCAGTGGAGACAAGCTAGTGTTATTAGGGAACCTTTCTTCCAAGAGACAACAATACATTTTGAGCCAAATAATCCCATCAGAGGGCTTTGTAAACACCTAAATCAGATGAAGTGGCTGTGATGATCTTATGTTGGGAAAGATTCAAAGGCTGAGTTAAGGCAGACTTTCTCACAACACTTGAAAAGACAGTCAAGCTATTTGCTGGACAGTTTTGGTGCCGTGCCTATCACATAAAAGCAGCTTCCAGAGAGAACCTCTCGAGTCAGACGAACTGTTCACTGGCACAGGGCAGCTGGTTCAAGAACACAATCTTGAGCCAGGGCCTACAAGATAAGATTTTTCACATTACTGAGCAGCAAAGCCATGGCTAAACAAGTACTGAAAATACAACCCTTGCTTTCTGGCAGAACAACAGCCTCCAACCCAAGAGCTCACTCCAACTCCAAGTCCTTCTCTGGCCTTGGCCTCACATCACCTCTCTGTCTCAGCTTCACCCAGTCTAGTGTCTTTTACAAAGCATTTTGAGACCCATAAACAAGAAAAGCTATATGAAGAAGTAGAAAATTCTGTTAGTATATGCTATAGCTATGTTACATGAAGGCATAGACAGCCACAATGAACACCCTAAATCAGAAGGATGTGGAAAAATGTGGGAACAGAATAGGAGGAAATCGGATTATGACAGTGATAGAAGCGCAGTAGGGATGGCAGGGATTAGAGACTTTGGGAAGCACTCTGCTATCAGCACGATGGTCTCAGTAAAGAAAACTGTTAAAAGTCTGACCAGAAGAAAGAACCTGTCTGCCAAAACTGTTTTATTCTGTGAAACACTTGAAGTCTCCTTTTCCTTCCTGTTTTTGAAAGCATCACTGTAGAACCCAGAGAGGCTTGAACAACAGAGAACTGCAGGCACTTGTGTGCCACTGAGTACAGCGACACAAAAAAAGCCCCGAGTGAAGGATGCCTAAATATAGTTCAAACAGTTCCCACCTCCCTGCACTCAGGTTCAAGCTCCACATCCAGCTCATGTCAGTGTTTGCACTCTGCATTTAGCTGCTTGCAGAAATAAGGCCATTTCACAAACACCAAAGCTTAGAGTACGAATCATGATAGCAGATGCTCCTCCCTTCATGAGGAACCCCATATAAACAAAACACTTTTAGTGAACTCCCTAAAAAAAAGTTTGCCACTGCCTGCCCTTCTTAAAGTTAGTCTAATATATACGACATGACATTTAGCCAACATTTAATCTCCCAAACCACTTACCGTAGACCCTTAGATGGGAGAAATGAAATGCTGACTTAACCCACATCATTATCCAGCCCTGAATTTGCAGATGAACACAAAAACATAGACTAAGCTTACACTTTTGCCTCCAAAAAAAAAAAGAGAGAGAGAGAGAGAGAGAAGATTTTTTTCTCGCTATATAAACCTTTTTCTTTGAAAGTGGAGTTCTAAAATTAAATACACAAAAGATTCAGTGTGCCCTCCCACCCCCTTCTCTCTCCCCCTACCTCTCCAAGAGCAGCAGCAATGGTAACACAGCAGCAAGAGCATAGCCGAAGCCAAAGCTAAGCTAACTTGTCAGAAAATAGGTAACACCTGAAGCAACATATACAGAATCATGGAACCGCAGAATCATTTCAGTTGGAAAAGACCTCTAAAATCATCCAGTCCAAACGTTAGCCTAGCACTGCCAAGTCTACCACTAAACCATGTCACTAAGCACCACATCTACACATTTTCTGAATACCTCCAGGGACTCTGACTCAACTACTTCCCTGGGCAGCCTGTTCCAATGCTTCATAACCCTTTCAGTGAAGAAATTTTTCCTAATATCCAACCTAAACCTGCCCTGGTGTAACTTGAGGCCATGCCATCATGTTATTGCTTGTTGCTTGGGAGAAGAGATCAACCCCCACCTCACTACAGCCTCCTTTAAGGTAGTTGTATACAGTGGTAAGGTCTCCCCTGAGCCTCCTTTTCTCCAGGCTAAACAACCCCAGCTCCTTCAGTCGTTCCTCCTAAGACTTGTTCTTCAGACTCCTTGCCAGATTCGTTGCCCTTCTTCGGACACGCTCCAGCACCTCAATGTCCTTCTTGTAGTGAGGGGCCCAAAACTGAACACAGTATTCGAGGTGTGGCCTCACCAGAGCTGAATACAGGGGGACAATCATTCCCCTAGTCCTGCTGGCCACGCTGTTTCTGATACAAGCCAGGATGCTGATGGCCTTCGGGGCCACCTGAGCACACTGCTGGCTCATATTCAGCCGGCTACCAACCAATACTTCCAGGTCCCCCTCCGCCTGGCAGCTTTCCAGCCACTCTTGCCCCAGCCTATAGCATTGCATGGAGCTGTTGTGCCCCAAGTGCAGGACCTGACACTTAGCCTTGTTGAACCTCATACCACTGGCCTCGGCCCATCAGTCCAGCCTATCCAGATCCCTTTGTAGAGCCTTCCTGCCCTCAAGCGGATCAGCACTCCCGCCTGCAATAACTAAACTCATGTTCTTGAAACTAAGAAAAAAGTTTGTCTTCTCTTTCAACAATTATTTTTGTTTCAAATACGCTCTTGGCATGAATTCCATACGCAGCCTTTGACCCGTACTGAGAAAAATTCAGCTGTGAATCAGAAAAGGAATGAGATTAAGTACCAATGAGCCTTTCAAACAATGCAGAACCGCCAGCCTCTCACGGTACCTCTGTTATTTGCACGATGCATATGACTGAGGGCACTGATGCACATACTCAACAAGCTCTTTTTTATTTTTGCAACTAATCCTCCACATTTATGAGTTTCACTTACCTGTCAAGTTCTTCAAGCCAAGTTCCCTGAGTCCAAAATTACCATCTTTTCTGTAGTTAAGAAATATCGCCAAAGCATATCGGTCTTCATAGAGTTTGGTCCCACGAACAATGCGCAGGTTCTCCAATGGCAGGTATTCAAACTGATTCAAAGCCACCAAAACATAGCCTGTGACTTCTCTGATAGACTGAAAGACAAAAATGAAATAAACACATTAGAAACAGTCCATTTTAAATTTTTCTGAATTTTTCACGCAGCAGATGTTTTAGTATGAGATTCGGGTACACCAGGAAAAAAAAAAAAAAAAAAAAAAAACTTCCCACAAAAATTCTGTTTCAACTTCTTGAATTTAACCACATTTCTCTTTCAATGTAACTGAGTTTATCAGAGATACTGGCTTGAAAAGTAGAAAATAAAGGGATAGACATTCTTTCCAGTTTTATTAAACTTGAGCAGAAATTCACAGTAAGCATTAAAGATGCATGAAAGGATGACTATGCACAACTCAAAGCAGACAACAGGTCAACGGCCTATTTAGGACACGAGCAGAATCCACCGTAGCAATGCCACAGGTCAGATAAGAAAGTCTGTCTGCAAGTAACTCTGTTGTACATATTCCAGGGTGAGAGTGAAGGACATCATATGGGTTCAGAGAGAGACCACTGGAAGAGCTCACCATCAACCAGCAATGGATGATAGAAACGGAGAGGAGGCTTGGAAGAGTAAATACAAAGCACATAAGTAATACCACCACCTTGTACTTCTAAATAAATCTAATCAGTCACTGAACATTTGCAAAGATCCAACTTCAAGTTTCATTCTGAAGTGCTGGAACCATACATATCCAAGATTTTGATCGCAAGTGGTATCAAAACCATTAGCAAAATGACTGTTGCACCGTTGGGTTGGTTGAATACTTTGTTTGCTTTAGATGAGCTACACAACAACTCTCCTGCTCACACTCAAGAAGTGATTGCCTGGGTTGTAAAGGAAACAAATAAACAAACAAACAAAACCCCCAAACCCCCAAAAAACAGAAACAGTTTTTCAAAGTCCAAATGATTAACAGTACTAAGACTTTTTTTAAAAGAAAAAATGTTTAAAAGTCTGCCCTTTTAGAAAAGAAAGTTATTCCAAGGAATTTAAATTAATGGCCTAGAAATCTGAAAAGTGTCATCTCAATACCCACACAAAGCCTCACTGTCCTCAGCAGGAGGAGGGACAGGCTGAAGGACGCTCCTGCACAGAGCTGCTCCCAGAAACATGACCTCCGTGTTGGAAAGAGTCTCTCAGACAGTTTTCAAATCTCACTTAATTCCATACCTGCAACAGCCTGCAATCACTGCATATATGTATATTTATGTGTGTATGTATATTTAATGGGCAGAAATTGATATAACTACTTGTCTGCTGGATACAAGCATTTTTTCTTCCCTCTGGCAAATCCAATACCTTAAACAATAGACAAAAAGAAAAATTCTGCTTAGAATAACATGCCCAAACTATAACTAACATGACAGGGACGCCAGCCAATGCCATAACAAAAAACACAGACAATGGCAAACATGGAATTAAATGCGTTGCACATATATCATTAATAAGGAACGACAAGACAGATTTGCAAAGTAAATGACAGCTTTTGTTTTGCTGGTTCAGCACTGTTGCCATGATTTTGCATGGAAGTATGCAAGAACCTTTTAATTAGGTTAATAAAAGTTCGTAAGATTATTGCCGAGTGTGGCAGTATACATAATGAAAGATATACATATAGGCCACAGCAGTAGCTGTCCTTCTAAAGTCTGATGTCTCTACTCAGCTGAAGCTGCTAAAAACCTCTGGAGCTATTTCAAGAGTTGCTTGGCATCTAAACAGAGCACAGTGTCATTACAGGACTTTGATGAGAACCCAGTGAGTTTAGCTAGGTTGAGATGTATGGTTCAGTAGCTCAATATTAAATGCAGAGCTGCATTATACCTCAGGACAATGATGCCATTACAATCAGAAGCTTTCCAGAACTTCTATGATAGCTCTTTGCTTTCAGACTTTTTAGCTTAGCCAGTTTGGTAAGGAATTTGTTTTTCATTGTACACAAAAATTTCCTTAAGTTGGCTCTTCTCGCTTCTCTTCAGAATTCAGGAATTATTAAAATTATACTCGAGATGTGAATTTCTCCACTGATCTTCGAGGGATAATGGGATTGCTGTAATTAATTTAGAGACATTTTTAACTTGGAATAGAGTCAAAAAAAAAAAATTAAAAACAGTTCCAAAACTGCATCTGACCAAGTCCTCCCTGCCAATTTTTGTCACTTACAAACACATTTTCTATTTTTAGGGTATGTCTTATTTCCTCCATACAGCAAGTACACCTGAAACAGCACTAATTTAGCATGGCACTTAAATTACACACACACTTACCAGAAACTTTCATCCCAAAGTTAAAAATAAATAAATAAATAAATAGAGGAAAAAAGAATAGTTTTGTTGTAGATACTTGTGGCCTGCTGCCCCTATCCCAGAAGCCCTGTACTTTGTTGGTTTGGTTTACCCAACTGAAACGACAAATTATGGCAAGTATTTTGACAAGAGCCAGAGGGTTCTTTCCAGTCCCATCAGCATTACAACACCTTTTTCTCTCCTGCAAATGTATCTGCCGGAGAAACAGACATGTTAATTCTTAATAAATAACAACAACAACAAAAACAACAACAACAACAAAACAAAATAAAAAAAGGATGGCAAAAAAAAGGTTTTATATTTACTAGAACATAGCCTTCTGACTGACTAAATCTAGTGGCCTAGTATAATCATTTTGGGGGTTATTTTTTATCCAAATTTCAACGAAAAAAACAGAGTAATGACATGTTTTGCAGGATGGTTTGTTTTCTGACTGGTTCAGCCTGAAAAAACATAGTGGAGTGCATCAGGCAGCTCAGGTTTTGGCCGCTCCTTGCCAACACTGTCACTTTGCCAGTCGCTGCTAGTTGTGACGTGATTCTTACTGAAAGTGGACACCTGCCTGCTTGGAGCTCACCCCAGGTGCTGCTGGAGTCACTGCAAAGATGCCTGTTGTTTTCCATGCAGACTCTCAAATCCTCATGTCAGAAAGGATCATCCAACCCTATCTCCTCCTCTGCAACTCATGCCAAGCTTATGCATGTTTTGAACATCCTTTGTACACAAGGCTGAACACTATCCTAGTCAGGTATCCTAATGCCCTATTTTAACTGGTTTTGGATCAACATTAAGCTGTGTCCCACCACAGAGGCATAATGGCTCACAGCAGTAGTAGTTTGAGTGTCACCTCCTTGTTTGATTCTCCTGCTTGGGCTGGAGGTCCTTGCAAAAATATATTTGCCAGGAGTCAGTCCCTCACGAAAAACAGGGAGATACGGATGCAGATAACTGAATTTCAATTACCATGATGCACAACTGGAATGGAAAGAAGCAGCTTAATCACCAGCAGACTTAAAGTTTCCAAAGGGGAAAACCAAATGAGCTCTGGTAACCGCCAATCTTCACTGCTGACCATTGTGATTTTGCACAATTTCCCCTTCCTTCCCATTACAGCATCAATTTGACTGAAAATTCCCAACCAGTGCTAACTTGCCTTTCCTTGTCATCTTTCCAGTTCTTGAGAAGATGACCTACAGCCTCAGAAGCCAGCGAGGCTGCAAGCAGGCTCAGGCTCCCACCATACTTCTGCTGATTCACTAAACAAATTTGGACAGGGCAGTGCAAATGAACACACAGATAGGAATGAAGACAAGGCTGAAACCCCTTGGCACACTGTCACAAAGGGAGAGGGGGCACTGCTCATCAAGCCATCTTTGCACACCCCTAGATGTTGGAAAGTAGATGAGACACCATCAGTGCTTCTCTGGAACCCGAGAGCCAGCAAGAACAGAGGTCTCACGGGGTGAGATGCACATTCAGCGCTCAGGGCTGTGGCATGCACAGCACAGCTGACTGGCACAGGTGAGACCTGCATGGAGGCGGATCTTTCTGTTCCCCACCTTATTTCCTGGAAACGTTCAGAAAGGAACTTTTACTAATTTAACTGATTTAATGGATGAAGCTCTCCTGTCCTGCATGTAAAGTGTTCTTTCCCCTGGGGCTTATCACAGGCACAATAACACATAAACCAGTGTCCTACTGACCTTTTCTTTCCCCAGCGCAGCCAATTTTTTGTTTTTTAAACCCAAGAACACACTACCCTTCAACGACAATGAACCCAGTAAAGCCCGCATGTCCTGAAATACCTCATGCCTTGATGCAAAGTCCAGCCCCGCACCAGCATGGCAGCCACCGTGCCTCAGGGGCCGCCCCAACACTGCGATAGCCACACCTCAGGAACCGCCCCAACATGGCGGCCGCCGCTCCGCACCCCCTGCCCCAAAATGGCGGCCCCCGCTCCTCACCCTCCGCCCCAAAATGGCGGCCGCCGCTCCTCGCAGTCTGCCCCAACATGGCGGCCACCGCACCTCAAGGGCAGTACCAAGATGGCGGCCACCACGCCCCTCAGCCAGGCCTCAGCAGAAATCAACTGAGCGTTGAGAGAACACTGCTGAACACTCGGGCGACAATTTTTCCTCTCAAATGTATGCATTTTTCCTCCATCTGTAAACAGAAAAGCTAAACAGTTTTGACAGTTTGAGTGCTGGGTGGCACTGTCTGGAATTTGGGTCCTTTCATCAGTGACAGCACAGGGAAACACTAGCCTGGCTTCATTCAAGGACAGTTTGGCCTGCACGCCTTATTTAATTTCTCAGCAGCAAATACCGGTACATTATACCATGCACAAAGGCGAACAGAGAAATGGGATCTCAAAATGACACAGGTTTATTTTCAGAGGTACTTTTCTAGAGGATGAGCTGTAAAAATGAGCTCCAGACAACTCGTTCCCTTGCAATGTAAAACCTGGGAGCTTTAATTACAACTAATACTAGCTGAGCACAGGTAGTGTTTTAAGCTCCCAACAGCCAGGCCAGAATTATCCTGTCAGCAGGGAGTAAAAGACATGATTGTTACTAGCGATCTTGAATTGTCCTCTGGTTCGAGTCAAATGAACGTCAGTGAAATGCAGCAGAATAACAGCAATAACTTCATTGTTCTGCCCAGAAACACAGATCAATGACTGATGAAGGAAGCTGGGTCTTCTCATAAACACTACCATGTCCTTTTAACATCCATCAGGGAGGCTTTGTGAGTTTTTTTCCACCAAGAGGAGAGAAATAGAAAGGGCGGAGAACTGTAAATGAGATATATGTCAGGAATGAGCCAAGGGCCCACTTTTAATGCCATCTGTTGCCAAGTACAGTAAGCTCTATTTTGAGGGAATATCCATTTCATGACGCATTGGCAAGGCTCCCCGCGCGCCTCAGCTGCCGGCAAACAACAGACGTCTGCTGAGCCTGGTCCAAGGAGCTCTACTGACCCTCCAACGTGGCCCGTGCATTTTGTCACACTACATAAAATCCCAAGAAAGTCGGATTTCTAAGTGACACAAAGGGGAAAATATTTCCTAAGGGCAGGTCAACATGCCATAGTGAAGTCACGAGCACAGCAATGACCATGAATAGTTACAACCACATTGTCTGTTTTGGAAGCTTTTCACATCTCAAGCTAACTTGAATGGCACATTTCACATTTTGCTTTTCAATCAATTAAAAGGTAAGCATTTATATGTTAGAACAAAACCAAACTGGCTAAATTTGTTTCCTGTTTTTATAACAGGGAAATTTGACAGCGCCATAAAGAGAACACTTGCTAAATTTTAAACAAGTTCCCAGAGCAATTGTAATATCTACCTTCACAAAATGCAGTCAAGCGTGTTAGTGAGTATACTGATAACCTAAGATGCCATCAATTAATTTTCATTATTTTTTTCATACATTTTCACTAATGCAATACACTATATCTTCCATTGCGACAATTAAAAAATTAGAGTTTACTGAATTAGCAAAAAGGGGTCTCTAAGCAGCTACAGCAGTTACAGTACTAAGGGAAACAATATCCAAAATGTAGCCATGTGGAAACCACTAGCCTATTGCAATTTATGGAGCTCAATTAACTGTTCCATGCATTGCTCATTGACGATTACAAATTTTTAATGGCAAGATAAACTGAGATTTTCAAAAGAGTTCAGGAGACATTTTATGAAATTCAGAAACATGGCTGCTGCTAGCTTCTCTCAAAGCCATTCGCTACCACGAGAAATATTTAGCACATACTGACATTTCTCATGTCTAAGAGGACACTCCATTTTGAGACAATGTCAAAACTAACACACAGCATGCACGTCAGGAATTTTGTTCCAGAACAAGCTCATCTCGTCTCCTTCCATGTCGTGTATTCTTCAATTACGTCAACATTCGTGAAATTGTGATGTTAAGCCCTTCTGAGCACCAGCGGTTTTTCAGATATACGGTACAAGCTTCAGTGAAAATCCCTCAAGTTTGTGCGCATTGACAAATATCAGAACATGGATAGCGAAAAACAGTTTTCTGGTGCCTGGTCTGGAAGCAAGTAGTGTGTCGTAACCGGAGTTGCCTTGGCAGCTGCAGAGAATTTATTGTCCAAAACACTAAAGGTATAGTTTAGATTCAGATTTGTTACAAAAAAAAAAAAAAAAAGACAGAACTTTGGTCTTGTAGTTTGCTTTAACTTGTGCTAAAGGAAAAGGATGGGCTTGGTTGTAATTTTGAAAAGAGCTGTACCTGAGGAGCCTTGAGCTGCTGCACAACTGCAGAACTGACCGTGACCGAATATTTAAGACAGCCGGTAGAAACTTTAAATCACTCTTGTCCTCCTAGACACCTAGACTTCTTTGTTAATATGTATAAAAAAGTATTAGTAAAATCTTGAGCAACAAATCAATGGACTGAATGTAACACTAGCTTTCCTGAAATTTAAAGTGGCAGTCAGTGAGTAGCATCTTCTGTTAAGTTCTTGTAAATTTGTAAGTGAAGGTTTTGCCACAATTTATAGAAACTACCTTTGGAGCACTTGAACTGAAGTTTTGTTTTCTGAATGGCTGGTCTTTACATTTCATCATTCCAGGAGTGGGCCTTTTCATATAGGAAAACTGTGGAGAATTAAACATGTAGTTATGTATTTACTGAGTGTGACATAGAAATCACATTGTTGCATACACGAAGCAAGAGAGGCTGGGGTCTGAGCTAATATAAGTTACAGAAAAGGCTAGGGAGGGCTTTGACACAAAGCAAATGCCAATTTAGAATCCACTGAACTGCAGATCAATGTCCAAATCTGGCATTTGGAAAGGAAGCCCCATAAATAACATGTAAGTGATGGAAAGGGAGCCTTTGAAATGTGTATCTTGACTCATTTTGCAAAGTGTTGCTGGGAAAACAATGTGGGATGTAGAAAACTAAAATAACAAAATAATGTGGGAATGGGAACACTAAATATAAATAATAGGTAAATAACAGGACAAAAAGAACCCCTTTTGCTTTCAAATTTTCAAATACAGGTTCTAGAGACATAGTCAACTATTTTTCCTATTGACTGAGCTAGACTTAAGCTTAAGTGTCAGCTGTCACCACGTGTCTATACCTATTTTTCAGCTAAAAATATCATATGAATAGAGAAACTGACTAGGCTTACATCAACATCTGAGAGTCCTGATAATATTTTCTGTCTGAAACACAATTCATTTGTTAGTGTATCTGCTTAGGAAGTGGCTGACTTTCAGGTACACAGGCTGCCTGAGCGCATACAATAAATCCTAAGCTGTTTAAATTGAACTACATTATGACCGAGACAAAGCCCCCACTCTGTAACAACCCAATCTTCGCAGCTAACATCTTACTGTCCTGAGGAAAGCTAAGGATAACTACATATTTAGCAAGTCAATAAGAATTTTGACATTATATCTGTAATACCTGATTGGCCTTCAACATACTTGCAAAGTGGTTTCCAGGAGAGCTTATTGTATCATCTCCCAAGGGAAAATTTAGTCATAAATTAGATCGGAAAGATTAAAATGAGAGCATTATGCTGTTACAAAATGCTTTACCATTTGGGCTGTTTAGCAGTAGCTACGTTTTGCAGAAACTCAAAGCACATCAGCTTATAGCTGCCCAGTTACAGGATTTCCAATTGGAGAGATTAATGCCTTTTGCTTTCTCTGCATTTGGGAGCTGCAACCAAGTAAATCTTGCTTTCCAGGCGACATAAAAGTGCACAAACTACTACCTAATAAACGAAATAATGCCAGCAGTCTGGAAGGATTTTAGGAAAGTAATAACTATAGGAAAACACATTGCCTTTTATCAATTTGCCTTAGACAGCCATAGCCTATGAGAAGCTGCGAGCACGTTCAAGGGTCTCGGGACGCTTTCACCAGGAAAGACAAAGTGACGGCTGGCTGACCGAGCGGACGGCTGAAACTGCTTTAGAGGCACCGTGGGCTGGCAGAGCGAGCACTGCATGGGGATGTCTGCATCTGCTATCAGCACTGACATTTCTTTTTTGTAGTTAGACCATACAGTCCTCAGAGGAGAGATGTTCTCCTAACAACACAAGGAGCCTTAACCCCATTTGCAACTTTTGCTGTACAACTTCTCATGGTTGTATTTACACCGAGTGCCTACTGCACTGCTACAGGCATCCCGAGATGTCAGTGTGCTGAACCAGGCTGATATATTTATGTCATCTCTACAAGATGTCATCTACGAAAAGCATTCGATTCCTCCTTTTTCTTAATTGTGATGCTCTAAATCCCTGTGAGATTTCTGCTTGTGTCTAAGCTGAACTAAGTGTCGGGAGGTTGATTATTTGGTCCTCCAGATCAGGAAACTGGTTGGAGCACACCAGGGAGCCCATCCAACCAGCATGCCCAAGCCTCCTTTCCCAGGGAAAGGGAGAGAAGATGGAGGAGAAGGAAGATGAAGAGGAGGAGGACCAGTGCTCACAAAGTCTCTCCCAGCCCAGAAGCCCTCCTGGCTTCCCCAGCTTAAATGCAGCCTGAGACAGCAAGTGGATGAAATTTTACACAGGGAATAAAAAGAAGAGGTGAAAAAGGATGTCTTTCCCACGATGGTTATGAAAGGTCAAGCGTCTGATCAGAAGTCAAATGGAAGAACACACATGACAAATGCAGTGCAGGCTGTAACAGTGTGTCCAGAATAACACACCGCTTCAAGGAAGCTGCCTGTGGAGATCCGAGAAATGTTTTGTGTGCATTTAACAGTAGAAGGAGGATTTATTTATTCATCTAATAGAAGATGAGCGACAGGCTTTGTGCATCAGACGTTGTGATTTTTTTTACTTGTATACAGCCAAGTTAGTTGGTATGAATTACTGTCAAGTCTACAGTTAGCCTGATAAATTAAATACATTTATTAAAATTTCTTGACCATCTAATGTGGAAGCAACAGGAGCCACTGGTTGGCATGATTCCCACTCCTTGGAGCGATGCAAAGTGAATTAAACATCCCAGAGATCTGGTTCAGAGCTGAACAACAGGACTGTTGCATTTTCCTATTCAAAGTGCAGGTGAAGGTTCCAGGCCGCTCTGGAAAGCACAAGGCTGTTTCTATTTCTGAATGCAGGAAGCAACTGCATGTAGTGAAGATGTGGCAACCCTGTCAAATTTCAGCTAAACATCCTCAGTCTGAGCTTTTGGGATTTTTGCTTGTTTGTTTTTTCAGGAAGCAAATGACTGGCTGTCCAATCCTGAAAAAGCAGTTAGATTTTTCTTGGAGAGCTTTTCTTTCCCAAGAAAACACTTCCTTACAAACATGCTTTCAGCATGTGCAACAATCACTTTTAATGAGTATTTTAAATGCATTTCCTGGGAGGAACCGACTTTATTGGCACTATAGGACATTTTTGCATACATAAATTAGCAAATACTGGAGTTGCTGCTGTTTGTCTCTTTTTGTTGAAGAAGAAAATCTTCATCCAAATACTGGATTTTAGCAACTCTGTTTTTAGCTGAGCACATACAAATACACAATCTGAGCTCAGCATCACACCTTCCTATTGAAACTATTTCAGCCTTTGTGACTCTCTAATCTTCAAGAATAGAAACCCTGGAGAGATCCATTAATCGCTGGCTTTTGATTAGGTTTATTTCCATTAAGATAAAAAGTGAAGAGGCTCCTTATTTTTAAAGATGTGTTTTTGTTTTGTTTATCTAGAAGCTGGAGAATAGCTCTGTTATTCAGGCTTTAATGGATTGTTAGAGTCTCCTTCAAGGATAGATCCCTAATTTATATGATGTAAGGAATCAGTAAATGCATTTGAATTTAAATTCTGAGGTATTCTTCAGGAAGGACGTGTAAACTTCAGATTTTGAGATTATGAAGGGTGACAGCAACCAGGAAAACCACCTCTAATCTGCAGTGACTGAGCTAACCATAAAGATAAGATATTTTTCTGCATTAATTTCACTACTTTTCCTTGAGGGGGCACGTTACAAGCCTCCCAACTCAACAGTTTCAGTGTGGTTCCTGAACAAGGTAAGATGCACAACCTTACAGGAGATGGCGCTTTTTTTTTTCTTTTTACTATGTCCAGAATTTTTAATAACCAGATACCTTAAATATACCATCATTCCTACATATAATGAAGAAATTGTGGTTCCCTCAACGTTCACAAACAACATTTTTCTTTAAATTATAGGTGAGATGGGGATGGAAGGGGTTGGAAAACTTCTACATAAATTCCTCTCTCTTCCAGGAACAATACTAGAAAACATTGTTTGCTCTTGATATACAATTTCTGAGAATTGTAAGAATTAAGATTCCAGAAGAAATGGTAATTTTACAATTATGTTATGGGGATTTTAAAATTTTACAATTTTATAATGGGGAACAGGACAAGAGACCAGAGAGGGAAGGGGAACTGCATGTGATCAGGAGCAGAGAAGGACAGAATATATTGTTCATAACAAGCAAGGCAAATTCAGGTAGCTGTAATTCTGGCATTATCTAATTTCTGAGTGCTTGACTGATTGAGAGTTTGCAATCTTACTGCTTTATTTTTGTATCTTTTTTTTTTTTTTTTTGGTGGAGCACGACAGGAAAAGTGTAATACTCAATGTAAGATATAATTTCTTTCAATAATTAACACCAGCAAATGATTGGACAAGCAATCTTTTGCCAACGGCTTAATTAGAGGAAACATCTATATTTAATAATGTTCCTTAATGTACTGAACCACACACAATAGCTTATTGAAGGAGAAAAAGCAGAGTGGTCACTGTCATAGCTAAGGATGGAAGAAAAATTCAGACATTAAAGTCATCACAGAAACAATGTTACTAAACTACACAGGACTAATCTCAAAGGAGATCCCAGGTGATTGACAATGATAAAATAATGCAGCAAGCTAAAAAAGGCTCTTCTGTCTTCGCCTGTTTTTCACTAATACCCTTATTACCTTTCCTCAAAGATGGCTTTTCAAGAGCTTTTATTGTACTTAATATTAAATAAAGTTACTTAATCCCTAAATCGGGGGTGGTGAGCCGTGCACCCCTCAGCTGGGACGTGCCCTTCAGCAGGAGAGGTCCAGCAGCCAGACCCCTGAAAACTCTCCATCCACTCATGACCCCGAGATGCTAAGCGCACCTGAGCGAGCCAGGCTGTGTCCGAAAACCACAAAAACAGCAAAGTCTGGGCTGAGTGGACTGAACTTGGCCACTACTGCCTCAGACTACTTAACCCCACAGAGCACTCTGGGGACATATCCTCCTGGGAAAGAGGACTCGGGGTTCAGTGGTCGTTCAAGACCAGGCTTATGCATACCCAGTGGAGGTGACATCAGAAGGCCAGAAGTGATATTTCATAGCTATTAATTACTTTACAGTCTGTAAACTATACAGAAAGTGCCAGCTGCTGTGAGCTAGGACCACCAAAGGTCAGATTACCCTGAAATCATTACAGGTGATGCTACTTTCACTTAGCATATAATTGCTGAACCTAAGCATACTCCATATAACCAATAGGAAAATTAATTACTTAAATACTCTTAACAAGTAGTATTACCATTTTAATTATATTAGTATTAATTTAAAACATGCCTTAGGATTTTGCAGAATTAACTTTTGTTGCTTTGGAGCTTTTACAAATTTCAGAGCTTCTACATGACATATATAGATACATATATATACACACAGCTTTTATATGTATTTACACATACATATTTATACATGTTCTATAAAAAGTGTGTGTTTGCATTCCTACAGGATTTCTTATCTTCAGATATTTTGGGTGCATAAAAATGCAGTCCTTTGGTAGTTTCCTCACTGAACTGCACGCTGCTGTGAGACAAGAGAAAAATCCCAGATAAAATGACAGTTTTTTCTCAGTTGAGCAAACCCAGCTCTCATTCTCACAGCACCCTGCCTGACTTTAAGGCTAAATAGGCAGGTATAATATCAGGTTAAAGTTGCAGGCATTTCTGGCTCCAAAGGACTTTATTTTTTTCTTTTTACTTCTTTTTTTCTATTTTACTCTTCTACTTGTAGCAGCCAGTGCATTTGAAAGCCAACTGGGAAAACAGAAGCTGCTAGGTCAGGGGGTTTTACACCTGGAGATGCAATGAGAGCACATATTCAGTATACTCAGCGGCAGTGCCTGTGTCCATACCTTCCATTTCCTAGATTACCGTAAGTTTCCAGAAGTTGCAGCCAGACAACTGCTCTCTCCACACTGCTCCACAGCCTCCGTTTACCCACTTATTTTTAGCTACTTTTGCTCCTCCCTCTTTTCTCACATGGCCCTAGACAGAAGAGACGCTTCGATTTCTAATAGCTCATTGTTCACAGCTTCTCTGAATTTCGGTTTCTTTCTTGTATGGTCCCACTAGTCAAGGGCTCTGCTCACCCTGTGTTTTGCTTCCTGGCCCAATCTTCCCAAACCGAGACTCCTTACCAGATCCACCACCACCACCTCTTCGGCCTCAGAAACATCTTACTGCATGAATAAATCAATTCTATTTTACTGAATTGAATTCATTCAATAAGTTTATTTATTGACTACATATATTTGGAGAGCATTAAGTTGAACAATGTAAGTTCTGATCCTTTGAAGTCAATAAAAATCATTTAACAGGCTTTGAATCATGCCCCTAATTGGCCAGGGCTCTCCCCCAAAAATCATTTGGTCTTAATAGCAACCTGGAATAAATATTTGCAAGAGGTATTCAAAACAGCCTCTTCTATCCCTTACAACCACGAGATACGATTTGTGCAGTGCAGGCTGCAGAATGTACCTCATACGCTCCAACATTTGGGAAAGTTTATATATGAAACTTTACAACCGGCTGAACACTGGCACGTTTGGTTGTGTGCTCATTTGAAATACGTGTGTGTTTGAGCATGCGAGCTTGCACACGTTGCACTTGATACTTTGGAAGTCCTACACGCCTGGGCAGAAGTGGCTCACATTTAGCTCTGTAACTCACAGATGCAGCAGTGTATTCACAGTATTTTTCCTAATGGGTTTCCATGGATGGTTGACCTTTCGGCTGAATACTTAGGCATCCCATTTTCCCAATGTTTGTTATAGTACTTTTCTATCCCTGTTTGACCCTGCCAGTCCATGAATGTTTGATACTAACCTAAAGCATTACAAACCAAGAGAGAAATTCTGTTCAGAATTGCAACCCTCGCAGCCCTTAATTACACTTGCTAGTGTGAATGTCATTGCAAGAGCTCTTGGCTTTGGCTACTGTTGAACCAGAGCTTGAGAAAGAAGGGAACTGTCACCTGCCCACGCCTTCTCAAAACCAAAGGGTTTTTTATTTTTTATTTTACTTGACATTTGCTTGTGTGTCAGCACTTTCTTGTAGTTCAAACTGCTCCCAAGCATAGGCAGCAATTAATAAGCCATTTGGGGTCTTGTTTTGCTAAACTAAACAAGCCCGGCTCAGCTCTTCTAGTCTCTTCTTTGAAAGGCTCTCTATTCTCTTCCATCAGCCCAGAAGTTCATCCCCCTGCTTCTGTGTTTCCTGCCTATAAAAAAAGAATTCACAACGCGTCCTTTGCTTTTACAAAATTGCCTCTTTTTTTTTTTTTTTCCCTCTCCTGTCCATTTAGGCTGCAAAAGGGAAAGATCTGTGTCATATGATGTCCTTACACAGCATAATGAAATTCTTAGCTGAAAGGAAGTTGCAAAGTCAGGAGTAAAACACAAATTATCAGTAGTTACAGAACAAGAGTCGTGATCTTTGCAAGTCAATGCTTAAAGCTTAGTAAAATGAGCTGAAAAGTGGCACTTCAATATAAGCATTTCTTTCAAATTACTCGTTAAAACAGAGCCTACCATGATGCCTGCACACCCTGTACTATGAATACCAGCAATCCTGCAATTTCCAGTGAAAGTTCATTGGCTTTCCCATCTTCTCTTTCTAGCAATTCACACTGGGCTCACGTGGAGCCCAAAGAGTAAGATTAGCCTGTCTCACCAGCATCTAAAACTATTATCAAAATGGTACAAATGGTAATACAAGACTCCAATAACCCAAATGACCAGATTCACAGCAAATTTCAGGGAACAAAGAACTGCCCCCCTGGCTCTTGACACAGCATTGTAATCTAAAGGATAACACCTGCTGGAGAAACTTCACTGTAGTGGTCTTTGCCACTCTCATTGCAACTATTAGACTGAAGACACAGATGGGATACAAAGATCTGGAAGGCACCAGAGGCTAAACCTCCAGCTCATTCTTGCATCATTTCACATTCTGCTGTTTCCAGCAAGGCAAACTGCATTTTCCTTTTCCTTGCAGGAGTCAAAAGTTAATTCACAGGATGCCTACAAATTAACAAGTCCTTTACTTTGACTGTTCTCAATGAGATATGTAACTAAAGCTGAATCAATTAAAACAGACAGAACTCTAATAAAGCATAGCTCTAAGCCAGAATTTCATCATTCCTCCCCTAGGGACCAAGAAGCAGGGGGAGATACCTGAGGCCAAATTTACCTAATTGTTCCACAATAAGTCCTTATGTTTAATCACAGGCTGCTTCAAAGGAACTCCCGATAGCTTTAATTAATTAGCTTCACGCTATGTCCTTTCATGGAACTGGAAATATTTCACCAATCTCATCTTCGCCAGCAAGCCACCGCTGTTCAGCACTGCAGGATACCTGAGGAGTGGGACTGGTTCGAGTGGACGTGTGCACACAGGTGTGCCCACGAAGGGGAGCGCTACGGAACGAGTGGCTGGAAAAAGAGTTTCACTTGCTTTCACTGCTCCTCACAGCAGGTATTCTCCTTCTAGGAAATTTATGCTAGGATTAATTTCAACCGTACCGACAACACTGCATGTGTGTTTCAGTATTAGCAATTATGTGGCAAGTCATTAGAAGGAAATGTTTTCATTTCAGAGAAGCAACAAACAGGCTCAGGGCTGATCCAGAGAGCTCCTGAACTGCAGTGTAAGATCGGGAACTCCCTTTCACATCCCCAACCCTCTGCTGCACTCACCATGCCCGTAGCCAGCTCCCTCACAATGATATTTGTCTTCCTCAACAGTCTTGGTCTCAGATTGCGCAGGAGGATGAAAAACCGTGTTTAGGCCAGCTACAGCCACGTTACGTCAGCTGAGGTTTTCAATGAGAAAAGAGTGGACCTGAAACTCCAGTACTGTGGGACAGAGGCATGAAGCATGGGCATGGACTGGAAAACCTTTGTAAGCTGAAGCATGTGCTTAAATGCTTTCTCAGTTGGGTACTGGGCTTGGGTTAAGCTGAGCCTTTAAAAATGTGCTCCAAACAATGCAATGTCCCTGCTCTGCAAAGTACATAACTACACGCAGCTGCTGCTGTTGTAACACGGGTGGAAATGTCTTCTTTTCTGCCTCAGGATGCCCTCCCTGGGTGATGTCGGCATGTCAAACTCCATCAACCTTTCCAAGCTAACAGGATTTTGAAGGGAAAATCATTTAGTCAGAATAGCAACTTTGAGTAAAAAGTCTGTGATATCTTTCTTTGAGGCTATACTTTACACAAAACTCCAGCTGGCTCCTATTTTGGAGGCCAATGTCTCAGAAGACTGCCATGGTTCAGAGGTTTGGTTTTAGTCCTTCCTTGTCTTGCCAATAGGCGACAAGAAAAATGTTAGAGAAAAGAAAAACGTCTAAGGCTTCCTTCTTTAATATCAAGATTCATTTGCATTTTGTATCTGTAGAGCTGACCTTAGCTTACCCATAGTCTCTTGACTGTCTGGACACATTGCCTGCTTTGTCAGGAAACAATTCTTGGTGTAAGCCTGGAATGAGTCTGGATGGCAGCCCTGGCTTTAGGCTTGGAGCATCCCAAGTCTCCTACTGCCAGAATGCAACTTGGCCTGTGCAGCAGGAGCACTATTGCTTCACTCCCTGAAAATTAAATATTAATCACAGCCTAGCACAGTGCATTGTGGTGGGTCATAATCAACCAGGCTCCAGGCCACAAGAGTGAAGTTTTATTACAGGTCAAGGTGTACGTATGCAAATCATCAGAGCCACAAGTCTGCCTGAAGGCTTGTTCAGAGCCTATATGTTCGGCTCTAGAAATCACTGTGAAACATTCAGCTCTCTAAACACCCTAATCGCAGAAAATCAGGAGACAGGGACAGACAGCGAGGGTGCTGAAGCGCTGTCTGCTCCTTGGCTCCCAACACTTACCCTGTTCAGCGTACTTATAAACTTATGGAGACAAAGTACAGAATGCAGAAACTGCCAGATGAGGTTTAGGAAGTATGAACACAGACACCAGAAAGATGCTACACCAGTTATATGTCTTCACCTTTTACAGTTACTGACTGCCTTTCCTGGGTCCTGCTTTTCTAAGCATTAGTAGGAATCTCTCTGGTAGCTGCTGAAGAGCTGATCATGCATGGGGCTGCCAAAATTCTCCCTGCTCTTCATGCTCTGACTGAACTTTTCTCCTCAAACCATGACACCTGGCTAATCAGCATCATTTTCATATACATAACACTTGCTAGATCTGAGGCACAGCTGAGAATGTATCTCCTTACGGAAGCTACTTATGTACACAAGGAAACTCGCTGCAGGGAAGGCAGGGGTAGGATAAGGAGGGAGGGAAAGAGCACTGCCTTCTAGGTGGACAAAAAGGCTGACATGACAAATCTTCCCCCTTAATCAACTTATTTACCTCCTTGAAAATTCATGATGACAAAGTATCTGAACCAGAGCAGCGTGGGAGCTGATACCCCTTGGCGTCCACTGCAGTAAATTATTGCCTGGCTCTGCTGATGGAGATAGAGAGAGGTGACAGAGTTCCACAACAAAGGATAAATGGTAATATCTACCACCTCTTTCCACTCTGCAACCAAGCTGCTAGTAGAGAGTGCTTGGATTAGGAAGTCAGTGCTATTAAAATAAAATGGCTTTCTCCCTTTTTTTTATTCTCTCCCTAAGGTGAACAACAGCTATAAAAAACCCCATATATTTCCTAATAAATACTAAACCATGCTAGAATCTGATAACTGAGTTTATGCTAACTTCTAAAACGCATATTTTGGCAACAAATAGTCATTCAGATACCAATAAACATTGTGCACTTTATCATCATCCTGCTGGCTTTTCAGCTGGCAAAAGAGTTGTTCATGTAATGCATCTTCAGTTCCCAGTTTCTCAGTATCCTGCTGCTGCTGTTCCCACCCTCTCCTCATCTCAGAGACCATTTTTGAAGTGCACGTGTGTTGCTACTGAGACAACTCCACTCCTTTGTACTTTCTCTGCACATCACTCAGCAAATAAGCTCCTGCTCATCACATTATGGCCCCAGGCTGGGGAGAAAGTGTGGGAGACTGCAAACAGTTCCTACCATCCTGGAAATATTGATGTAACTAGAGATAACTCCATGACATGGTTCCACTTTGGCAGCTAAGGATTTAATTGCACACTCCAGAAGGACAGAGCCATTAGCATATCCATGAAATGCAGCATATAGCCTTTTACGAGATGTCTGTAACTACTGCAAGCTGAGAAACATGGTTCTGGGAGTGGAGCACAAGGGAAAAAGGAGGCGATGCCAATGCAATATCAAAGCAGCAAAAGGAGACAGGGAGCAAGAGCCATCCAGTCTGCACTGCTGCATGGAGCTCAGCACAATAAAAAGGATGCAGTGAAAATGTTGATTAGAAACAGTGCATGGCATCTCTTTCTCAGAAAAACAAGCTGATGTTTACAGAGAACGAGCTAAGAATCTGCTTGTTTTGCATAATGGAGGCTCTCATCAGGGGAGAAGTGCTGGAAAACCTGTTTTGATCCTCTGTGGTGTAAATTGTGAACGTCCCTTGAGGTTGGCAGCAACCCTGGCCATCCCCAGGCGAGGGACTGCCCAGCGCTCCCCTTGCTGCCCACCGCCACTGAGTTGCAGCGTGGCAGCTCCTGGCAAAAACAAAGAAGGATTGCAGTGGCTTCCTTCCGGGGAGTGCTCAGCGCTCTTAATGAAGGAGCAAAGCTGCTGAGGCTGCCTGCTGACACAAACTAGCTGCTTTCCACAGCCCTCCTGAGGCACTGGTGCTAAGTAAGGGGTGCTGCAGTGGAGCTCCTGCCACCTGTGGCTCCTGCATGGAAAATAACTCGCTGACCAGCCAACGTGTCCACCAGCGCTCCTCCCCGATCCTTTGTGAGCTTGAGGGCTGAATGCTTGACACCAGCTGGCACTGACACAGTTCCTGCCAGGATCAGGGCTGCCATAGCTGGGTTTGCAAGTCGCACCCACCACCTCACAGCCTGGTGCCACGTGGCTGTCACTGAGAGGACATGCTGTCTTAGGAGCCAGAAACGTGAAATGACTGAAGGCACTTACGACTTACTTTCCAGGCAGATACAAAACAACAGGAACCCTCTACAAAGAGCTAAGCAGAGAGCAACACCAAAGTAAACGTTGTCAGATGCTGTCACTACTTACATGGTGACACTAAAGTCCTAAGTGCTGTTAGATTCAGACAACAGTTAAATTCACAGGTTTCAAATTTCAGCAGCTATTAACCTATTTATGAGGCACCGTGACGCAACATACAATTCCTATCCTTCTCTGGGGTTCATTTAATTTAAGCAAGAGATGTTTAAACCGTCCTGCTCCCTTCCATCACTTTGTCCATCACAACTAACCTTTTCCACTAGATGAGCAAGACAGTCAGAGTTCAGGAGGCTAGTGGGAGAAAGCAGGTTCATGAGCAGCAGAAAGCACGACTTCTGGTTTTGCCGAGTGCTTCCTGGCAGGGATTTGCTGGTGGCTATAAGCGTGATGAAGCTCAAGCTGCAGCAAATCGCAATGGGGAGGCACTGACGGATCCCTTTCATCTGCCCAGGTAATCATTTTCACAGTCCTTGTTGGAACGTGCCATCATCAGAAACTCTACCTGTCCATCAAATCTGGTTGAAACCAGACAATGAAAGTTGAAAGGGAAGGAGACTGAACAACACACACTCATAACCCTTGAATGGTTAAGAAATCAGGCTGTAAAGGGACTGGGTGAGGGAAACAGAACTAAAGGAACAGCAAGTTTATCCACCCATTTACTTTTCTCCCTCTTCACATGGCCAGAACCAACACGTACTGGAGTGAGCTGACTCAAGCTCATTTATGATCTTGACCTCCAGCTTGGAATGAAATCCAAGCAGTGGTGATACCATGCTAACAATGCAGGAATATTAAACCCACAAACTGAATCTTCTCGGACAATGAGGATGACCAGTCCCAGAAAACTATTGCAAATAGAGGTGGATGACCTGATTCGAGGCTTTGAGCAACTGACAACGTCAACAGTGATGCAATTAAACGACAGAGGTCACCCAGCTCTTTCTCAAGACACTTCAGACACCAGAATGTTGGAGAAGCAAGGCAGGACCCATAGGAGAAGGACTCGGAAGGCAACAAGCACCTGCCTACAGTATGCTCTGGAGTCACGAAGGAACGGTGGCCAGACACGCTCTTGTACCGTGGGTCCTGGTCGAACGCATACAAGCCCACCCACAAAATAAGCTCTGGGTCAGGATTGGCCCCAGGAGCCAGGGTGTCCCCAGCCCTCAGCTTAACGCTGCAGGTGCAGAGGGGGAAGGTAAAGGCACTGTGGCTGAAAATGGCACAACGCAACAATGCAGCATTACAGAGAAGGCACCAATGCTGGAGCCAAGATGTCAGTGCAACAACCAAATGGTAACTTCCAGCTTATGTCTGGCCCTTACGTTCCTCCAAAGCCAGATTTACTTGGATGTGTTGAGAAAGTGTTGATTATAAAAAATGTCAGTGTGATTGACTGACCAGAAAAATGTAAATAAAAGAGCCCTAAATTGCATCATTTGGGTAAATATGTATTTATACAGTTTGGAAAGAAAAGCCTTGTTATTCAACTGTTGGACTGCAGCAGCGACACAGGAGCTGTTCTGGTTTATAATGCAAATCATGTAATTTAGGACACGCATTATGTGTATTAAAAATGCAAAGTAAAGATCCATGTGAAATGCTGTTAATTTGCAGTAGCCACTTTTCAAAGTATAATTTCTCAGGCATTTACATATTTTTCAGTAAAAAAAAATAATTTAAACAGCATTTAGAACATTTGCCATATCTCATTTGTTGGATCAAGATACTTTTGAGCTATGGAAACACAAAAATGGCAATAGAATCTGGTAAATTACTAATTTCCTTTTTTTTTTAATCAAATACAAATTAAATATAGCATCCTCATTTTCTAATAGGCCAACCATTTTTAATTACAAACAATCTGATTTCACTTGAATTAAATGATCTTGTTTGCCAAATTCTGGCCCTTGGAAGAATATTTATGCTGATAAAAAAGAGGAACGGAACAGAACATCCTGGAAGATCATCCAGCAGTGAGAAACTTCAGTTTGAAGCAGAGTTGGGTCCTGCGGGTCAGCTCCACACCAAGCAACCTCACACAGGATCAAGAGGGACAAGGAGCGGTTTTGACCTCCCAAACACGAGAGCCCAGTTGGCCCTGGCAGGAGTCTTGCAGCTGCTCCAAACCTTTGCTGTAATTCTGCATGCTTGGGCTCCGCTCCTTCCTCTCCATGCACCCCACTGAAGGAGCTTCCAAACAGGATGAGCTGGAGGTGCGCATTTTTCCTACAGTTACCTCAGCAACCTCTGAGCCTTTTCATGTCGGGGACACCCCCCAGTGCTGTGTCTCTTGCAGGGCTGGTTGTCTTCTCCCTTCCTACAGAAACAGCAGATTTAAACCCTACATTTGCAGATCCTTACGCATATCACAGAGATGCTTCTTAAGGATCCAGAGGTTCGCTCTGGGCTCTCCTTGCAACATAGATAGCCATCTGCTTTGCTAGGCTGCTCTCCCTGATCTTAGGGGGGGAGCCTGAAGTTGGGGTGGGCTCCCCCGAGCCGCTTGCTAGCCACAGGGTGGGAAGGGGTGTCCAGAGAAAATGAAGGTCAAGAAAGTGAAAATAGTAGGTTCCCACTGCAATGCCACTCCAGGCCATCTGATATTTAAGAACGTAATTTTGCATTGCCATAAAATGTGAAAACAATTCAAATATATAAAGTTAGAAAGAGATTTTTTACTTTCATGTAGTTTTCTTCTCTTTAATTTTGCTGGAATTGCTCACAACCACTCATCTGAACACGCTGGTTTGCAGGCCCGGGCATCTCCCGGCTGTAAGCATCCTCTCTGACCAAAACTGAAGGTCTGTAACCGTCAGGGTCCTCCCTGCACTCACAAGCAGCCAGAGGCTGGTTTTTCTCCTGCATGATACTAATTCCTGCAGCTGAGCTGGAGCATGGAAATAGGATCTTTGGGCCTGAGCCCTAACCCCTAACCCCAGCTCTGCCACAGCAGAGTTGGTGAGTAACCCAATGCAAGCCGTTCTGGCTTCTGCCCCAATTGCACACTCTCTAATCCAAATCCCACCGTACTCGCTGGGGAGCAAGTGAATCCACAGGCTTTAATGACGTTTGGATCATGCCCCGTAATACTTGGTAGCCCTCTTGGAGGTTATCACACAGAAGGTATTATTTAAACCTAACTACTTTATTATTTTCCCAGCAGCACGTCAAACAATAACCCTTGAAGTGGTGAAGCCAAGCCATAGCCTTTGTCAGATTAACCTTCCTAGAGGCTTTCTAAAATCAATTGTAAATGTTAGCTCTGAAGGAGCAGGCAGATAAAAACCAGTTTCTATCCCCCCCACTAACTTTCATTTCAAGTCGCAAAACCAATCCATAGTCCCTTTACAAATCAGATCTGAAAAATGCTGCTTGATTATTTTTTAAAGAGCTCAAACTAGGTCACCAAAAATAGAGTCTCTAATGGGCTAAATGTGGAAAATGACTGCTCAAAATTAACAAGTTCCTGGGTTCCAGGACTACACAAAAGCTTTTTGAGTAGATTGCTTGCAACTACACAAACTGTATCCTCTGCCACACATGGCAAAAACCCAGCCTGCCAGATGCTAAGTGATCATTTTTGCAAAACACAAAGCAGTTTTCAAAAAACTATAAAGGAATTTTTCTTCTTAGAAAATAATTCTCTCGTCTCTTTTCCATTCATGAGGTAAGCGTTTTATGAACACTGGTCCTGAGGCTGGCTGGCTGGGCCACCGCAGAGCAGAGGCTTGTTGCTCCCGCTGCTGCTCTCAGACTGTTCTCAAACACGTGGCAGGAGACAGCATTCAGCCCCTGGCATGAAAGACCCTCCAGAAGGTTTCCGTAAGAATACAACTTCGTGGGCAGCCATAAGTCATCAGGGACAATTTTGCAGGGCAGCTCTAAACAGAAGCCCCCATTAAATGGCTAGCAAGCCCTACAAGCTGGCCTGCTGACCCACCACGCTGAAAGGCACGTGAGAAGTCAAACTGCAGGGGAATAAACATCTTACTTTCAAGGTCCAAAGAGCACCTACTTTTGACATGACACACTGTCACACTCCCTCTCCACAAAGGCCCAGCCAGCATGTCACCTTCACTCCTTGCAGCATTGCCTTTGGCCCTGTACTTAAACCCAAGGTTATTTTCAAGGGAGATAAAAAAAAAGAGGCCACATTGTGCTCTGGGGACAATCTCTGGCCTCTATTCTGCTAGCACCCCTGTGATGGCGCACAGCGTCCGTAGTTCTCCTAGGTTGTCTGTCCCTATCTTAATCTGATTTAACGCAGAAAGGTATGATGAGGGCCCTCAAAGTCCTGGTGCGCGAAGCTCTGATAATAAAGAAAAAAAATGTTATGTACCGTGACTGCTTACTCCCAAGAACCTTCCATTTTTGAACAAACACTTCCATGGATAAAAGCAAGTTCTGCCAAATTCATGGAAACAGAGCAAACGTCCTCCTGGGAAGTACACGCAGGCCTCACCAGCAAATAGATGTGCTCATGTCTTGGACATGAGTCACCCTCTGCACAAAGCTCCTCAAAAATTGACCAAAGATGGGACAGTCTGCCTTCAGGAGGAGACTGGGTTAGATGCACATTTTGGAGAGACTGTCTAGCAACGTCTGAAAGCCAGGACGGTTTATAGCCCCACCTTTGCTAAACAGTTAGTCAAAACATTTAATCTCCATTTGCCTGTTTCCCTCTGCAACATGAGAACTTTGTGTAACAGCTGATCCCCTTGGATAAGGGATGCTTCAGCACACGCCAAGCAGCATCATGACTCTTCTGCATGGCCCACTGTCACCTGTACAGACAATTCGACTTGGAGGATCTCAAGGCTGGGCTTGCTTGCTCAAGAGCACAGGCGGGGCTGATCTGGTTTGTGCTGCGTTTTGTTTTTGCTGTACATGCCTACTGGACTGCGTCTGTCACAGAAATGTCACTTTCCTGCAGATAAACTGACCTTTCAAAAAAAAGTGAAGCATTTAAAAAATATATAAAAATCTCTGATTAAAGCCCAGCCATATGGTTTCAGAGAACTCCATCTCTTCAGATTTTCCACCTACACAGTGAACACCTTACTGCACTTGTCCTCTTGCATTACGCTCCGTGACATGATGGAACAAGACATCGATAACAGCATGATGTGAAGTGTAAAACAAAATGAGAAAGTTCTAAACATATCTTTCTTTCAGAAGGCTTTTGTATGTAGAAAGTGGTGATCTCAGGGTACTGAAACATGGAGCGGTTTCCCACCTCTGGGTAGGTGGCATGAAAACAAGCCGGGTAAGCAATGTGAAAAATGCGGGGCCCTCTGCTCTCGGTGTGGGGGTGGAACAAAGTGGCAGACTTGGTGACAACCGAGGGTGAGTCCAAATGACCCTGTGTACGAGCAAGCTGGCAGCTGGTCTTAGAAGAACGGGCAAGGAAGAAGGCACATATTTATCTTCTTCCTGCTGCTGGTATCTACGCGTAACATCCTGAATGCGAGGAAGACTGCAGTACAGTGGCTGCAGTTGGAGCGGGCTTTTCCATATGGCAGTGGAAAAGGGATGGGGATGTGGGCGGGTGCAACTTGCCTTGTTCTTTTTATAACAGCTATGAAATTAGAAAGGCACTGGTAAATAAAAGTTTTGCTATTGTTTTGAAGGCCCATCACACTAAATTGATGCCTGTTAGCTCACATAGCAGTTTTATCCTTAACTAGGTCAGTAGAAATAGTGTTATTAAAATTACATAGAGATGTTCAGACACTTTTTTCTTCAATCCCTTCAGTACCATCAGCTGTCTCTCACTGCACAGGGTGTAGGAGTCCAGACAGAGTTTCCCCACAGCAAACATCGGTGTGGCTTTCCAGTGTGGGCAGAGTACTGCAGAGCTCTGCAGAAATTCATGAAGGGTTAGTGTGATACATTTCCACCAAAAATGTCTGTGGGATTAACATAGTTTACACTGTAGGCATTAGTGTCACTTCAGCATACTTGTGTGTGTATGTGAATACTGTTCAGCTGGCACTCATTTTCTGTACATGGTCGTAGGAGTTTGTACAGGGATACATTAATTTTATAGGACCAGAGCCTCAAGTCTCTTCAGGCAAATCACCCATTGAACTCAGAGAAAGGACTGCCTGCATTGCAAGTGCTGTCATTTCAAGATTTTTGCTCAAAGACCCCTCTGTCTTCATATGAAGCTGATACCTTTTAATATAGACTCTGATATCCTGGTTATCATGTATAGAACTTTTTAAGCTTTATAAGCAACAAGCACTCATAGCTGTGATATGGCAAGAAGGCGGATGGAGAGGATCAGGTGAGGATTCAAGCTCTCAGTCATTAGGGCATAGTAGGAGAGAACAAATACCAAATTGCCCCAATCTCAGCTCTTTCCCATCTCTTCTTCCACCTTCCAAACAGCATTTCCCCTCCCTTAGCTAAAGGCCCCTTAACATCTTCCATTGAATAGCTTTGTACAAAAGCAACAGCAGAAAACCTCGATGCATAGTCTTGTGGCACAAAGAGGGGAGCCCTATGTCCTCAGTCAAGCTTCAGCAAAAATTCATGATTTATGCTCTGCTTTTACACTGCTAGTTATACAAAGCATCACTGTGCTCCGGCAACCAGCCTGCTGTAACCAGACTATAGGTACTGCTCTTAAAGAGGAAGATGGGCCTGAGGGACCTAAAATCTGGAATTATGACTCAAACTGCTTCCAGATTGTACCTCAGAACAGAGCCTTCAGGTGTGGACCCATAACCATGTCATGGTGCCAGAACTGTTTGTGAGACGCTGGGCATGGCAAATTGTAATGCTTACTCTGTTCTGTCAACTACATTAAAAATTAGCCGATCCTCTTCTGCCCCTAAGTAGATCCCCCGGACCCTGCTGCAGATATCTGCAGCGGCAGAGGTGAGCAGAGGGTTTTAGGAGACGCAGACCGCAAGAGGAGGTCTGGCACCTCCGGCTGGGAGGGATGGGGGCAGCCAGGACAGGGTCAGTCATCACCAAATGCCTTCCAGCCACTTCATCAGCCAGTGCCGTTAAGACAAGTTATTTCTAGCACTGGAAACTTGAAACATCCAAGCTTTTCCCATATGGCAACACTGACAAGTGCTCACTGAACAACCTTCTCCTCTTGTGACTTCTTCCTTTACAGCTGTACAATGAAGCTGCACTTCCAGCTCTCGAAAAAGAGACACAGGGAGAGCGTCAGTGCTTTCATTAGCCATTTTACTTGCAGGAATAGTCATCAATAGCTGCACAGTCAGTTTTGAACTTGGGCAAAGCATGCTCTCTCCATAAAAGAGTAAATAAATTAGCTTTTCCATCAATGCCTCTTGTTTTCCTGCTTTACAAAGAGTAGTTGTTCATTACTCAAACTGCTTTGTGCATTAGTCAATGAAGTCCCAAACATTAAATTCTGCTCAGGAGTTAGAAAAATGCAGCCCAGATAACTTTTCTTTTGCAGCCTTTTTTGTCGGAACAGAAATGTTCTTTCCTGTAGCTCTATTAGGCACAGGCATTACAGCATGCTCACATTTCCCTGCAAAAACAACCCGCACGCTGGAAGGTCTATATCCATTTCTCATCACTGCTGTCATTAACCTTGAGCGACTCATTAGATAACAAAATACCAGCATCCAAAACACCTGCATGTTTCTGACACACAACAGACATCCGCGTCCTTCTCTAGACAGCAGTACAACATCTTCCTTTCTAATGCAAACTTCCACCCACCCACATACCACACATAATGACTCAAAAGCAAAGGCATCGGATTAATTATGCCTCTGATGTTCTACGTTTTTTGTTCTCACCATTATCCAATTCTGAAAGACTGGCGTCCCTAAATTCGCAAAAAGCCTCTTTCAGTGGATGGCTGCGTCTGTCAGATGGCGGGCGACGCAGAAACAGCACGGATGCCAACAGAGCTGCGCGGAGTTATTCCACCACAAGATCCAGCCCTGTGTATTTGCATAGCCTCTTCAAATGGATTTCTGTTGAATTCATTTTTGTTAAACTTTTGTTACACTGGTTTTTCTCCACTTTCTTTCTTCCTTTAGAAACCCGATTACTCCAAGATCAGGACCAGAAGTGCATGAACTGACTGTAAGTTTGTTTAGCAGTGCAGAATATAAAGACAACGTGTTTTTTGTTTAAAGGGACAATGAAATATGTAAGATCAGGACCCTTTACGACGTCCCTGTAACTAGAATAATCTAAAACAGTGAAAAACAGTGATTTTTTTAAATTAAGGTGAAAATTATCTCCAAAATATGTAGATACAAAAAAAAAAAAGATACTGCTGTCCTTTTTACTTCATTCATGAACACCAAAAGCTTTCTTCTCTCTTGCAAAGAGACTTCTGCTTTCAAGTTTTTGCTGTGGGCTCTAATTTTTTAATAAAAATAACTAATTCAATCTTGGTGCTGAACTGTTCAGGGCTTAAGTTCTTATTAGAGACTAATTTTGGAATTTCACCATCATTTTGCTGTATCTACAGCTTATCTGATTTTATTGATTACTTAATTAAAGTGACTCACAGTACAACACTAATTGATACTGTGATAAAACAATTAATAGCAGTTAATTCCTTTTTGAAGTAATTAGCATCTGTAATTTTTCCAGCAGCTGTCATTTCCTGCCTCTCAGAAGCCATGCCCTTAGGGCAGGAGAGGTAAAATAGCAAAGTTTCTTTATCCAGATGTCCACAGAGGGAGCAAGTCTCTTCCCCCCATCCGAGCGCTTTTGCGAACACTCTTTGGTATTCTGATCACTCCTCCATCATCCACAAATATTATCCATGTTTCTATCCAGTGCTCATCAGGCAAGTTTCCCAACCTCTCTCTAAAAGAAATGGAGAGGTTTTCAGTAGATGTGTTGCCCAGGAACTGCTAAGACATTGCATTTTAATTACCCGCTCTTAAACTACAATCATTTGCCTATTAAGAAAATCACGCACGCACTATAAAATGAAGGTAATTTTCCCCGTTCCCAGCATCTTTCTCTCTCCCTGCCCTTCACTTCAGCATATACACCGTAAGGCACAGACAAAGCAAGCATCCCTATTAAGTACGTCAGGATTCTCCTGATGAGAGGCCACACAGTGCAAACTCACGTCAAGTGCTTCTTACAGGCCTAACACCCCATGGGCCCCGATGTCTTATTTTCAGAATGAACTCCCCAGTTCCACCTCAAATAACCTGTGACTTCCAATGGAACTCAAGCTTCACGCTCTCTTTTGACAACGGGTGCTGCACATCCTGTGTATTTTCAAACACACACGAGCTGGGCAGGAGGAGATGTGCCTGCACCTCGCACGATGCCCAGTGTGAATAATATTCAAAAGCCATTTTGTTGGTGCCTATGAACCCTGATGCATTGCACTATAAACATTTCTAAAACTTGTAACACGCCGAAGAAGAAAGCAGGTGACCTGAAGGTGCCAAACAGCCCTCGACCTCTGCAGCCACCAGCGGAAGGAATTAAATGCACCGTCCGGCTGGCAGGAAGGGCCCTGCTGTGCTGCGAGAGAAAATGCTGCCGAAAATGCTGCCACAGAGGCTGTGTTGGGCTGCGCAAGTAAAGGACGGGGAATAAACACAGCTGGCCCCCGCCAGCAGCTGCTTCTTTAGAGACACTGGTGGTGAGGTTACAGTCCTCTTACTGACAGCATCCGTATCTGACCCCTAGACCCATCTTTGACAAGATACCTAGAAGCAAAGCAAATTAAATGACAAATTTAGGCCTCTCGGCAAAATAATCTTCTACCCTGCACGTTCCCCCTCCAAAATAAAACAGAAGGAAGCAGGTTATTTTCAGATTCTGGAAGACCTCGATCCCATCCCTCGTGTAGAACATCTTCTCCAGCATATTACTCCACAACTACAAGGCAACTCAATGTTTTAAAACATCAAGTAGGACTAAGCACAGTCAATCTTTGTAGCAACGAGTTTACTACTGTGCAACTTCTTACTGCTTAATCAAATTATTTAAAGGGGATTTTATTCTTCTGGCACTTTTGTCCACACTTTGTTCTGGACAGTTCCAATAACTATGGTGAGCCCTTCGCAGTTTTCAGAAGCTCGTATCAACTCCCTTATATACAGCGATGTTTTTAAAAGGCTGTTGTCCCCAGAAAACACTATACTATCTTCAGAATAGCTGTCTCGGTGGACTTCATCAGCAAACTCTGGTTTAATACACAAGAACTTGCAGCCCCAAGAGCTCAATTACCATTCCAGATAGGCAAAACGCAGAATTTTGGTCATGCAGATGTTCCAGCTGTGACCAGAGACCAGGACTACCAGTGCAATGTCAAAGACAGGATTGACACAAACCAGCTTAGATCTAGTTGCACCTCACCTCCTGAAACAACCAACCGGGGGACAGGAGCCCCCCGCTCCAGCCCGGACTGCCCGGTGCAAAGAGACGGAGGCACCATCAGATGGAGGTGCCGACCACCCAGCTGGCACTGAGTACGGGATACGCACGTTGGCGAGGGCAATCGCGCCTCTTCGTTGTCAGACGACTAAATTGGGATTTTGGCACTGGAGCGTCCACGTGGAAGACTGTGTGTGAGAAAGCAGCAGCAGATATTTAAGAGAAAGGGAACTGAGGTGCTCCATGCAGAATTTCTTGATATTGTGCCCACAGATAATGAAAGCCAGGAAATGACTAATTGGCTGTAATATGGCATTTGTGGTTCTCTCGCCTGCTGCACTGATTGCTGTGATTGAATGCCTGTGTTTTTAGAAAGAGCTCATTAAAAATAAGTTATAAAGACACGTGCTGCTCAAAGAGAGTGCCTAGACTCTCTCTTTTTATAATCTCCATCACGACCGGAAATCTGGACAGTTACTACACTTTTTGGCTCCCCTCTATGATGACATACAACCACACATTTTATTTCATCAACTTTTAAAATAAAAAGTAGTTGAACAATGAATATTGTTAAAAAGGTGACAAAGTACCAGCTTTGTTTTTACCTTTTAAAGGCTTTGTATATTTGGAATGGAAGAGACACGTACATAGATAATGACATCTAGATAGACGTCTCTGCTATCAAAAACAAACATTTTCCCTTTAACTGTTTTCCCACCTTACCAATGAATTTGTATTACATATTTTTTTTGTATATTCTAAGAATTTGTTTTCAAGCTTCTACTGTTTCATTGCCAATGCAGACATACTTCTATCTGTTGCCTAGATCTAGAGTTGTCTTTGCCTAATACTGTGCACTTTTGACACCACAAAGCTGAACTATAATTGCTCTGGAAACTTTCTCATACCAACTTAGTATTCAGTTCTTTCCACACAAATTATAAATTCCCTTTTTGACTGCATTTCTCAAAATGCCCTTGTGTTTGTGTCCATCTCTCTTGTACATACAGATGTTTCAGAAAGTTGTCTCCTTTAGAAAACCACTTATCTTGAGAACAGCTGACTTGGAGAACTTCATCAGTGATCCCAGATTTATTAGAAAGGAATTCACAGCCCAGAGGAGTTGCTTGCAATTTTAGATGAACAAAACCCAGAACTCTGGGTACGTTTCAGTTAAGACATCAGAAAGCAGGCAACGTTATACAGAACTGGAAAATCCATTGCCTTTTATTGAACAAGTTTCATATTCCTTCATTACATGCCCTGACTCCCTGTGGAGGATGGAGAAAAACCCTCGAGCCTGGCACTGTGTGGTCTCTTGCCATTTTGCATGGGGAAGAACTATGATTTCACCTTCCAGTTTTATACTTCTTTCCGCTCAGTTTTGATTCCCTCCCAGGTATTTGTGTGAACAAGTATCAATAAAATCTCTTCCTACTTTGTTACAGATTATGTAAAATAGCACTAAAGTGATAGTAACCTCATACTCTGAAATTGCACCAACCACGTCACAGATACTTAGCCCAGAAACAACAGTTCACCATTTCCTTAAGGAGGGAAAAGGCAGGGGAGATGAATTGCAAGCTCTGAGTCAAACAGGCTCCACTGACCTGAATCTAGCTTCTCAGCAGTGTCTTTCTCTTTTATCTTTTTATTCACCTGATAACATTTATATTCTACATTTTTTCTTTTGCAGTAATTTTGGATACTCCAAAGGGGAAAAAAAAATCAACGTTTTGGTTGAACTCAGACTGAAATATTTCTGGCAAGCTGGATTGAAGTACCCTGGTTCGGCTCAGTTCATCCTTAACTTACCAATGTGTGGCTTCATGGCATTTATGATTTAGCGCTTTGCTGATTTTTATGCTGAACTTGCTATTCAGACAACATTGTGGTGCAGCTGGTACCATCACACCTCGCAACACAATTCATTTTGTCATTGCCAATACGCTTCTGCATGCACATTTCATTCTGCCAAATTTCTGGATATTTTAACTTGTCATCCCAAATCAGGATTACCGTAAATGTTGAAAGAGAAGAGGTTTCTCATAAGGCAGGAATACCAATGCTGCATTTAGCCTTGCAGTGAACATTGCTACTATTAGTGGAGAAGTCTGCTGCTGCTCAATATCTCATTATATCAAAGTCGTTTGGTAATGCATACTTTAACAAAAGAAAAAAAAAAAACACCCTTCCAAGATTGAATGACCAAAGAATTGAAAGAAAAAAGCCATTTGGTCTCGCTGACCCTGCAGCTAGTGAAAATCAACACCAAGGTATGGAAGGAGGAATGAGTTGTGACAAGATGAGAAAGTACCTCTACCTTAGTTATAAAAGAAAATCTATAAAATGCTCAAGGAGATAAATAAAATCTACTTCACGCAAGAATTATCAAGGCCTTATTATATCAGAAAAAAAGAATAATTCTCTTCTCTTTTCCTCCCTGTCTCCACCCTGACTGCCTAAAATACAGAAACACAAGCTAACGATGAACTGACCTGAAACAGAAAGCTTTCGGCCAGCTCAGCCAACAGAAATATTCTAACTGTAGACTGAACCAAAATAAACCTTTCTTTTTTTCAGTTTTTCAAACTAGTCTTTAATGAGATTACAAGAAACAAATGGATTTTAGATGCCTTCCGTCAGGCAGAAGTAACATGAAAAAAGGCACCACCGTCTTCTTCCCTTCACACAGCTTCCCGACCAACAGATTCCTCACCAAAAATGTATCAGTAAGCAATACAGCTATAATTGCCATTGTTGGGCCTTACTCAGCTACCCTTCGTCACGGAGGCTCTCAATAAGTTACCAGAGAGCCCTGCAGGGGCCATGAGGATATTACTGAGCTTGTACCACACACTGGCAGAGGAATACTGCATCTTGAGAGAGTACACGAGGAAGACCAAATTTTGTCCAAGACTAGTTGCAATAGATTGAAATAATTAAAAAGAGCTAAAGGGAGAAAGAGATTGAAAGAAATACAACAAGCTGACGCACTGGATGACACTGTAGGTGGAGCAAAGACAAAGACATGAAAGCTGTGAAAGAAGAGGGGAACGCTACCAGCAAGCATGAAACAACAACATTCACATGTCCATAATTTATTCACCTTTTCAATGTTAAGATTTATGTTCAATACTACCAGACAGCAACAAGTGAATGTCATTATTTATGCCACCCTTCAATACTGAGCTTTGCAGATTGATTTACAGGGGAAGTTTGACAGACTTGGTTCAACTTTCTTCAGGGGAAAAGGACAACCTTGAAGCCAACTTCCTTTGGGCTCCATTTCCCTGCTTGTACGGGACCATTTAAAACAAAGGGTCTGTACTGCAGTTTATGGCGTGAGGCATTCAAGTCTACATTTGATAGGCTCTAAAAAGTCATCAAAAATTTAAGGAGCGGAGCAATTTGAAAAGCTGCTGAATTTCACATTCAAGGCTCAATTAAAAGATTGATCAACCTATGTAAGCACTCCCAGCAGTGACTGTGTCCTCACCAGGCTAGCTGGGTCGTGAGTGCTTGCGCATCCACGTACTCTGCAAGAATAATTCAGCATATTTATATATAACATACTGGAAATATATACACTGAAATACATAATGAAAATATATACTGGAATATATAGTGAAAATATGTGATTTCAGTGTATTTATGTGCACGTGGCCTCGGCACAGCCCTGGCCCTCTTCTTCCACACAGGATGCCCCAAGCCCCTTCCCCACACCAGCAGCCCCATGCAAATCCAGCCCAGGCCTCGCCACCCTGCAGCGCTTTCCTGCCGAGCCCCTCGCAACCGCCTAGGCAAGCCTTCAGCTCAATCCCAGCTCCCTGGAAATCCATTTGCAATTCTGCTTTATGATTACTATCCAAAACAGCAGACGCAGTTTAAAAACATAATGAGAGGTTCCTATGTATGTTTGTGAATCATAACAGTTAGTTTGATTCACCTTCATTTACTGAGTCGAGTTTAAAAAGCATTTGAATAATACTCAAAAAACTATTTGCATATTTAATAGTTACATGAGTTTTAGCACACGTGAATCTCTATTTGATGATTCACACAATAAAGACATTATTTGTCTTCAGCAATTTATGAAAACTGTTTTAAAAAATAGTTTCAGTCCTCCAGGGGGAGAAGAGAAGAGAAGAGAAGAGAAGAGAAGAGAAGAGAAGAGAAGAGAAGAGAAGAGAAGAGAAGAGAAGAGAGGGCATATGTAGATAGCAGCAAAGATGGGTATGATTGAGAGGGCATATGTAGATAGCAGCAAAGATGGGTATGATTGAACAGACCTTACCAGAACAGCAAAATATCCCGCAGAATAGCTTGTTGCCAACTCACACTATGGGAAATATTTTTCCGAAGTACAGTATATGGCAATTCCTCATAAATACCAGAAACGCATGAAGAATATGAAATCGGCCATCAGCAATTTGCTAAGCACATCAAGAGCAGAAATCTCAGACCATTCAGGAATGATCTTCTGTAATTAAGGAAGTGCTTAAATTCATCTTTATTTAGCATTGTGAAGCATGTACTCAGGTCCCAGAGATCTACCTGCATGCTCTGGGTTAAACAGACGTCAAAATGCTTTGCAGAATGGTCTGCCGCTGAGCCCAGGTGGGAATGAATGGCCAACATGTCTATAAGACGGACTCCAGGTATGACCAGCAATGGGAAACAGCAACACAGTGGCAAATATATGCAGAAATGGTGATAACATGGGAAATTAAAGAGCCAAATGTGCTGGACAAGTTCCTGTCGATCTAAGCGATGATCTACTGCACCTCTCCCTTTTAAACAACATCTAATTCACACAGAAGCCTTAGCTCCACATGATACAACTCTTGCATGCACAGAAAACGTTTGGGATTAAATTAATGAAGCCCCACAGAAGTATAGAAGCTCAAGACCTGGCACCTCTGCAAGTCCTGTGCTTTACATGTGCAGTTTGTTCCAGTGACATGGCGAGGCGATGGGCTGTGCAGGCCAGTCCACACGCTGCAACAGAAAAGCTCTTTCCACCTAAGAAAGAACTGCAACCCCGGAAAATCCTTCCTCAAATTTCCTTTTTCCATTTCTGGACATGTATGCTGAAGTCCGTAACATAACACAGCGCCTTACAAAGTAGGATTTCCCATGGCCTCCTTGCCCAGGGCAGGGATCTCATGCAGCATTTCAAGAAGCCTTGCAAAAGTCAGTAATAATCAACAGGAGGGATAAAGCGGCAAGGTTTCTTGCTCTAGAGAATACATGTTCTCTATAAAAATTAGCATGTGAATAACAAAGTACTGTAGCTTGTCAGAGGTAAAATGTTCATTTTGAATGGTATTAACAATGCCTGGTACAGCTCCACACTGTGCCTTCCCAGCTTCTCAGGGATGTGGCCCGTCTCTGAGCAAGAAACACAATGCTACCAATTTCAGCCAGCAGAGACTAGTACTTAAGGTCACAGCTCTTCATAAATGCCTCACATTGTCTCTCAACGCTATCATTTCACTCAGACAACACAAGGGTCGCCAGCACAGAGTGGGGAAATGTTCGCTGCCCACAGGCTCTGTAAAATATCGCAAGGCGCTACATTTGCTCAGTGAATTTCCTTTCTGAATTGCCTTTATGTTTTAATCTACGGGAAAAGAAAGCTGTCTTAAATGTTTTGATATTGAGCATACTAAGACTGTTTATCTGTGTCATTATAGCACAGCTTTAGTCTTTGCATTCTTTTTTTCCCACAGTTTAAAAAAAAAAAAAAAGAACCACCAACAGGAATTGGATTTATAAGGCTGGCATGGGTTCAAAGCCAAAGTTGATCAGAAAAAAGCTTTGAACGCAAGATGTAATAACTAAGCCAGTTCTGCGAAGCTTTTGATAGATGTGGTCTTCCCTCAAGCCATGAAATCCCACTGGAGAAACTTCAGCCTGTCATGCCCTTTTAGCAAATATCCAGAGGCTCCCCAGGCCCAAATCTCTTTGGAGAGGTTTGAGAGCATCATCCATGCTAAGCGTTATCTTCTGCTCCGTGCCTCTAACTCGAGCTGCTTGAAGGTTATCTCAGAGCTGCAAAGAAGCCCTCCGATGCGAATGCCGGACTGGAAGGTGAGCGACTTCCCCGGGACGTACCTCTGAAACGGTGCAGCAAGTCACGGCAGGAGCAGCCAACTCCTCTTGATAGTTTTGGGGAAAGAACGTGCTTTACTAAACAACGGGAGTCACATCAGTGCTAAATTTCTTCCAAGTGCCAAAAATTAGCTCCAGCCAAAGAATAATCCAAGAGTCAGAGCTAGGTTCATTGGTGTTGATTTACCATCACACAAAACGAGTCCTGACCTAGACACGCTGCAATCAGCCAAACTGGGGCTGACGCCACACCATACATCTTTTTCCTGATCTTGTCTTAAAGCCTGGAGATGCTCTCCTTCGGAAAAGAGCGAATTTGATTTTGATCACAAGTGTTTTTGCATGATTCACTGCCACTTCTCTCCCTGAATTCTTCATTAGTTTGCAAAACGAACATGGGTAATTGCATTTTACTCTGTTCCTAGCCTTGTTAGCTTATTACGAGAGTATAAAAATGAGCGGTGGCAGTCAGAGCTACATCCCGAGATCATTCAAAGTCATACACTTCCTCTGGTCTCAATTTCTTCCTTACTAGCAAAACAAGGGCAAAGAGTCTCTCTCTTCCCATTTCTCTCTAAAGGGAATGACCTGAAAGCCTGCAGTTGTACCTTCGTTCACAAATACCGTAAGGACCAGATGTTTTCTTTGCACCTTGTTGTATCATGGAGGTAAAAGTAAATAATCTCACTTCCTACAATCCCCAGAAAATTCTGGCTTGAGCTCAAATTCACAAGGACTGGCCTTCCCCTGCCTCCCATTTGTCCAACCTTAGTAAGGATATAGCGTGGCTAACATACATCCCACGGGCCTCTCGGACCTGCTGGCTATTTGCCCTGCACAGAGCACAAATACAAAAGACAGCTTTGGTGCTTGCCGTGAGCAAACAGCTTCAACCAAACCCTACAGAGCACATGAAAACAAAGCACAACTGGGGGAGTTTCAACCCAAATAACAAAGCCACCTGCCCAGGCAAAGGGAAATAAAGTCAGCGGCAGAGAAGTCTTTCCTAAAATACCATCTGATCAGCCAAGTGTTCTAAAAAGTGGATGGCTGCTGAACCCTAAGTTGTCACCAAAGCCAAGGAGGCAGAGGCCAGTGAGGCTGGGACATGACAGTACAGGAAGAAAGCAAAACAACATCTAAACCACTCTCACAGCAAAGCATTCACCTGCCTTTCGACTGCATGGCTATTTGCTAGCAGCTTGGTGAGCTCTGACTTGTTCTTGTCTTTTTTCATAGGGACACGCAAGACCTAATGCACAAAGGTGTACATAAAAAAGAAAGACTAAAAAGAGGTTTATAATCTAGCTCACTTTTTCATAGGCTCATTTATCTGCCTTAGTGGAATACGGCTTTTGCACTGTTAGCATCCATTGGAGTAACAGTTCTAAGTCAATAAATCATAATGATGCAAATTAGTTAGAGAATAAATTAAAGTAGCATTTGGCAGAGGAACATCACAAAAATTAAAACGAATTAGAAAAGCTCCCCCCAAAACGGTGCATTTTGAAGGCTCTTCAAGCTGCCTAGCACAACCCAGCAGAGCTGGCCTGAGTCCTTCGAAGCAACGCAGCCTGCAACCCAGGAGCAGCCCGCAGTCTGCATTTGCTACGGCCCGTACCCGCTGCGTCTTGGTACGCAGCAAAAGCGGACGTTACAGGTCCCTCCTCAGCAGAATCATCGGAGCTGATACAAACGTTAATGTGTGGACTAGACAACTGTGAACACATCTAGTTTAAAGAAAAAAACATCAAGTAAAGATTATTTTTCCATTGCTAAACCAGGGTTTTGAATAAACATTTTTATTACTCTGGGAAAATTGTGCCTGCCTTGGAAATTAGTGACTCTGAGCTAGCACACTTTAAAAAGAAAATAAAAATGACTGCTAAAAGCTTTTTTTTACTCTCTTTTTTTTTCTTGGCTTTAAAATCTGTGGAGATTTGAGCGGCACATTTTTTGCTTTTCATATTATGTCAGTGGTTTTTTCTTTTTTTAAGAGAGGGTAAAACTTAGATTTTCCAGACATTAACTGATTTCACCGAAATCCATTCTCTGATCACTACAATTGACACATGGTCTAACCTGCCCCACTATTTGACAATGCAGAGATCTCTTCGTGCCTACAGGGACAGAGTTTTCAAAGACAGACTCTTTGGAGACTTCTTCACTGCCTGTATCTTCAGCAGACACATTTCTAACCTATTCCTAAACCCCCTAACAGAGTTTTCTATGGACCTGATACAGAGATAACTAAATTGTCAGCATCTATAAAGAAACTTTTTTTTGTACCGCAAAGGCTTGCATATGAAAACACAATGAAGAAAGTGAAAATAAAGTCATACAGTCTACAAAACAAAGTTAAAGCATATTAAATCCTCACATAGATGCTTTTATTTGCAGGAAGGCAGGCTTGAGTTTGGGTGTTGTGACTTTGTGCCAAGGTAATGGCTAGGATCCCTGTCTCTTGCTCTTCTGCCACCTTTCAGGGAATTATAATTTCTGAGATTGCAGTTTCAGGAGGAACAGTGGAAACTTGTGTGCCCCCCACCACTGTGAAATCCAGGGCAAAAGAGCCCTGCAGGTGTCGATGGCGTAAGGATGAAAAAGAGGAGTTAAAAATCTCAGCACTTGTAGAATATTTAATTTCTGTAGCCTGATTCAAGGTTCTTGATAATAAAGCACAGCTTGCTCATCCTCACCTAAATGTTGCCTGTTCACAGGATACTCTCTGAAAAAAAAGTGAAACTGAAGAAACTAACATAAATACACTTTATCTGGGGTAATTTCCTGAAAGAACAACCAAATCCAGTCATTTACGCTATTTTCAAAATGCAACACATCCTGGCAAATGTCAGGGATTGACAGGATGAGGTTTAAAAAAAGGTAAAAGCTATATTCAACCACAGAAAAACACATACACTGCCAGAAACGCATCTGGCCAAGAAATGCCAGTTTTCAGAAACAACTCACAAAATTGTAAACCACAAAGACCTTCAAGGAAAAGTGAAGTGCAATATTTTCCTAATGAAAAGAAAATCTGGACCAAAAGGAGTTTTGACAAGAACCTTCGTTTTGTTCAAAAAAAAAAAAATTTTTTTTCACTTAAAACATCTGGACAAAACAAACAAACAAACAAAAAAAAAACAAAAAACACCCACCAACCAAGTGGATAGTCTCTATTTTGCCTTGGACTTCCAAATAGAGATCACTTAATCAGCTTCAAGTATGTGAAACACGCTGTGCTGGCTCTGGGGACACCGAGCCACGTCCCAGTTGACAGCGCTGCCCTCCACCACACCAGCTGCCTCCAGTAGGCCTGTACCTGGGAAGAGTTCGAAAGTTTTTCCCTTCCCTTTAGATGAGAACCAAGGAAAGCGTTTTGCATCAAACAGAAAAACCAGGATCAGTAAGTGCTGTCTGCACAATTAAACCCTGGGGTATTTTTTCCCCACTGCCCAGCATCAAAAGCACATCCTCTACGAAAAGAGACCTTGTGGTTGCTGAATCCTGACCACTCTGAACCTTTAACTGACCCATTTTAGTTATTATATGCTGTCCTCTCACACTAAGACAATGATCAGATTTATTGTTTTTGATAAATATTTCTTACCCACCCAGACAAGGAAAAAAGTGCTTGAAAGAGAAAGATGATCACTTTTTTGTTATATTACACTGCTACGATGCTTTTCTCACCATCCATTTTTCTATAAAGTTCTCCCCTCTGCCTTTGGAAAACACTGGCTTTTAAATTACACATTCCTCGCAATTACTAGGTTATTGTTTTATATTACGCCTAGGCTAGGTCTGAGGGCAGGAGTCTTATTTGGTAAGTTTTGCAAGCAATGACCCTGACAAAGGAACATTTTATGAAGCCACGGAAGTGCCACCACGTAGGGACACAGTGACCATTGGTGAATGACCGCTCCTAGCCCTCTTTGACCTGCAAGGGGAGTAGCTCCAATGTCACTCCCAGCCTTCACAGAACAAAGACAGACAGACAGCCGGGGAGGAGAAACACCAGGAGTTTTCCACAAAAAACGTGTTTCAGGTGAATGGCAATCCAGTTCATCATTTGCTTGCAATTACCACAGCACGATTCAGTAGTACCCAGCTCATTATCACTCCTATCGACCATTTTCCCAAAACATTTGCTGGTGTATGCAGGTGTCTGCTTAGGCACCAGCCTGTCTCCGAAGCTAAGTGGATTTCAGCTGGCTTGGTCACAGTCAGAGGCAAAGCAAAGGAAAAGACATCTAACGGCACAAGGGACATTAATGGAAAAGTTTCCCCGGATGGCTCCGATGCTGCTGCATTTTCAGTGGTGAAAGAAGACAGGACTAAGGCCACGCACGGCATCAGCCCTTCTCATACCCACGAAATGGGATGCCGTAGCAGCACACCACCTCACTCCGCCCATTTATTCTGCCACCTCTAAATATTTATTGAAACAGATGCACTGGGTTCAGCTGCTGCAGGTATAACTTCATTGTGCTTTTCCACACCGGCAATTAGGATCCTTCCAAAATTTGGAAATAATTGCAACTCTCCAGCACACTGGACAAACCATAGCTTTAAAGAACCAGCGCTGGTGCCTGTGAGCTACTGTTCTTACAGCAGGGATGAGTTCAGTCTACTACAATCTAACGTCAGCTGTTTCACACGAATAACAGTTAAGCTTCTGCGAGGTTCAAAGCTGCAAGAGATCCCGTGTTTAGATGCTTACCTGAATTGCCCTGGCCTCTGCTATCTGCAGCAGAAGCTCTTCACAAGCAATTTTTGACCTATCTTCTGCTACTCCTGACATTTTTTTACTATACCTGGCATTTTTGACAGGTGTAGACAAAAAAAACCACTCCGCTTCAGCCTGCTGCTGTATTCTGTATTTCTCCTGGATGTTATTTATTACCGACACTGCAGCAGAGGATGGGAGCAACATCGACCCAAAGAGGAAGTCCCTCCCCTGGGCAACTAATAGCCGAACTCAGAGGCATGACCAAACCAGAAGATGCAGCAGGCTCTCAAGAGAAGCAGAAGGAAAGCTCAGGGAAGAACCTGAAAAGCACTGTCGGCCAGGGAGAAAGCGCCCACGTGTCCCCGTGCAGAGGGAATTTCCCTGCTGGTGTCCTGGTGGAGGGGAGACTTAAGGAGAGATCAGAATTAAGGCAAGATTGCAGGTTTGGGGGATTTCATCAAGAGTTGCTCTCCCACCAAGTGGGTGGGAGACAGCATCTGAAGCACATCTGGATGGAAGGGCTGGTGGGTTACATAGCATAATACAGTGAAAAACAATGGGAGGAGTGAGGCTAATTAAATGCTTTCCAGCCTTTAAAATTGCTGGGGTTCCCCATTCAGCAGAGGCAACGCTTTGGGACACAGCAGACTGCATCTCTCCTGCTTACGAGCTGGCTTTCAGCCTTATTTAGCATTCACAAGAGTTAATCTTCCTAAAGCATTCAGCTAAATGGCAGCGCCGGTGCCTTCTTACACAGCATGTTGTTCTAACAGATCAAAAATACGTTGTTTTTAAAATCTCATTAAATATATATTCAGCTGTCAGACATTAGCACACATTACAAAAATAAAATTGATGTTTGAGACTGAAAACCCAGCCTGACGTGCTGTCTGTGCTGTACCTGGGCTACTCCAGCAGACTCTCAGGAGCGGGTGATCCGTTGCAGCACATTTGCTGTAACACCGAAACACAAAGATGGGATGAGTCAAAGGCAGAACGTCAGGTCAAATTTTTCAGGCTTAACTCAGGATTTAATTGCATTTAGAGGTTTAAGGTGGACTATTACAACTGCCTTGAATGTAATCTCCACACATGGGAGGGAGTATACGTGTTCCACATCTAGCTACACCTGCTAGTGCTCTCTGCTGCTAACCAGCACGCTGGGAGAGCCCTCTTTCCTCCTTTTTTTACCGACTGCTGCTGAATCGTTACTGCAGCCTGTAAGGCAGGATGCACAGCATTGCTTGCACTGAGCAAGGGGACTCACCTGCTGTTGCAGAGGGACGTGCAATCAAATCCACCACTGGGAAGAGGAGAGTGGAGACAAAGGCACCTGGCAAAGCAGCATCCCCTCATAACACGCAAACCATTAGCAACAGCACTCGTATTGCCTAAAATGTTGGCATGTTAAGCCAGACACTTGCTAATATATCTTGGCTGAGGCGTGTCTGTCCGCCCTAACCCTAACGACAGCTGTGTTTGTCCATGTTTGTCATGTTAACCATGTGCAACCACAATGCTGGCACTCTCATGCTCAACCTGTCTTGGCAGCATTCAGTCCATCCTCTCCCAGCGTTTTCTGACCTTCCCTCCTACCAGTCACATGCACGCGCTCACCTATAATCAAAATAAATAATAAAACAAAGGAATAAATAAATAAAGCAGCTCTTTGCCCCAGTACTGCAAGCTCATGATTCCTAGACCAAGGAGCGCTCGGTGGATTCTCAGACATCCCCTGACAGGTCTTCTGCATGTCTCGGGGCCTTTCCATCATCATCCAACCCCTCTGACCCCCTGGTTTAGTTGGACGGAAACACACCAGAGCAGAACTCTCCCTTCCAAAAGAAGCATTTAATGTCACGGTACTTAGGTGAGGCTCTTTGGACTGCATCATCATTCCAATACTCTACAAATAGTTACAGACACCAGGTATTATTTTATGCTTTTTTCAAATTTAAAAATCCAAGTTCTCCCACTCAAAGAGAAAATTTTCACTTCTTCTAATAAAAATTACAAAAAAAAACCAAAACAAAACAACAGACAAACAAACAAACACACCACCACCACAAAGAATGAGCCTTCTTTGGCTGTTTGGACCAATTAGTTGAGCAAAAAGCAAAGTTTCTTGTCTCAGTCTTCAAATAGCCTTCAAATTAAATGCTCGTTGCAGCGTGAGGAAGTTTGTTTTTTTTTGTTTTGTCATCAGATTTGAGATCCAGAAGAGATGGGATACATTAGGATGAAAGGCAGAAATGCCAGATGGAAGACTGAAACCCACAGAAGATTCAAAACAACCGCACAAAGGCACCGGGAGGAAAACACGGATAACTCCCCAATGCTGGGCTGGGTACCGCCATATGGGTCTCTGTGCCTCGCATTGCTTGGGCTGCACCCCACCGCCCCAGTGCCAGTGTCAGCCTGCCTAGCCCTAACCCCAGCACAAGACTCACGGTGTGGGGCACGCTGAGCCCCCAGAAGAAGGGTGCTGGGGGGTGGATTTCCAGCAGCAGCTCCCCTTTGCCTTTGGCAGCCCATCCTGAGCATGGCTTTCACTAAAGCTTTCTCCTTTTTAGAAACTTCATCCTCATCAGGTGTCAGTGCTGAGGTGATGCATAGGCTCTCGGGCACCAGCCCCTCCTCACCCGTCTCCTGTGCTGCGCTTTGGTGGCCTCACCCTGGGACCCGAGTGAATTGCGGCCATGCCGCAGGGGCGGCTGGGCTACCATGCCCACCACAACAGCTATGCTGCCAACTGGCAACCACTTTCTCTCTGCTCCAGCCCTTACTCCCAAATTGTTCGGTTGGTTGGCTTGAACAAATTCACCCTGGTGGCACCTAGGATGCCGCAGATGTGATTATGCAGAGCTTGTTTCCATCAATGATGGAATGTGCCATGGGCTGATAAAGGGAGCACAGAGTACACGTCTTTTAAATGCTCAATATTCTTCTCGTGTGGAGCACGCTCTGTTTTGGGGGGTTTGTTTAAAAGTTCATTTTTCAATTTACAAGCCCCCTACCTGCTTTTCATCAGAATCACATCAGGGGCACCCTCGGTTAATCAGAAAGAAATGGGTCCAGCATAGGAAAAGCTCTGATAACCTGTGGGAAGTAGCCTAAAATCCATAATAACCACAAAAAACAAACCCAAATCAAGGTAAATCAACAAAATCATAAAAGATCCAGATTAGAAATAATTACTTATTATTGCAGAGAAACAATTTCATGCCAAAGAAAGAGAGATGGGAAGGCAAAAAGAAAAAAAAAAAACCAGCTTCCAACCTTAAAAGACTCAATTCAGCTTGTGCGGGTTCAGCATCTTCACTGTTGAAGCAGACCAAAAGCTTTCCTCAATCTGGGATAAAACCCACCAAAATTGCTTGCTGAGATCCACAGCCCATCCGAGCGGCTCCAGTCAGTGCTCACAGCGCTCGGCTGGGGCACGCCAGGTAACACTTAGGGCTAACACTACAGGGCCCGAAACACCTTGCAAGTATTTTTCTTCCTTCCTTTGCTTCTTTATTATAGCATAAACTGGTTGTTCTTGAATAACTACCCCCCCCAAAAAATCTTGTAAGACAGCCAAACACTGACATTTTTTTCGTCTGTGCTTTTTCCTCTGTGATTCATTTAGTAACATTGGTAAATGCAGTGGAGGTGCCTAAGATGCTTTTAAAAATTGCTCTTAGGGGTGTCAAAAAATCAGCCTGCATGCTCTTTCTTACAAAACCCCACTAGCAAAGGGAATAACATGCCTAAGAGCCTACTAATTTACATTTGCCTAAAGAAGTTAAACAAACAAAATCACAGCACCCAAATACTCTAAGTTATAAGCAAACAAACATTATAGAATTAACAAAGAGGTGCCAATCTAATTAAAATCAATCCACTGATACCTCTAAGCACCGAGGGAGCCTGATTAGTAGCTGTTTATAGTAACTGCTTAAGCAAATTGTGGAGGAGTAATAATACTGATCTCTTCACTTGCCAGAAAGATTTTTCTCACCTCCAAAACATGCCTTCAGCTCCAATTCAAGTGCACATTTTAAAACAACCCAGCATCTTCTGTGACATTCATTGCGTCAGAGAGAAGGTACGCTTGCATTGGCCACAGCAATGCTCTTTGAAGGTGGTTGCACAAGATTTGTCCACCGCCCTTGCGGTTTCCAGCCACTATGTGCCTCCCATAGCAGGATACGGGCACAGGGAGATCCCACAAACAGGGACAAAGTTGTCCCTTGACAGATGTGGCAGCACATTTGCTTGGAAATCGGGCTGCTAAAAATGCCTACACCCAATTCCTGTGTCATCCTCCAAACTCTCCCTGCTTTTATCACTCATGGACCTCTTTTACTACTCTTTCACTGTGATGTCTGGGTCAAGGCAGCAAGGAAAGAAGAGGAACCTGTGAATAATCGCGTCAGTGGCTGAAGAACTACAGCACTCGAGCAGATTTGGCTCATTAGGAACACAGGATACATCACACCCTGAACAAAATGAGCTTTTCCCCCACGTTCTTTTCAGATGTTTCAAGAATGGCATCTGCCCAGCAAAGGGAAGGTGTGAGTCCCAAACCCAAAGATAACTGAGACAGGAAAAAGACACTGGAGCTGAGAGAGATTGCTTTCAGAAAGAGAAGGGTTTTTTCATCTAGACACCCAGTTCAGGCTGGGAAGAAAGGGGTTGCTGGACAGAGATGCTCCGTAAGTCAAGAGGAAAATGATGAACCGCAGGGAAGGATTTAGATCAAGATCAGCAAATCCTGAAAACTCCTATGAGAAGTGACGAAGCTGAGACTGAGCATGGGGTGAAGGTGTTCTCCCCTTGCATGACCTGTGTATTTTGTGACAGGCCTAAAGACAGACTGCATTAAAAATCCCTTTGGCAAAGCACCGAAGGAAGCAAAAACAGAAGTGGGAGATAGAGACTGTGCTAGATCCTCTTCAGAACAAACAAATCCTTAGAAAAGACGGGGATCAAAACACAGCACCCTCTGGACTGTCTGACCTGGACTGCTTGGAGATTTCACCTGGCCCGGCCGATCCACAGGACCTTCTGAGGCTGGGACGGACACCGAAACGCATGCGGCCCCACAGCACTCACGTACCATTCCCGCTGTGCAAGGCAAGACCTTGCAGCCTGGAAAACCTGGAGGGAGTGCAGATGGCAGAGCTCCTCCAGCACACCGACCCGCTCACAGCCCTGTGATCTCCACTGCAGCCAAATCACGTATTTGTGACCGAACTGCTTTCTCTTGTACCAGCCCCAGGACCAGCAGCCCCAGAGAGATGCCTCCAGAGGGGCACACGCTCTCCCACCTCCTCCTCCATCGGCCGAGCCAAAAGGTAGCACCAGCAGAATGTGCGAGCTCAGGCAACGCAGGCCATCTGCAGCCACGAACAATACCCAGCCGAACAAATCATTCACTGTTGCTCTTTTAGGTGCTGAGTGGGAAAGCGAAGTCTAGAGACTCAATCTGTGGGTGCTGCCCCTCCCCTGCAAATGGCACAGCTGCTGAAATTCATTTGTTTTTAGAAAGAGGGAAGGGGAGAAAAGAGTTTTTTTGGTATCCAATTCAGAGCTCTGCTTTTTCTTTTTTTTTTCTAATGTGAAAAGTGCTTTGTGAATGGGCCAGCTAAAATTATTTATAATGAGCTGATTTCCATAAAATTGGGCTAATTAATTTCCATGCTGCCTGATGAAAATTGCTAACATCGGCTTTTTACTGACAATCGAGGTCCTGCAGGCAGTCTCACACCCATTTGACTGGTGGAAGTCCAGGCTGGATCCTCAGCTAGTGTAAATCAGCAGAGAGCTACCAAAACGAGTACAGATGGGGCTGATTTACTCAGGAAAAAATTAGTCTGGTCCGTTTTACAGTTTACATGGGGGTAACAGTGTGTGATCTTCAATTACGGACATAGAGAAATGATGAGGCATAGCGGGAAGCTCGTTCCTCAAGCTCCTGGAAGCCAGGCAAAGATTCAGCTCAAGTCAAACCGTTTTCCCCCATTGGATTTAGGGACAATATCACCTCACAAAAAGATCTGGAGTGTCACAATACAAGAGGCCGCTCCCCTGCAAGTACTCAAGGCACACTAGCACACGAATCATTTCCAAATATTTCCCCTTTCAGAATACTTTGAATACTCCCATTTATTTATTGAGCAGCGAAAATGGCTGCATCTGCTCACAGCTACATGTACTGCACTTGGTCGATCAATCCTGTTGCACCAGTCAGCTGGGAAGCGACAGCAGGCACAGCTCGAAGTGAAAATAAAAAATAACCTGACCGAAGTGCTGCAGTGGCTTGAGGTTTCACAAACAGTCAAGGGGTATCCGTGCTCCTAAGTGATCTACATGTGAAAATTGCCATTAAAGGGATTAAGATTACCCTTTTAAAACTATTTCACGCAGCATTAGTGGACTGGAGTCCACCTATGGCTACTCCTGCTGAGAACAGTTGACTTTGCAAAACAAAACGACGATGTCCTACATCAATGAGATTTCACAGGTATAACTGAAGGCAGCATTTGGCTGGTCTTAGAGGCAGAAAAGTGCTCCTCGCAGCATCTTTGTGTTGCGGGCTACACTTTGACAATATTTTCTAAATCACGTTAGGCATGAAGTCCCTGAGTCCACACACCGCCAAAGGAAACTCCCATTGGCATTTAGAACGGTATTATAATCAAGCTGCAACATGGGCTTGAAATGGTTCTTGGACTCCTAAGAAATATTCTGCTGATGCTCTCATATTATTCCCGTCTGCACTCTTTCCTGTTAGCTCAGAGGTGCAAGTCTGTGATCGTTACACCTCCTGTAATGTCGATATCTGCAGCTACTGTCTCTCTGACCCCAGAGACGAGCTTTCCCAGATATAAAATCTTTCACGTTAACGCTGTGGATCAACTTGTTTATTGTACTACAGTAAACCAAAGTAAAGCTAAACCAAACAACTTGTTTTCCATGTCTAAATATTGCTAAATAGTAATGTATCAAGCTAATTTTGCCTTAGGCTTACTAACACAAATTGAATTTGCCACTAATCAGATATGAAGTTGGTATGCAATATGGAAATGAGTGATTTGCACTGACTGCTGTAAAATATAGTAATTGTATTTGTGCAAGACATGTATCTTGCAAAAAAACCCACAATTATTAGTCACACAACGGCTGTAACTTACTGGATACTGTCTGAGCAATTTATCCGCTCTTTGCCTCAGGACTACACTTTCAAATAATCTACATAAATTATAGGGCACATGCTTCAGGTTTTGAGTTTACCTTGTGCCCCCTCATCTTCCAGACCTCAGGCTCGGCATGGAAATCTGTGGTTTCCAGGACACTTCTTTCCAGAAAGATCATGAGAAACTTGGGGAGGTCTCACTGTGGGTTACCACAGTCATTTGTACAGCAAGAATCTCTGAAATATTCCAGGTTGGTGGGTGAACTGCAAGCCTGTATGCAAGCCTTGCACCTTTTTTTCCTTTTCAAAGCCAGATGTTATCCTCTATTGTTAACAATGCACTTCTCCAACCACCTCTATCTCCACTAGAAATTGCTGATAAGTCTTCCTGAAAAGCTTTTAAAAGCAGAGTGCAAGCGCACACAAAGATTTTTAACAACAAACCCTTGGAAACCCCAAGTCGTTGGAAACACAGGGCGAGCTGGTGTTAAATTGTGCTGCTGGTACATATAGCAGCCCTGCGTCAGCGGGAAAACACAATGACAGGGATCCAACAAACCTCCAGGTGAATTAGCTGCAGTCTGGACATCTCCCAGGACCCCAGCACTGTGTCCTGACGGCACTATGGCAGCCCCAAGGCTGTGACCTTTGGTGCTGGCCCTGCGCTCCCAGAGTGCTGAGGTTTACAGGATGGGAGGCATCATCCTGGGCAAAGCATATACCACGTACACGACTGGCACTGAACAACGCCTGCCAGCAGCTGCAACGTGGTGTCCACTTCTAAAATGTAGACGGGAAACCACACAGGACAACGTTTCAGCAGGAGGAAGGGGTGAGGGATGTTGTGTTGATCTCCTGGAGCCTCTATGCACTCCCCCATCTGAAATAGGTCCAGCTGTCCGGACCCCTATGAGGAAGACACTTATTTTAACCGATGTGCACAAGGCTGACATCTCTTCTTCAGCTTAGTCCACCCTAATTGTGGATAATTTTGCTTCTGATAAAAATGTCCAACCCCTTTTTGCAAAAAACTACCCTATATATAAGAGGACCAGAGCTACCTACTGCACTGGGACACATACATGCATTTAATACGTTGCACTCATAACATTTTTAATAGCATAGCACTAAATGCTCAGTTTGCAAGTGTTCATAGAGTTCCCCCCACCATGGTGAAATGCAGCTCCATGACTGCTGCAACTCCGACACCTAAGACTTATCCCCACCTCTGACAATCAATGGAAGCTGTTTAAGAACTCATTCAAAGGCTTCATTTCCTTACTGCCTTTATGCTCCCTGTTAGTCGAATGCGCATGCCAGGCACAAATGCAGTATAAATTTATGTGAATATACATAATATAGCTAAAACCTTGATATATGTCAAGCTAATATCTTTTTCTCCTTTTATTTCCACTCTTGTCCTTATAGAGGCACTTTATTCTACTGAAATATTAATTATGATTTTTCTTTCCCTGGATGTGCCTACATTTGTCTTTTGCTTCTATTTACTGCTTCATGACAGCTCATGAAAAGACAGTCAATAACTCTGTTCTCCACTCCCAGGCAATTTGAATGGATTGCTTGTAAGAAAAGAAATTAAAAAGGTGTGTGCGGTGGTGGTGGGGGGGGAGGAGGACACGAATATTAGGCCACGGTATTGCCAGATGACATTTTCCAAAGGGGCTTCTCTAATTGCTTTTTAGCTTTTAATTCAGCAAGGCATAGTCTCAGCTGGGCTTTGGTGTCAACAACAGATGAACGCTCTTCTAGAGAGGAAAATAATGCCCACCAATGTGTTTGTATTTCTGCCTCAACACAAAAGCTCTGGCTGATCTTTTAAACTCCATGTATGGAACAATCAGGAGGAAAAATGGCTGGAACAACGCAGTACTGGGGAAAAGAAAATGTTTTGATCACCACTACCTGCAAAGAAAATTCTCTGTGAATACAGCAATGACAGGCAAAACCACCCGAAGATTTCGAGTAGCAATTGGGTAAAGTCCTGGAAGGTTGCAATACCTATCTACTCCCAGCCCAGGTTGCCTTGCAAGGCATCCGGGTGGATTTGTGCAGATGGTACAGCAGACGAGCACGTACACAGCACGACCAGCGAGCTTATGCATGACTTCCTATCTGCCCCAGTATCTGACCTAGGCTTTTAATCCTCTCTTGCAAAGGGCAATCAAGTACATCTGAACAGCTCAGTCCTGGCTTTTAGGAAGGCTACAGTCCCAGATTTGAATGCACTAGCAATCAGAAAAACATGCAAAATATTAAGAGGACCGAAGGCAGAGCAGATACTAGAGAGATGCTATAACCCACTACGGACACAGGGGGTCCATTCCCATGTGGAGCATCGTGCTCCCAACTAGAAAGGACAAAGCCAAAATAAAAGGGTGACTGTTGAAAGGAAGAGGAGAAATGACAAAATACCAAGGGCTAAGTGGTGGGGAAGAGATGGATTGCCAAACTCTGTTCAGCCTCTCTCTAAACGCATAACCGTTACCAAAAGGATGTGAAAGCCACCCAACTTAAACCTGATAAACGGACATAAAAAATTAATTCCAATGCCCAGCTAGCTGTGGCTCTCACTGCTCAAAGGTACCATTAAATTCAAGCATTTACAAGAGGATTTAAGGAAGGATCCCACAGCTGAAAAGATGACAGGAGTATTCTCAGGTATAACAGCCAGTCTTTTAAAGACCTAAAAGGAATCCCTCTGGGTCTGGCGCACAGAGCTGTGCCGGCTGTTGGGATGAGAAGGAGCAGGATTTACTGCCAGGTGGCTCCTTTACTCCTGGGTGGCTGATCCATGGATGCCTCCTGCTCCCAGCTTCTCTAGTCAACGTCCCAAGCCTGTGGGGTCTGCTCCACAGGACTGGCAGTCTCTTGAGAACAACCTGATTAATACTTTACAAATGGCCGAGTTGAACCCTCTGGAAAGAATCCGTTCAAGTTGGGAGAAAAGACTCTGGATGGGTTAACAGGCATGCTCGTATCAGCCGAACCAGTCACAACGCGACAGACCCCCAGACTAAGAGCAGATCCTCAAGTCAGCACGAGCCATGGCAGTCCTCGAGGGGCCAGATCCTGAGCAGAGAACTGGATTCCCGCTCTCGGCAACATTGCACATGGTGAGTCCTGAGCTCTTTGCATTTTGGCTTCGGCCACGATCCAGCTGAAGGTTTGTTCCAGCTTGACATGGGACCAGCCTAGACAGGAGGTGATATCCTATGGCTTCTGCTATTACTGAACATCCACAGACTAAGCTTTCCTGGTTCATTTCAAAGGAACTTTTCTAGATATTAATATTACACACTGAAGGCTAAACAGACTTGTTAAAATAGCACACTTTGTCTGCAACTGAGGTGCTTGCAGCAATACAGCACAATCCTTCCAAGACAATTTTTTTTTTTTTTTTTTAAATCAGAGAACAAACCTTGCAAAATTCTAACATAACAGGAAAGGGTCAACCAAAAGAATATGTTATTCTGATCAATAAAAGTTTTCTGTGTATTGAGGCAAATACATTCCAGAAAATATTATTTAGAGTACATTAAAATCCTTTTCTGATGCAATAGTTTATCTCCGTTTCACCTACAATTTGTTGCATACAGTACGTGTCACTATCTCTATTTTAAGGCTAATTTTTTCAAAAGACGTAGGTGTCTGATTTTTGTTCATTTTTAAGAGTAAGTGAAACTCTGTCTTCAGCCATGCTGAAACGCTCAGTTAGAAATCACGCTGTGCTGGTTTGTGTGCATTCACTGAAAGGCAGCACGCTGCTAAGCTCCCCTCGCTGCCGGGACCAGAAGGTTGCTCCAAAGCCTCTGCCATCTGATGCTCAGACACCTTTTTTTATCCTACACTTAGTCCATGCACCCTCACTCTAACTCTGCCCTTTTAGTCATCATACTTTTTTACTCTTTTGTGTTTCTTCCTCCCACACCAGCAATCTTATTTCCTTTCAGCCGTCTATTGACTGCACTTAAGTAACTTCACCTAAATTCTCCCAGCCTGCAATCAGCACTTCCAGCGCAGTGGCCATCCTTACAGCCAATTCAAACTTCTGAGCTCCTAACAGCTCAGCTCACCTAAATCTCACTTGCTTACGCTTATTCCGTCTGTTACCATGCAGTATCTATTTCCACGTCCTGCACCAGAAGCACAACACCTTTCACTCTGCTGCATGCTATTATTTGCATTAAAATAACATTTTAACATTTCATTTCTTTCTTACAGACAAAACACTTCATGTTTTAGCTGGGTATAATACCACAGCATTATGTCTGCAAAGTCTATAAAAGGCAGAAGGGTACAACCCTTATAAATAAAATGTAGTGGGGCACAGAAGTTCACGAATGGATTCTTAACTGCATCGCAAATCAGCAGGTCACTAAGTGAGCTGGCCAAACCAGCCCCACTCTTGCCCTAATTTCATCAGAAATTGTGCTGTTGATGATGACAATCAGTTTGAGCTGGCTTGATTTTCAGTAGAAAAATATCCTGAGGTGAATGAGGTACGTTAAGCTAAAAAAAGAAGCAACCAAAAAAATAAAATAAGATCCTGTCAACAATACCACTAGCTCTGCAGGGAGCTGCGCAGGCTGCAGGCTTGCAGATGGTGTCGGTGTCCTGCTGGACCAAGGGCAGCGGTCAAACCCGCCCTGTGCTAACAGCGACCTCCCTCTCTTCGCGTGCCATGCGTTGGGTTTAGACTTGACCGGGAGATACCTTGACTGAAATTACTGACATCAACATTTCCACATCAAGATGGGAATAAGCTCTTCCAAGGTTAATATGCGTATTGTGAAGATATACGTGGGTCAAGCACAGCCACACATGTACAGCGTTGCTCTAGTACCGAAAGCACTCCTTTGGGGTGCAGAAGACAGGCAGAAACTCCTATTCCATTGTCTTGGGGGGAACAGACAGAAAGATCAGTATTTTAAGAAAATGTTTATGTTGCTGTGACATGCTAGAGTCTCAACCAAAGATACAAGGGCTTTCTTATTAGCTCTGTACAAAGCCGAAACCAAAACCCAGGCCATTTCACCAGCCACCAAAAATCAAGCCCAGACCCCTCAATCCCCCCAGAACACTGCCATTTGGCCTGCCTTAATCCCAAGCAGCTTTTCACTGCAGCACACGGCAAATCACACCAGCGGGACAGATCTCGCATCCCTGTTCGGGGCACATCGATAGCAAATCGCCAACCAGTCCTTACGCCGTCCGGCAGCCGTTCCCCAAGGGAGGCCACAGCCATGCAAACCACCACCGGTGATGCTAGGGACAAGCGGCAGCTCAGCAGCATCCCCGCTTGAGACCCTGCTGCTGGACACGGGCTGATTTGGCCAGGTTACGTAAAATTTCCAGCCTGGGAGCTTTATGGCGAGAGCCGAGCTAGCGTCGCTCCTTCCCAGGATTTTGGGGGCAGCAGGGGCAAGATGCTGGCGCAGAAGGAGCAGAGGTGCAGGGCCCCCGCTCAGCATCTCCATGTGCGCCTCGCATGGATGGCCCCGGCTCCCTGAGAGCAGTTGCACAGAGAGGAGAAACTCATATACGCTCTGGGCAGTGGTTTCGCTCCAGCACTTCTCCCACGAATGAGTTCTGACTGCGCTGAATAGGTATCTTTGTTGGGAGGTCAACCTGCAGCACCATCCGCTGCCCTCCAGCCCCAGAGAGCCGCCTGCGCATCGACTGCCTCCAGCGCAAGGAGAACCTGGTGGGGTCTGCAGGATAAACGCCTCAAAACAACGACTGCCGCACTGCCAGGCCACGTTGCTGCACGCAGCCCGGCCTCTTCCCCCCACTCGATAAAACACACCAAACGAAATAAGAAAATAACAGTATCAATACGGAGTATCACCTTCTGCGGCAAACGCGGGAAGGCAGCCCCAGAGCGTGGAAGGCATGTCCTTCAATATTTAACTTCTTCACTCTTTGTTCTCAGTCTCAAGTTGAACAATACGTTAATTACCTGATGAAGCGTTATAATTACTCTAACAGCTCTACTCTTAGTTATAATTACTGCATCAACACTTTCTTTCTCATATGCTTCAATCTATACCTATTACATTGTCATGATGAAGACACATTAACATTATAATACCGTATAATTAGCTGATGAGCAATTAAATTATTCCACTGCTCTTGTTCCTCTTTGCCAAGAGGTTGCTTTCCAAGCGCTATTATCTTCTTTTTCTCTGGCTTGCTTCAGAGGTTGTTTTTCTCTTCCATTTTTAAAAAAAAGGACCTCGTATACTTTATTCAAACAATTTCATTTAAAATTCCAAGCGAGTACTGTGGTTAAGGTCCTAGGAGAAGCTAATTTGTTCCAAATATTTTAAACTTCTTTCCTCCTGAGTTGAAACTGGTTTTGTTTTCTTTTCAAAAGCTGCCTAGAATAGGAAAGTGTCTGAGAAATATTTGTGTAAAAAAGAAATGAATCATTAATTGCTCCTTTAGAACACTTCAAGTCACATCATGGAATTATGCTAATAAGAAGGAAACAGAAAAACTGTTTTGGTTTTTATCACATTATTTATGTTACTTTATGCCTGAAGGAAAAGATCAGAAATATTTTTTCCACTGTTTTTGGTAACATCCTAGAGAAAAATGTTGGTAATAAGCTCAGCGCAACTATTTGAGAATCCTGACTCAATCTAGACAGCGGCATCGGCAAATTCTCCTCGCATATAGGAAATCTCCTTACAAATACTCTGCAGCACACGATAATGCTGTGCTAGACTTTTTTTATCTCTAGCACTTATCTTGATTATTAGCTTGCCTTGTAGGTCTCATTTTCTTTGTCCTCTCACTTGATTTTTGTGGCTGAAAATTGCTCATTTGCTTTTCCATCAGTGCAGGCGATTCTTGGGTTATTATATACCTTTTCCCCCCTCACCCTCCTGGCTAAAATCATTTTAATATGGCTGTAAAATATCAACAGTACTGCCTTTGTGGAAACACTGGGTCCATTACTTTTACGCGGCCCTGGGCTGCCTGGTTCCCATTCTGGGGAATATTTCTGACTTCCTTTTCTCCACAGTTTTCTGTCGTGGTTGCTGCACTTCAATCAACGCTTTGTAATCAGATGGTTCGTTCAACTTTATAACACACAAGGACAAGCAAAATGCCTCGGGACGACGGCAGGGCCGACCTGGGCAATGCAGTCTGACCCCACAAGCCTGGGGAGCAGCCTAGCACCCGGCAGCGCTCATTTTCCCCATCCACCTACCAAGCTTTCCATGGGGGCTTTCCCCACCTCTCTTTTTTAGTAGCAGAAAGCCTTTGTTTCCATTGGAAGATAATGGCAACTGTTAAAAATCACATCTGTCACTTACCTGATCACATGCCTCGATTTCAGAGCTACCCACTGAGCCTTCTGCTATCTATCACAGCAAACCTGAACTTCCCGTCTTCACGCTCAAGCTGTTACTTGGCAAAATTCCTCATCTGCTGTAGTCCCCAGCCCTTGAAGTGCTCAAGCCTGTGCTTGCATTCATCTCTACCCAAGAAAACCCTGAAGGACCTCACTGACTTTGTCCCACTGAGGAGTACTAAAAACATACGGAATCTGAACAAACATCCAGAGGACGGGAAGCTGTCGGGAAGGAGTTTTTGGATTTTTCCTGAAGGCTCGCTGTCTCTACCTCACGGGTGATGACGCACTCAAGCAGTTTCCATCCTCCACCCAGGCTCCTGCCAGCCTCCGTCCCTGCCCTCCCACTCTCCCCGCTCCAGCACAGGTCCAGGTTTCCACGCGAGCAGTCTTGCGCACATAAAGGGTTCCAGTCTCCTCACCTCCTCCCTGTGGCAGTCCTAACGCTTTTGGGTGAGGTGTGACCCTTCGACAGCTTTGTCAGATGTGAAAATGCTGGGAAAATGATGGGCACTGATCCTCTCTGATAACCAGCATTTACCCCCTCCTGCTGGTGCTTCATGCAGTGCTCGGTGCAGGCTGTGTTAGCGCCGGACAAAGGGACTGAAAGATCAGCTCTTGCAGCCATTTAAACACGTGAGCACTTTCCAAAGTTTCTTTTCATCTATTGGCAATTCTCCTGCATTCAAGGTATTTTTAAATCGTACATACCAAGCATGCGTAGTTTTATCACACTCTTATTTTCCATGAAAACTCCTATTTATTTTCCGCAAAGTTCTTTGTGTAGATACTGTGAAAGCACCTAACAGTGCTGCTAGAGAATAAACCAAGCTTAAAAGAAATGCACTGGGGCTGATGCCTTCCCATCCTCTGATGTATGCCTCTAAGAGGATTTTTTGGGAGGAAGTTGGTCTAAAATTGACCATGCTAACCAGCCCTTCACTTCTGCACTGGGCTGCAGACCATGGCTGTATGCGACTAAAACAGAAATAAGACAGTGCCAGAATGACCTTTTTCCCCCACCATTTCCACGTAGCGGGCAGTGGCGGTATCACATGCTGCGACATGTTGGCTGCTGAAAATATAAATGGTGTCACTTGTTACACTTTGCAGTAAATTAAGGGAACCGGGTTGGGCTTAACAAAGGGCATTTGCACCGACTGCCGTTGCTTTTGTACTGCTGTAATTACATCGCTAAGGCTGCAGTTCTTTCTTTTCCTGAAGAAATTATACTCGGAGCTGCCTCGAGCACCAGCCTCTCATACCAAAACCCTTGCAGGTAGGTAACTATCAACAGCCAGGTGACAGAAAGGTGCTTTAACCTGCCAGGGTCCTCCTCCCCTCCCACCTACGCATCCACACGGCTGTACCACCACCCCCTCTAACTGATGCAACTAAAGCAGAAGAAGCTTGTAGAGTTGGAAAAGCCAAAACTGGAGGGAAGACGCAGGCACAGGCATTGTCACAGCCGCATCAACCCCACAGGTAACAAATACCACCATTAGTGGGTTTTCCTGGTTGCACGGACGGCACAGCCAGTTCGTAGGAGCGTTGCGGGAGAGGCTCAGGAGGCAGCAGGGGCCAGTTCCCAGGCATGACACCCGCAGCCCCATCCCTGTAGAAACCACTCACTGCATCGCTCACGGCACGCGTTGTGAGCCCAGAGAGCCTGCCCTAAAGGAGCCACGCGATGGTGTTACTGCCTGGATGCCCAGAGGCTGCCTCATGCATACGTAAGGGAGAAGAGAAGCATCGCTAGCAGGCAGGGATCATCATGGCGCTGCTTCTTTCTTGATATCTCCATTTCTTGGAGAAGGGATGGAAAGCTCAACACCTTGGCAACGTTCTGTTGTTTCGGGCTTTTTTTGGCCATGCCCTTTCCAAAAAGAAGCCATTTGCCTGACGTGGCACACACATGTTGCCAGCCAGGTCATTCTTTTTGCCTCAATCCTCACTCGTGCTCCGAGGGCTTTGTAAGAGCAACATACACACCTCAGCCTGCGGGGCTTTATTGCTGCAGTTTTGTTTTTAGCAGAGCTTCCAGAGGGACTGCCCTGGCACTCAGAGCTGGCAACGGAGCTGGGATGTTCATGCAGATATCTCTCTGCTACCTCTGTCAAGGAGAAAAGCTCCCCTCTTAATTTTTTTCTGGTCTCACCCGACTGAGCATTCCCCCAGCAGGGCTGGGGTCCCGCTCCCACACAAGGTCACGGATTCAGCTTTTGCTCTGGTAGCCGCTAAATTAACAGATTTTATGGTTCACCCCTGCCAGCTGAAGAGCCGAACTTTACCCTTAAGTTTTGGAAGGGTCAGCTTCAACCTCTGCTGCTTTGCTGGACTGATCCAACCTCTCTGCCTCCCTCCCCAACAACGTGCTTGTTTTTCAGCAATCGCAGCTTTTCAGCTTTAAAAAACATCTCCTCATTTTCGCCCATACTGTTTATTTCCCAATGTTGTTTTAAACTGTTTGCACATGGCCCCTGGTATCTCAGCGGGGGAGCACTTTACAAATAAAATGATGAGGAGGGTTAAAAGGATGCGACTTGATAATATACGCTAGTAGCATCCAGATGTCTTATTGCCTTGGAAAGAAGCAAAAAGGAGAAAACTGATCATCCTCATGTGGATTTAGTTGTGTGTAGAACACTTTAAAAATGAAAGCAAAATAATACACCAGATGCAAAAACTGAAAAAGCTTAACACAAGTGGATCTGAAAAGCAAATGTACAAAGAAACGACGGAAGATGTGCTTCCTCGTGCTACTCTGCACAATCGGTACTCCACTCAGTAAGATTCTGATAATCTAAATCCTTCAAACCATGGTGTTTAAAATAAAAGTACCACACGTGGTATCAAGCCAAGTACAACGCAGAGCAGAGGGCCCCGTGCACTGGGTGGGACCAGACAAGCAGCAGCCACACGAGCATGGGGCTCCGGGCTCCACAGAGAAGCGTGAGAGGGTCCCTGGCATTTTTATAATGTGATCATCTGACACCAAACCGACCCACAGGGGCAAAAAGTCTCACCCCCAGACCATGTAATCCAGAACAAGAATTAAAAAACCAAGGAAACTATTTGAATGGCATCACTCCCCATGCCCGCTCTTTGGGCATGATGCACAACGCCTGATATACGGGGCGCTGGCAGCTCGGGAGACCAGTGGTCCCACCAGACCCTGGGGGCCTGGATAAAAATATCTTGGCTTCTCCCACCTCCCCACGGACCGCATGGCAAAGCCGGACCTGGCTGCAGAGCCGACCATCACCTCCCATGCCATCGAGACACGCATGCGTGCTGGGAAAAGTTTCACTGCTGTCTCACATCGGCAAGGTGGTGGAGATAAAGATTGTGCCCAAGGCTCTGCAGAAAAAAGATCTCTTCCTTTAGAGGAACTGTGAAATGCCATAAAGCATTTCCAACAGCACACATTTGAGGGAGCTGGGTTTAGCTGTAAGGCATGAAGAGGGAGGCAGCCATGCACAGGTCTCGTAACTGTAAATTTGATCGCCTTCTAAAAACCATCTGGAGCCTAGTATTAAGCCTAAATCTAGTTCTGCCTCAGTGGCAATAAATAAAATAGTAAAATAGTCTGGGTAGTGGACAAGTTCAAACTCAAAGGGAAAATAAAAAAGTGACTTCAGCATCTAAAGGTGCTTTTTTTTTCTTTTTTCCCCCTCTTAATAAAGAAGAAAGACGTTCACCAAGAACCTGAGTTAATGCTCCTTGAAGCCTATTTTCCACTGAATTTCACAAAGCTGTGGATTTTGCTCCTGGTGAACTTGGTGGTAGTTTCAAGAAAGGTCTCTTCAAATACACAGGTTGGAGGCTGAAAGGTGCCTCTGTATTTACTTAGCCCTTTGACATGTCACGTCAATGACATGGAAAATTTGGGTACAGACTGTCAGTACTCACGGCAGAACAGTGTGACTGCATTCCCTCTGAAATCACACCTAAGGCTAGTTTGCGGGGTCTCAACTCCAAGAAACCAGCTGCTTAGCAGATAAAAACTCGCACAGCACAGCAGCATCAGTCGAGCAAATTTACACTAGTGGCGGACCTGGCCTTTAGCACTTGATGGTATTTACTGAAATCTTAGAAATCATTTAGTTTGGACAGAACTTGCGTGCCTAGTACTGACATTAGGATAGGAGTTGTAACGCATCGCAGTAAAATTAGTATACATGCTTTGGCAGTTCTCGAAGTTATTTAGATTGGACAGGGTTAATATGCCTACTGCTAGGATTGGGGTTACTACACACCCAAACAAAATCACAAAATGCTCAATTCTTGTGATTCATCCTAAAAGGGTCTTGATGAAAGAGCAGATTTTCAGCTTTTTGCGTGTATCACCCCAGATGCAATTCCTGCACCAGACCTGGCTGGGGCCCTGTAGCCAGCCAGACACTGCTAGCGTAAGGCACATACAGATACAATGCTAGAGCTGAGGCCACCTCCCAGCACTATTCATTTTAAGCAGAAATCATAGAATCACAGGAAGGTTTGGGCTGGAAGGGACCTTAAAGACCATCTAGTCCAACCCCCTGCCATAGGCAGGGACTTCTCGCACTGCCGCAGTCCGCCCAAAGCCCCATCCAACCTGGCCTTGAGCTCTTCCAAATCTCATCCTTTACACAGCACACAATTAAAACAAAAAACAAAACAAAAAAAAAAGTGCAACATCTCATCCACCTTGACGCAGACGCCTATGCTCCGCTGCGACTTTTTTCACCAGAAAGTGGAGCAATTCCCAAATCTGACATAGCTAAACGCTACAACCAGCAACTACATGTCCACTGCAGGCCATTTCTCCAGTGGCCAAGGCTTGCTGAGAGCCCTGACCAGCATCTCCATCCCCTACAGGCTGAGACTCCGAAAAGCAGCAGCTGATGTGGGCGCGCTCCCACCCAGCTTTCACTGCCGGACTTCCAGAGCATGGCTTTTCTTCATCCTTTGCTCAGCATTTAGCGTATTTCTACCAGATCAAGGCCCCATCACTGTGCTAGACATTGTTATTTTCCAAGGCAAAGGAATTCATTGCCCATTCAGTCTCCGAGACTGCACAGGGAGCTGGAGAAAGAGGCAGCTGTCATGCATTTCTTCCCATCCTCGCCATTTAATGCATGGCAGCGTGCCTTCGCCGCCGCCATAGTGTCCAGCTCCTGCCACACAGGAGGCGAGAGGTCTGGAAACAACAAACGCTGAGACCGGAGGGGACAGACGCTGCCCCTCCGTTGGGATAAACGGGAAAAGCAACTGGGGCCAGTGACCGGAGCGTGGCAGATGCCATCGAAATAAAACGCGCACACACGCGTCTCGGCTGCAAGGAGAAAGCAGAAATACCAGGAAAGAGCCCCTGTAATTAGAGAAAGCCTGGCCCCACGCAAGGACAGCACGCGTTGGGCTGAGCAGTGACTGCTGGGTGAAGCTTGGAAGAGGAACTAAAGCAATTACCTCCTCTGATATTCGACATTCCTCCCACGTTCAGAGAAACAGGGCTTTGGGCAGCGACAGATGGCCCCTCGCGAGCCTTGCTGTGGTGGTTTGAGGCTTTGGACGCATCCAGCCTGCCGTTCTGTGCCACGTCCCTGCAGCAGCGTCAGCAGAAGGTGACCAGGGACCAGAGCTCGCAACCCAGACACTTCCCAGGAGGAGAATGCAGGCTTGACTTCAGCTGCCAACGGAGGTGGGCTTTGGCAAAAAGGTTGGCCAACAGAGCCGAGTAGCTAAGCCCAGCCAGCATTGCAGGGACTCCGACAGGCAGCTGGAGGTGGACATGGCTTAAACCAACGTACAACAAACTGCACCAAAGCAGGGCTGCCCGAATCCTCTGCAATTTCCATACAAATAAATGTAACTGGGAAATAAACATTAAAAATGCCTGCCTTCGAGAACGATTTCTCTTCTTGAACAAAAACATCACCAGGCAGAAATCTGGGCTACGGCCACCTTTCTTTCTGGCACCTCCAGACTTCAACGCCTACCTTTAGCTAGATCTCCTGAAGCAAGCTGCCTGTGTGCGTGGATGCACGCACAGGCACACACAAAGCACCGCCTGCTTTAAGCCTGGAAGCCTTTGGGCAGCGTTATAAGCAAAACACTCCACTTAATGAAGCTAATAACAAGGAGCTTGGCACCTCTTTGAATCTGCCACGTCAATCCCTAGTCAAACAGTGTGCCCTAATCAGTGTTCTTTATGATGGGTTTATACTGTAATTGATAAAATTAGACTAAGTACTATTGTGCCAAACAGCAGTATAATTTAAATTCCCTCTATTTAAACAACTGCTAGCTCTTGCACAGAAAGTATTGTACTCGAGGTAAGCACGTTACTTTTAATTCCCTACTTACCTATTGTGTCAAGTATTTTCTTGTGGTTAAGATGACTCCCAGGTCTGTTCTGTTCTGTAACCCTTCTTGTTTCATTCATCATCATAAATCTGAAATGAGGCACTTGAATATAATATTTCTCAATATGGCATCTTCATTTACACCCGCTTATGCGTTAACTCCCCCAGCAATCTAAAGAATGGTTCTCAAGTAGCACATACCAACATGTACCTGTAATTGAAAACTCAACAGCAGAAAAAGAGAGAACTGACAGTGTCCAGTATCACTAAGTAACAGGAAATACTGGAAATGGTAAGCTATCTCCATGAGAAGTATAGCAGAAACGTTGCTTCCACTATCAGTGCCATGCTCGTAACAAAGACAGTGCTGATGTTTTCTTGGGGACAAAGAGCTGCATTACTAAAATGTTGCGCTAAGACCATCAGCTCACCTCTTATGTAGGGAGAATAATAAAATTTCCGTAGAAACAGTGACTAACCAGTAAGGTACATATTGCACTGAAAAATGGAAGTCTTAAGGAACAACGTAAACAAATGTGTAGCTGTAAGCTCTGTACATGTGAATTTAGTACAAAGACATGTTTAAAATTGCCTCAGATTTTAACTTTTTCGTCCCTCTTAGCCATCCACTTTTGGGTTTCATCTATAGTGGGAAATACATATATTTCACATCATGCCAGCTAATATCAGCATTAAAAATAGCCACCCAGCATACCTCACCGAATAAACAGTTACAGTCTTTTCCTGCATTTTAACATCATTTAACATCACGTTAGTGCTACTGTGTTCATACAATGTAGTGTGAATAGACCCAGCTGGAAAACAGTTTCTATTTTTTGGAGATCAAAAAATCTGTTTGCAGTCTACACTGGCGCAAAATCCCAAGCCATACTGATAGGTTTCTGTGAAAGATGTCAACGAGACAAACCCAATATTTTCTAACAACAAGAAAATTCTAAAAAATCCCTAACCCTCTACTTCATGGGAGGAAACAGACGCAGCTAACTGGAATGGAACCAGCCGCCTGGGGAAAGAGCTGTGGGCATGGTGCCCCAGGCAAAGGGCCTCCAACCCTGCCATTTGGGTGCAGGAAACAACTGGGATAAAGAAAGGGGAGCCCCATGGAAGAGAAAGGTGCAAAGAGAGGAAACCCTCCCTGTGTACGATCCACACTGACCGGCGGTAGCAAACCAGTTTGGTGTGGAGGGACATGAAAACAAAACTCTGAGGCGCAGATCAGCAGTACTCAAGCTTCTGGTACGTGATGAATGAAGGAGAGGTTTGTTGAGATGCGTGCTTTGGAGGTGATGGGACAGATAAGCTGCTTTCCAGCAGGATGCACACGTACATACTCCACAAGCACACAAATATTCTCTTTGCATTGTTTTTTTTGTTGCCATACATGCCACAGGCATGCAGGGCTATGAATGCATAGCTGGCATCAACCCCAGGACATGGTCTAAACCTTCAAGGAGTTGTACACCACATTCCGCAGGGAGCTCTGGCAATTGTTTGGAAATTCTCATTTTCAGTGTACTCACTGAAACAGCAATGTCTTCTGTCAAAGGTACAGGTAAAAAAAAAAATTTAAAACTTAGCTCACAAAAGCATAAGCAAACACACCTTTGGGCCTGTGTCTTTTCCTATGCCTTACCAACACCTTTTCAATTAAAAAAAAAAAAAAAGATTTTTCCTTTTGGTAAAAATCATATATATGAAAATCCTGTTTAGCTGAAACAGCTGATTTCCTGTGATTTATTGCTCCTTACTTATTCACATCTCGCTGATAATTTATCTAAATGAAATCTCCTTAAGACACTTCGCATTAATGCCAGCAATCATGCATTGCCATACATCTTAAAAGTATCTTCGAGTGTAAAGATTTCAATGTGGGAACGGTGGCTGAGAAAGCGTAATGCATCACCGCCTTGAAAATAACACTTTTCCCCATTATCTATCCTACAGCAGAGATGGTCTAAGTTATCCTCCTCCACGAACCTGGGAGGTCCACCCGCAGAAAGCCGGGGCTCTGTGGTCACTACAACCAGCCGAGGATCTGCCCCTCCGACTTCCCTGACAGCTCAGCAGTAACCCCTGCGTTTGAGCAGGGCTACCACAATGCTGAAAAGCAAATTGGGACCGTAACTTTGAGGGATTGTAACCCCGGTGTGAGCGCAACGCTGCTGGGCCTCCGAGGAAGGAGCAGGGGAGAAACAGCATGGCGAAATGCCAGGGGAGAAACGAATGAAACGCCAGATTTGTGGTGACTACAGCGTAGAGATAGAGGAGAATTAGCAATCCTAGCACAAATTACAGCTGGGAGGACAAAGGCGACGTGGTTTCAGTCACAGCAAAAGCCACCAGACCAGAGTTTTCAAGTCAAGAAAATGCACATTTGTTTTCTCAACTCCCTGACGGCTATCAGCTCTTTTTTAAGGGCTGTGTATGCTAAGCATGCATTACATATATACACACAGCTCTTCCACCCTCCCTCCCTAATTGCTGTAATCATGCATTTCATTATTAAGGCAATTTTTAATGCCACACATTGCATTAACTGAGTCTTTCAATTTATTTTCCTCCCCACTTTTCTCAATTAACAAAAGGAGAGCAAGGAGGAAGGGGAGAGAAACTGCCCATGTTCAGCACTGGTAGCATTTGAACAAGCTCTGCGCAGGCTTTTGAAGTTTATGCCTCCCAAAATGGGGGTGATTTGATTTCTTTGTTACTGGGGCTAAAGACTGCAGATGATTTCTCTAGAGCTAGGTTCGCAGGGCATGGGGACCTCGCTTCCCAGCTGGATGGCTGTAGACAAGTGGCTCAGAAATGCCCACAGCCTCCCTAGCTCCCGACAGCCTCACTCGCTCTGCTCTCTCCTGTTTGAAGCCCAGCAGCCAGAGGCAGATGAGTAACTTGGGTCGGCATCCATTACCAAGGAAGGGGTCGGTAAGTCATGACGCCCATCATCTCAAGCTTGTAAATTCACTACAATCCCTAGGCGTAAGTTACTCAGATCCATCCTGCTCTGAAATTGTTTGGGAAGCCCTCCTGAATACTTGGCGAGTATCTCAAGCAGCCTAGGAGCTCGCTGCAAGGGCAGAGCGAAGTCCAGAGCAGCAGCCACTGGCACGCAGAAGAGGACGAGATGAGCCCTTCAGAAGCCGCAGCTGAATCCCCGCGATTGTGCGCTGGCCCCTGCACAGACACAAAGCTCTCAGCATCCCTGTAGGTCTACAGATAACTACACTTTATCCTGACTTATTGTACAGTGCTGACATACAAGCACAGAAGCAAGCTGGAAAACAGTGAAGTGCTCTTTTCTAATCTTGCTAGCTTGCTAAGGACACTTCACTCTAAGTGATAAGACAAGATCAGTGGTGACATTATTCATAACTGAAACCAAACATCCATTATCTGGCTTTCAGAGGCTTCCTTGGCATGGTTGTTAGCTGTTCCTCATACCTTCACAGAGTACAGAGCAATCTAAACTTAAGATGCTATTTCAAGCAGTTCAATGTTAAAAGCATTTTTACAATCAAAAAGAGCAACACTGCACAGCAGCTGTTAAAAAGGCCTAACCATAAGAACAGCAAAAAGTTCCTGTGATGAAAAACACTCCTAATTCTCAACTGAAGGTAAAAATTCACTTATTGATCATTAAGTAGAACAGGTCCCCTTCCCACCGACTGCAGTCTGAAGGGACGATCAGAGCTGGACCACGCTATCTTTGGACAGCCAAAGCTTCATTTCACCCAGGTCTGTGTAAGTATCAGCAGTTTGGCCGCTCACAGCGTTCACTTCTGCTTCACAGCCATGAGGCAGCCCCAGCCACGGATTCCTGCACCTTTCTCCATGCCAACACTTGGCAGCAGCAATGTAACATCCCATCAAGAGCCTGCAGGGCTTCCCCAAGGGGAAACTCTGGGCTTCATTTGCAATTAGCGCCCTGCCACAGACCAGGCTGCATGCTTAAACTCTAGTAGACTGTATTTTTCTGCACTTCTGGAGAGAAGTAGAGAGGGAGAGAGAAGGGGAAGGAAATGGAGATGAAACGGCTGCAGTGGCTAACAGCGACCGCATATGCAGCCCCGTGGCCAGCATCAAGGTCACAGGCAGCAGAGATGCTCCTGCACACGACAAGCGAGGCTAGGAGAGTCCCCAAACAGTAAAAACTCACTGACAGCACCCGATGCTGAGCTGGGATGAAATCGTGCATGTGCTGTGAAACACAGCAAAGGCAGCTGGAACTGCGTAACAGGATAAACTTCTTAACCAAGCAGCTTACTTGGAAGATACAGGTCTCAAGAGCGCCATGCAGGATCCTGCTGCGTGACTCAAGCCATGTACCTGCTCCCAGACGCTCTGTGCAAAAAGCTTCCCAGATGTTAAACACTGCCTAAACACGGATAAATTTAGGTGCATGGATTGACTGCTCTCTACCAGAGAATGACTGACAGCTTACAGAAACTAAGGAGAGAATTAATGTGTATAGAAGTGCCACAGTAATCACAATATATTTACATTTTTCTGACACATTAGTCAAACATTTATCATTTCTTAAAATGTAGCTATGATACTTTGTCTAAACTGTCATGAGTCACAATGTAATTACATGGTAATCATATGGCAATTAATTTATATGATATTCATTTGAAACAGAGAAGAATTAGGCTTGTGATAGCATGCAAAATTAACAGGCACGCCAGACAAGGAATAGAAATTAAACCACTGGAAAAAAAAAGTAGGAAAATAAATGTTAAAATCAATGTTAAAACTAATTGCTCCAAGCTTTAGGGAAAAGCTAAGAGAATAAACCAGCCAATTCTATGTTTCAAATTTTCTTTAACACAGACTTCCAAAAGTTGTTTTTCACTTCATTTTAACCCCTTCCATCCACCCTAAAGGTCATTTCAATCTTCCCACAATCTATATGTTAACAGCTTCCTTAGATAAGGAAGACAAACAACCAGGAGACCAAAAGTGTAACACAAAGGACCTCTGCATTCTTCCATGCCCTGCTTCAGCTGAGGTTTCAGGTCTCCAGACCATTGCCAGGACTTCTGACCACAGACGCTACCATACGGCATGCACCATACAAAACCTGTGGCAATCCCGAGCTCTCCTTGCTTCAGAGACCTCCTGCCCTGTAATCTCTTTTTCTAATTTATCGGATAACTCCAGGGCAAAGCTGGATACCGAGCTGAACCCTACAGAGACGGAAAATGGGGAGGGCTGGGGCTGGAGGGAGACAAGGACTATTTGGGCACGGTTATAATATTGGCTCTGTTCAAAACCTGGCAGCGGGACACTGGATGACTGGGGAGCAAAGGACAGCGGAAAGAAACATTCGCCAAACAGAAAAGCTAGAAAACCAGGAGGGGCCGGCCAAAAAAGAAGTTCTGAACTTTGGAAAGGCTTTTAACAACAACAGAGAGTAAACAATAAAAAAAGAAAACTATTTCACAGTGAAGAAAATTAAGATGCCATACACGGTGAATTATTCCATTTACAGCTTCCTTTTAAAAAGTCATACTAATTAATGGCTTTCGCTAATCTCATTCTTATTCACAAGACAGCCTGTGTTTATTTTGCAAAGAAAATGTTTAACTGGAATAGCCTATTGAGGTCTTCCTAACTCATCTTCAGCAGTTGTCTTGGGAAACAGCACTGTAGTCATATTTAATACATGCACTGTGTACAGCAACTTTGATGAAAAGAGGAATAAAATTATACAATTATTGCATTAATTATACATTATACATTTTTGTTCAGCGGCCCTTAGTGCTTTTCAGACTAGCTGGGTCACCTGGAGAAAAACTGCACCAAAAAGCTTTCTCATTAACATTGCGAAGGGAATGCCTCGGACACTGCAAGCAGCTGGGAAAAATGAAACCCAGCCTTTACCTGAAAATAAAAGCCACCAAACAGTAGAGATGGGGTACCAGGGGCACACAGGCTGCTGCAGCATAGCCCTCCCTGCCATCCTGTTAGCCTGTGTGGGTCAGCATCTCGGAAAAGACTCTGAAACCCAAACCCACCCTGATCCTCACCTTGGGATGCTCTTTAAGTGCGTCTGAAACCGCTGCTTTTTGAACAGCACTTATTTAAGTCTTTCTGACACACTGCTGCTGTACTCATGGTACTTCTGCCCATCCCTTCTGTCCTCACCCACTAACTGGGCCAGGCCCAGGAGCTCCACTGCATGGGGAAACGGGAACCGGCATGTCCTGGTGGGCCCATTCCCCAGGGAGCAACGTGTGCACCGAGATAATGCCATGCCATGGTCTTCTCCCGTCACTGCAGGTCAGGGAGCAGCAAATCCTGAGATACTCACGCTGTCGCTGGGTCTGGAAGCACAGAGGTGCAGCCACCACGGCACACGTGGTGCCAGAAGTGGCATCGTCCCTGCAGCTCCTGGTCAACAAGCCCGGTGGCTGGCCAGGCCACCCCTGGCTGGGCTGTTCTGGGCAAACCCACCAAATGAGCTAGCCTGGACAAACAACCCCAAACCCTTTTCGAGAAAGGAGCAGAGGAACAGTGGCTGGTGCCACCCTGGGATTCTCCATCCCCATCCACCTCTGGGAGATGGTGGAGCTGGAACTAGACACCTGGTGCAACAGGACACTAACGAAGGTGCAGAGGACCCCAGGAGACAGGACTAAGCTGGACGAGGCAGAGGGAGAACATCCACCTTTTCAATTAAAAAGCTACTCAAGGCCTTTCATATGTGCTGACAATTTTGTGGTGCCTCGCTTGCACACACGGCCATCCACCAGCACAGAGCAGAGGATCTCATTCATGGCCACAGATCATAAATGACACTCGACAGCATCCCATCACTTCTTATATATCGTAACTTCCTTGTTTGCTGTCATGTTACAAAGCTGCTCGCGGGCTCCTCCTCTGCGCTACAGGGAAGAAAACGGGTGTTTCAAGTTCCTGATCCCATTTACTATGTGGCTTTTGTATTTGTGTGGGGTAAATACACCAAGGCTTAGGCAAATAATGAAAAAAATAATAATTACCTAATGAATTCTCTGATTGATTTGATAAATGCTCTTCAAACATACAGAGAGGAAAATGGAATCATAAATAATGTACTCCTTGCTGATGGAAACAGTTTTGAATACACTTGCACGTGCCTGGCAGTGTTTGCTGAGACGGTTCCGGCATGTCCACAGGCACTGTGCCTGCCAGGAGCCACTGCTGGGAGTTTCGGTGTGCTGTTACTTCGCCTGATGCAAAGTCTGGGTTTTTAGGGAACAAAGAGGAGGGTATGTGAAGGAGCTGACATCCCCAACCTGAAACAGAGGGACCTGCTGGCCTACAGAGGTGAGACATTGCACCTCATTATCCACCAATCTCCATGGGTGGAGATATGCACACATTAAATTGTGCTGAGTTTGTGTTTACAGACGGGCAGAGAAAGACTTCAAGTGCTTTTGTGTGGTCTAAAACCTCAAGTCCCACCTCATTCAAGCTCAAACACAACAAACAGCTGCTGTGTCCAGGTGCAAGCTGGTACCTCCACAGCACCGTGCACTTACCTACTGCCCAAACAGGTCTCCCCAACATCCAAAGCCTTCTCCAGACTCTGCAACAGATCCATCCTCACCTGCTTGGCACAAGCCTGAGGCAGCCAAGCTCAGAGGAAAGGCTTCAGCCGAACTTTCTATTTGTTTCTTGCCGCCCTCCCTATCTGCAAAGCTAACCTCGGGGAAGCGCACGTTCAGCTTTCACATCGTACCTATGCGAGGTGCATACAGAGCAGGCTGGGAAAAGTGTCAGCAAATCAATTATTTATGCATATTATTGAACAGGTTTAGCTTGGATGGTCAATGCAAAGAAACCCCCAAATGCTGTGAAAAGCTTAAAAAGCCAAGATCCTCAGATTTGCCAGATCAGTGCACGTCAGGCTTTGCAAGGACTGGATTCTACTCTAGCGTTTTTGAGATTTCAGGTAGGAAAAAAATGAAGCGCTCTTCTATCTCGTGTGCTTCCTGCCCCCGTTCCTGCAGGGGTGACTGAACATTGTCAGCTCTGCCTTGCAAGGACCAGACACCACACACGTTTCTGCCCACGGGCTCATCCAGCAAAGCAACCCCCAGCTCTTTCTCACCTCTCTACTAGAAACCACGAGGCCTTCTGAAAGCAAAACCAAAATATTGCATTTCCTAGGTTGTCAGGAGAAGGACTCTCAACACGTGTATATATAAATTGAATGTCGCTCATTTCTTTTGTACAACTCCCCAGAGCTTCACCACGCTGGCAGGCTGTGGGCCAGAAGAAAAGTATTTTCAAGACTTACCAAAACTACATTCATTTTACTCCTGCTTCATATGCCCAAAACAGTTTTCACAGATGACACTTGATAGAAAATGCTTTAATGGACTATAAATTCTGCCATCTCCTCTATGCCTGCTCCAGGCTCCAGTTAAATATAGCAAAGAACTATTTGTACGTAAATAAATTATTCTTCCATGGATAAAACTAGTCAACGTGGGAGATCGGATCCAGTTCAATTAGTGCCTCTATGACAGTAATGAGAAAAATACTCTACCATGACCTATTGTAAATCTAAGAGAAAAGGCTCCAGCAGGGAGTTAGCAATTCCAGTGCTAATTGTACATAATTAAACAATGTAACAGCACCATTTACAATAATTTCAATGAAGTTCAATGATACACAAATTTACTAATTTTATTACAACATCTGTGTATCTTCATTTTCTTTCATTTATTATATTTTTACAGAGGCAAGAGCTCTTTCAGTAAAATAAGAACTGACCTACATTTTTATGGGTAACTTGTTTCCATCAAATCTCAACTAGCAAAGAGAAGGCAGATTTGAAAAAATGCCATGAAAAAAAATCTATCCTTATTAGGTTAGAGAAAGTTCTCAAAGAATAAACATATCAGCAAAGGGGGAAAAAGATCAATTTTTGGTTGAGCAAAGTAAATTGAATATTAATCTTGAATGTGGCAAAGAGCTCCAGCTGGAAAGGGGAAGGAAAAATGCACTCAAAGAATCAAGGTACTCATAGTTTTGCAGCTTCCCAGCTCACACTTGTCTCTCCAGCACGTCTCTCCCCAGCAGTGCTGGGCAGGACATCGCCTCGGTCTGGCCTCAGCGACGACTTACAGCTAAAAGCCCGACAGGGGACAGTCCCCTGAGGCTCTGGAGTGTGCACGAAGAGCTCAGAGTTACAGCTAAAAGGGAATAATTCATTTGACTTTTAGCATAGGATTTCCCTGCTAACTTTAATACCTTAATACTTTAATACCATACCTATATGTATAGCACATCTCTGTTTCAGCCTGCATCAGTGGGTCCTCAGAGGTGCTTAAGAAAAACAACCTTCTGGTTTAAATTTGCCATTGCTCCACTGGAAAAGTTTTAGAGGTCTCCTGAGGAGGATTAGAAAAAAAAAAAATAGTAAGGTAGAAACCCCTGAATGAAAACGAGTAATTAAATTAAGAATGTTAGAGGCAAGGATGATTAAGCACCCTCTTATATTTATAGGATGCAAATCTCTGCTGGGCACCCAGAAAAGGAAAAGGATCAGAGGTCTGAATGCAAGATGAAACCATCATGTGCTGAAGGTGAACGAGATGGGGAAACATGGATTTCTGCCTCTAAAAAGTCTTTCCAGATCTCAAACACAGGCAGGAGCAAAGCTGTGTGTGAAGCACAGGCAGATATCCCATTTGTTGGGATCCCTGGGAGAAAAGTCTGCATTTGGTCTTCATCCCGTGCAAACCATGAAGAGATCGCTCAAATGCTCTTTGGGCAGAGGGCAAAGCGGTTTCGCACTGACATCCCCAACATAAGGGACTGCCTTTTGACCCTCCTTGTATTCTGGAAACCAACGCGAACATCCTACCTGCCCTACCGTTCTCCTACCAGCTTTGTCAGAGCTTGCCCAGTTTACTTCCTCTCCTTGAAGGCAGCAGACCTCTGGGGAAGTGTATCAAGAGCAAATCACAATTAGTCTTCATCATATATAACAAAGCAAAAAATCAAGACTGCCCACAACAGCTGGCAGCTCTTTCTCCAAGTACCTCCAGCAGCTGTACCACACAGACCTACTTTCTCCACTTTCTCTCTTTCTTTATCCTATGAAGCAAGCCAGAAAAATGAGGAGACGTCCAAGAGGAGGGGTGGGGAAGGAAAGGAAAACTGAAGCTTAGAAATAATAGGCAATGAATTTGAAATGTGAAGAATAGCCTTTTTTTCTGGTAGCATTGCTCCAAGCAGCGTGGGCTTGTACAATTCGAATCCCTTCCCATTCAGCTCATCAATCATCCAGGGACACCAGCCCCCCTGCACAACAGAGCGAGCTTCAAATTGGCTCCCACCAGTAATAAAAGGTAGTGAAGAAGGACAATCTCTTTAGAGGATTGTTTAATAAATCTCACCCACACAGGGAACACAAGAGAAATGGAAAAGAATTCTTGGAAGACCGCAGCCAGTCAGTCCGTGCCACTTACAGTATTGATGCATGCTTTCCGCAACCGGTACTTTAATGTGAATTTTCATATTTTGATTCTTGTTATCCAGAGTCATCCAAAATTAAACATTAAACTTGAAATATTCAAAAACAGGCAAAGGTAACGAGTTATGCTGATGGAAACTGCATGCTGGCACTATTCCTGCTGCCTGTGCTTGCCTGGCTGCAAAAACACCAAAGAGACCCTGTTGCTACTCCTCTATTTTCAGCAGTTGCTGACATTTTGCTGTAATTTATTCTCATTTTCCCCTCTTTTTCTTAAAAATAACACCACCATAACTCTTCTAATAATAAACCAAAAGCTCCCAAGTCCGAAAGACCTTTCAGCAGAGGACCATTTCTGCTGGTAAACAGTGACTAAGCACAGCACTCACGAAGGGCATATGGAAAATTTCCAGTGCAAACCCCCCCAGGCTGCTCATTACATTACGCCTAGCATCATGTTACCCTTCGGCTTCTTACTCATAGGTTTTTCTTTGGGTAACCTGTCCTTTCCAACATAGGGGTCCAACCGTCAGCAGCCAGCAGAAAGCCCGTTACAGCCTGGATCTGGTGTATTTTTGATGGCTTCCTCCTCCGCTTTTATCTGTCAGAAGCGCTGAAGGGTCCCACAAGCCGCAAAGCATCTCTGACACTCATGGCTTTTAGATCCAGGGTTTCAAAGAAGCGCTGAAGGTTACGTTGATTAAGCCCAAAGACATATTTCCAGAAAGCTGTAGCTTAAATAAAAAAGGTGTTTTGCTGTCACAGTGATCAGCCAAAACTGTTACTGAACCAGAGCATATGGGAGACGAAAGCCGTCAGAGAAATGTGTGATGTTACACGCTGCTAAGATTTGCTCTCTCCAGCAGAGATCAGACGCAGCATGAAGGCAGAAGAAGCATTTAGCTCAATTAAAAAAATAAAAAATAAAAACAAAGACCTGCATTGAGCGAGATGATGGCCAATTACCCACCAGTTAAGCAAGGGCTAAGAAAAATTATTGCCTCTTAAAAGCCCTATCACACAAAGGACCTTTTTGTTTTGAGAGCCCCAGAGGGGCACCAGGAGATGTGTCTGGAGGATGGAGCCGGAGATGTTTATTTAAGGGAACAAGAGTAGCCTTTGCTGGTACCTTTCCTGAAACCCCAAATGAAACCTCCTTAATTTTGCTTCTGGGAAGTTCATGCTAACCAAGCACAACGGGATTCATCATTCTGGCAAATTACCATCCAGTGGACACTGTCTGCAGCAGATCTGACAAATATTTGCATCAGCTTTGAATTCAGAGTGATGCAGCATTAAAATTTCATGGGAAAAAATATAAAAAACTGCTTAAGGAGCTGTTGGTTTTGGGCTCCTCACAGTTGCTCTAACAGTTACAGCCAGCAGTCATTGTAAAATGAATAGCAAAACTTATCAGACATAAAAAGATGTGTAATTTCCCTGCAGAGGTCAGAGTTACAAACCAACACTTTAGGTATGGCAGTACAGCAAAACAATTAAAACTTTAAAAGAAAGGAAAACAAGAAATGAGATTACAGCTCAAGCTGGAAGCATGTCTGGAGAAAGGTGAAATTTTACAGGAGGAGCTGAGGTGCAGAACTACAATCCAAACTATTTCTTTTCAAGTTGAAGTCTCAGGGAGTGTGTGAACTCTATTCAAAGTAATTTAAATTAGTAAGAATTTTATAATCCTGGCTGTGGGCTTAGCTGGCTCTGATGTGTCTGTGCGAGTGCGTGCAGATTACCTTACCTGAAATGATTTTCATTCGGCGCTGATCTTTCTGCTTGCATATTGTCAGGCCAACCGAGGGGAGGACGTGAGCCCCAGGAGTAAGGAGCACTGTGAGGTCTGGAAACAGCTGCACAGCACCTCCCAAAATGGGGCCAAAGGAGACAACACTTAGAACATTCCCCTCTCCCACCACTCTGCCTAAGGACAGAGAGAAAACTTCCTAGTGCAGGTTGCTCCAAATGCCACCTGAGAAATCCCTCTTCAGACTGTAAATCTACCTGAGGGCAGTTTTACAGCTCCCTGGCATGCACGTGTCAGCCACGGATCCAATGGGATCTCTACTGAGCAAATCAGTGTCTCACACTGCTGTGACGGACATTAACAAAAACAAGAAATTATTACAAAAACATTAAACCAGGTGCAAAACAGTGGGATGGAGAGAGAGTGGTGTGGTTTTTTTTGTTTGTTTTTTAATTAACAGAGGCTGGCTATGCTCCCTGGTAGGATGGCAATCCGGTGTGCCCCAAACTCCTGCCTTGAGCCCTTCGGTCTCCATCCCCCTGACCGAAGCAAGACCCTACAACGCTAGCTCCCAGCGCGGTGTGAGCACCTTCTTGTTCCCGCAGCACCCTTAGGTTTCCTCACACAGTGCTTCCTAAGCAGCATGTTTCTAACAGAGGCCGAAAGAGGAAAAGGTTATTGCAAGTACACAGAACTGAGCGCCCAGAAAAGCCAGGAACCACGTTCATTAAACCTTTGCCTACTGAATACATAATATTGAGGTAAACGAGACATAAAAAGAGTACTTCCATTGAAGCTGAATAAGCATTGCATTCAATCTCAGAAACACCAGAGAAGAGGATGGGCGTACAGAGCCAGACCCCTTCAGCAGGAAGGGGAGCCTTGCTCCCAGCTAGCGAGAGCATGCATACAAGAGAGCAGATGACCTACAGGTGCCCAGTTTCGATGCTCTTGCTGTAGTACAGCATATACAAGGAAATATATTGATATATCCTTATTTTTTTGTAGGAACTGATAGACTGGAAAACTTCCCCATGCAAATCAGCATGTGATGTGCTGTATTACTGCAACCCATTAGGGGACAAACAGTAGTTACTTCTATTAAATAGAAAGTGATTGGAAAACAACGCATTTTGGTCAAGCAGCAGCATTGCAAGCCAAAGCACAACGCTGCTCTAATAGTTTACCTGAAATTTGCATTTCGAACCCCTGCAGCCAGCTCTGTTCAGCCCTACGCTGCTCGGCCGACACACACTGACACAAGCTGAACTGATCCCAAAGCAGGCCACGGCAGGGCTGCCGCAGGGGACACAAACATACTGATGTGAGTATAGATTTAAATCTGCCAGACCTACTCTGCCCATAGAAACACCAGCCTGCCTATTAGGAACACCTGTAGCGATGCCATTATTTCAGCATTTTGGGAATTTGCCATTTTGTCAGCCTAGCCTAGGCATGTGCCAGCCAGATTAATTTGCAAGGTGAGGGGTCAAGACCAGGGGTGTGGAGGATGAAAAGAAAAGAAAAAATCAGACTAACTCTTTGGAAGGGATAAATGAGGTTTTTCTACTTAATTAGGATTGCATGACTGCCAAAGTAAGATTCTCTCTCCCCTGACCAGAAAAAGGGAATGCCCGCTGCAAAGGGGAGTGGAACAGAGCTCATGCTGCATTGCCATCAGCTTTTCAGCTTTTCCATCATGCCCTCCCAAACTCCCAAGCTTTTCATAACAGCATCAAGAAAAAAATGGCATGAAAACACTTTCTTTGGTATGACTGAATTGCGTCGTACATGATAAACATTGTCTCCTGACAGGCTCTAACCATACGTATTTGATTTTGCATTTGATCAGTTTGAGTGATTTTGGTGTCACCCGACCAGGGACACTTATAGGCAGCACAAGAAATGAATGTCCTTTTAGCCACATTTTATTCTTATATATGCATTGTTCTGTTAAAATAATTCACTGTATCCTAATGAAATGAGCATGGCTGGCTGGAGGAATGAACGAACACTCGCTCCCCGGTGATGGATATTTATGTGCAGGGATGGAGGATCTGTAAAGGAAGATCTATCGTTAGTGCCTGAATCGGTTTTGTCTTCATTTCACATGCTACGAGCAAACAGCGTTGGTTTTGGGGTGTAATTGATCTATAGCTGAAACAAATCAGCTCCGCAGCTAAGTGAGGAGATGAAGTGGTGGATAATCTCTAGTTTAAAACCAGCTGTTCTGCTGAGACCAAATGATTGCTTTGGCACTGAACTGATTAGCTGACAAGGGAGTGCGTTTCAGCATCCGCCATCATCACCAGGCATCGCCGCTGCAACCTCCGGCAACACCAACGCCGGGCACTGGAACTCATCGATGGCACAGCTGGGGTCAGCTTGCAGTTTGCTAAATGGACAGACCTCACCTGGCCTCGATTACAAATTTCAGCATTTTCAAGCACCAGATAGGCAGAAGTGGCAGGGAAGGAGGATATCCAGCAAGCAGTCACATAACCACTACTGCAACAAATCCCAGCAAAACGTTTCAGGTTTAAGCAGCGCAGCTGCATCTGTTCTCTACGTGAATTTTAAGACAGCACAAATATTTGCAAATATTTACCTCTAATTTCTCTCTGCTTGCACATCTCTGTCAATTATTGAGAACTGCAATTCGTCCCACCCCTTCCTGCAGAGTCCTTGCGTAGAGATGGCTGTGACAGCTATTTTTAACAGGTTTCCCTTTTTTAAGTAAGGCACTTCTCCACCTGCTCACATGAACATCACACAAAAGGGACAGAAATAAAAGGAGGACAGGAGTTTGTAGGCATTGGTTTTTTTCCCCTTAATCACCTTCTGTATTTTTAACTACAAGAGCCTTTTCCAAATCACTTGAAAATCCCTGAGGTTGCAGAGCAAATGAGATATAAACATTTTCACAGAGACTGGCTATCCCAGAAGCACGTATGCTTTGCACTGAGCTCACTGGCAAGGAGAGCGGGAAGGCAACATGTCAAATACGCTTTCTTCTTTCTTTTACCTAAAAATTCCTCAATCTCCAGAGAAATTTAAAAACGTTATTTTAAAAGTGAGAGCAATCTAAGACCTACTAGGTCACGCTTTCCACACCCTTATCAAAGCAAGGCTGTTCCTTACAGCAGATATATTTTCTAGTTGATCACTCAGTGGGTTTGAAAGGAATCAAGCAACATCTTCTGCTTCCTGAAGAGGTTATTCTACAGTTTTGCAGATACAGCCACTAATTCCCTGATATTCGTTATAGATTTTCCTTTCTCAGGCCTTCACTCCGCACAGCGTTTTTGAAGGATGAACTGCCATTATTATTCCTGAGGTACGTATTACAGGGGGTTGCAGCTTTTGATTTATAGCACCAACAGGACACGTGCCTTGCCATCCATTCCGCTCTCCCCTGCCCTTTGGTCCTTTCTGGAGGGGACACTGACAAGCCCAGCGGCTGGGCAGCTCTTTCCAAAAGCCCCCTTCCAAATTCAAGGCAGGAGGGGTCTTTCTACATGTAAATTAGCACAGTTGGGATGAAAAGGGTTTAAAGCAAGAGTTTAAAGCAACAGTCCACGTCTCAAGCTTTCCCGTTTGGAAGGAACAATATACCTGCAAGTCAGCTGAGCTGCAGTTGTTTTCCCTGCTATATTTCACAGGTCGTCCCCTGCGTCCAGTGAGATGCAGGCACTTCCACAGTCACCAGGATTACCCAGACTTAGAAAACAATTTGTAATGTTTCACAACTCCCTTGTTGACACTTAAGACCTGAATCTGTCCCGAAATACCAGAAATCAGAATGATCTCTGGCCACCATTCAAGCCCTTGGACCGTTCAGCTACCTACTGCATCCTATTCAAACTGAATGGCATTTACTTCAAGGGTCTCTTGTCTCCATTTTGGGCTCGTTAAGGTTGTTTTCTTAAAGCAAGAGCGTAAACTCTCTTACAAAATGCATTTTTCACATAACCTCTCCTTCCAGTGAACAACATTAAGCTATCACTTATTTTTCCTGCACAAAACAGTGCAGGTTTTTCAAAATCAGCATGATATTTGAACCCTCCTTTTGACATTTTTACGTTGATTATGTTCTGATAGTACCTCAAAGCGCTTCGTTCTTCCTCTCTAGCAGGACTAATCACCACAAACGGGGAAAAGGAACACTGCGCACCATTCAATACAGCATGCAGATGCTATTAGCCTCCTACTTCAAACACGAGTACGGGAAGTCAATGGGAATGGTTGTGCACAGCCACCTGCAGAAGTACTGCCTTGCACTAGATCCTCATTGCTTTAACCAAAACCTCCCGATCCGACCTTTCCGTGATGATGTTTGACGGTGGGGACATCTCACCTCAGAAATACTTGACTTCATACCTGTGCGGTGCAGCATGCAGAGCCACTATCAGCCGCTGGGCAAGCTCCAGACTCCCTGGCTCCTCAAACCAGGCCTGCACAACGGAGCAGCTACCGCCAGGACATGACCTTGGGAACACTTAAAATTTCTGCGGCGGATGTTCAGGAAGGCCAACTTCTCCCTCCACCCCCATCCTACCTACGCAGGATGCCTGCTCGGCACACGTGGCTCTGCAATTTAGATGGCCCCGTGCTAATATCGGGGTTGGGGTGGGAGTGTTAATGTTGCTAAATGCTGCAATCTGCACAATTGTGCTGACATTTCTGAACTATAAAAGCCCTCCGGCAGGCATCTACAGAGGAAACCTTTAAAATTGATCTGGTTTAGCACAAAAAGTGTTGGCTAAGCCTCCATCCATCCCTCTGCTCCTCCACCCCTTGACACAGCTTACAGCGAAAGACTTTGCTTTCCCTTTCATATAGCTTTTAACAGCAATTCAAGCTCATTGATCCAGGACTCTGAATCGGTGTATTACAATGCAAGATTATTCAGCTCTCTGACAGTCAGTTTGTTAAATTTCATTTTATTCCATAGCAAAATGGGATTGGAGGGAGGGAGAGCTAAAGGAAAAATTGGCAATTCATTCCCTAAATGCTGAGAAGAACGGAAAAATGTCACTCAAAGGAAAGCACAAAATGCTTCCACTTAGTGCATACCGCTTTACGACAATTATTTATACATCTGTATCTACCTATGCCTTGCCCGTGCCTCTCTCAACTTCAGTCTCTGCTCCATGGAAAGATTTGAGAAGGTGGGTGGACAAAGAGGAGAAGAAATAAACCTTAAAGACACCTGAGCAGAGTTTGTCAGGGAACAGTGTGAAGCAGTGGAGTTTTCTCCAGTTCCAAGTTAGGGTTAAGATTAGACTTGAAAGCTCATTACGCTCACCACTGATGCCAAATGTGGATAACCTCTCTTTCTGTGGCTGGAAGATAAGTACCTGTTTGCTTTATAACCTAATAAATCCATTTATAATTTAAAAGCATTTGCAACTAGCCTTCTTTCTGTTGTTAGTTAGCTTTAACTTTACCTCCTTGTTTGATTTAGTCCAGTTTCAATTAGGCTAGCATTTCCTAACACATAGCTAGAGGAGAGGTTTACATTTACAAGAGTAAGATCATTAGCAGCATAAGGTGGTTGAAAGGGAAGGCATAATTGGTTTCACTTGCCTAGAGGGCAGATCAGCATCTAAGAAAAACACCACCTAATTAAGAAGGTTTGCACTGTTTTATTTTTAATAACGTTTTCCTTCCACCACCAGTGTTTTTATAGTAAAAAAAACCTTTTACTTCTTTTTATAGTCCTGTCCCAGCAATTTTGGGATGCTGGCTTAACCAAATGTACTTTACAGACACACAGGAGTTGACAGCATCAGAACCCGTCAAGGACAGACGGGCAGAAGAGTGTGACAAGACACCAAGCAATAGGTAAGAAATAAATTAGTAGTCTCTATTAAAAAAATAACAACCCCGGGCAGAGCGATGAATCTTGACAGCTGTGTTTGTTCACGCTACAAATTTGATTCCTGACCTGTGCTGTGAGCGGTGGCTGAGCTCCTGGGTGCAGGCTGGAAAGCACAACCGGCACACCAGGCACACGGCCGGCCGCACACAGACGAAGGCAGGCTGTACCGCGGATGAGCGAGGTGACGGCACAAAAAATAATGCGCTCCCATCAGCATGCTTTGACCATGAAGGGAACATCTGGGGACAACATGTACCCCATATGCAGCCCAGTACAGCAGGCCATCAGGAAGGGAACAAGATCTGTGTCAGGGAGGACAGCCCAAGTGGAGCAGGAGGAGGAGGAGGAGGGTCTTCCTCCCTACTGCTGGTGCTACACAACCAAAGAGCAGAAACATGTCCATTTCAGAACCTGCTCAATGTTTTAAGCCAAAAGCCCCCAGATGACACATCCATGACATTCATGGGGTGATGGCAGACCTTGCCAGCTGTCCAAATACTTTCCCCTACTTCTACCATCCTTATACACTGCTCAGGCTGAACTGCTGCCAGCTGGTGCCCATATACCACGTTACCTGTGCCAAACCTCAAAAACACCCCACCCAGAGCAGCAGCAAACCTGGCGTCCTGGGCATATTTTTGGCACTAGTGCCTCCTGCACTTCAGTCTCCCAGCACTGGGCTTGGGAAGGGAGCGGCATGCTGTTGAATGACAAGAAACCACTTACAGCTGTGGTTGGCAAGAGCACTCCCCCAGCCATCTGGTCTTGCCAACACCTCCACAGCACCTGAAAGCTGCCAGAGGGTCTGGTGAGGTTCAGCAGGACCAGTGAGAAGAACAGACCTCTGTCCCATGTCAAGAGAAGGTGGACGAGGGGTACAGGGAACCTGGACAGAACAGGGTGCCGGCACACTGCCCCGCATCACCTCCCTGGTGCTCTGCGTAACGAAGGGCAGCTTCGCTGCAGCCAGGAGAACAGGATAGCAAGAGAAAAAGGTATTGCTGATGTTGAGTATGTGCGTGGGTTTCAGTTACTCTGAATAATTTAAGTCAGGCTTCTTTTATCTCTCAAGAGTTGCTATCACTGCCATGCACATGAATCAGACAGGCTTCCCGGGCAGCAGGAGGTCGGGTGCCTCCAGCACAATGGGAGCTGAAAGGGAAAAGCCAAGAGACAATTTAAAGAGACTCCTTAATCACCCTGGACTTCAAATCTCCACGTGTGATACAGCTGAAGGATGTTCACCCAAACTGAAGGCTTCTACACAAAGGCAGGGGCTGCTGAAGAGCTGGGGAAGCTCTTGACCAATGTGGGAAATGAAGCCCCAGGTTGGGATCCATCCCTGCACCCCACTGGAGCCCCAGCAGGCGACCCTCTCCAAAACCTCCACAAGCAGATGCGCATGTTGCTGAAGGGCTCATTGATGCCACCTGCTAGTCATTCCATGCGGACACAAGTTTTGTACAGCAAACTGATCACAGAAAAGCAGAAGTAAGCGAACATCACCGCTCTGGCCTCCAGCCCTGTGGCAGTACTGTCCAGCAGACGGGCAGTGCCGAGCAGCCTGGTGCCATCCCCAGCAGGACCAGGCTCCCCTGGAAAAGGCACCACCTGCAGCCCTGCTCCACTACAGCCTCCCCAAAAAGCTCTGCCTGGGGAGCCGCGCAGCACCTGGCACACGCAGCCATGGAAGGCAGCTTTAGGGTCCATCCCTGGGTGAAAACAGGAGCCTGCATTTATGCAGCGCACTGCTCTTCTTGCAAACACAAGTGGTTATTTTAAACTATATCTTTCATATGAAACCACCAAAAATAATTGCTGAATTAATGGGGCAATAGCTAACTTGCATATATTTGGTTATGACTTGGCAAACCCAGCTCAAGAATTAATTGTATACTAATTCTCTTCTATGTTTGTTCTGTAGAAGCTAAAAATTTAACTCAAACAGAAGAATACCAGCTTGCACAGTCTTTAAGTTACACTTTCTCTCAGCCTCAAACCCAAGCCAAAAACTACACTGCAGAGCGGTTCTAGTCTGGTTTTGCATTGCTGGTCGGGAAAGGAGGAGAGAGGAAAGAGAGGTTCCACCAGCGGGTTTTTCAGTTTATTGGAGGGATGGGAGGTTGGTCTTGTGTATGGAAGAGAAGCAATCCTCCTAGCCCAGTTATTCTGCCTGTTACAATGCTCTGGACAGCTATAAAAAAATAAAATAACAGAGATGGGAGGAGTACAAAAACAGAGTCAAAACCTGACCGTGGGGAACTAGCAACAGCACGAGGTGTGTGGAGAGACGGAGCTGCTGGGTTTGTAAACAACATTAAGAAAAGGCTCTGCGAGAGCCGGACAGGAATAGCTGCATGCCAAGCAGGGCACTGCAGAGTTAGGAGCGAAAGCGAATGCATTTGTTTCAGCCCGCGCTCCTCCCGCTGTGGTGGGCACTGCCGGGGAGCAGGGCGGCTGCTGGCCCCCGAGGTTGTTTGTGTCCCCAAGAAGGCAAGCGTGGCCAGGCACAATGGAAGTCTTGGCAGAAATGCGGGGATGGAGACAGGTAGGAGACCAGAGGCTGCACAGGCAGCTTTTGGGGGGAATCAGGGGCTGCTGCAAAGGGTTTCTGGAGCACCCGAGGAAGGGAGACCCAGTGGCAGCTAAGGGCAGCACGTGGTGTGACAAGGACGTACCTGTATTATAGATGCCCAACTTGGGCAGCACAGGAAAGCAGATGCTGCGGAGATGTGGATGCTCTCTGATCAATGCATCGTGAAGGGGGAAAGCAACTGAAGCACAGGAATAACAATGCCTCTGAACACACTGAAAGCACTGAGTGCCTTTTACCTGTCCACTGGTGAGGCTCCGGGAGTGGTGGGGTTGGGATGGAGCTGGGGTGGTTATGACAGGGACGATGTGGCATGTAATATTGGTCTTCAGCATCGGTCCAGGCAGTGACCACCCCGGTGCTATCTCATCCATCTAGGGACAAGAGCAATATAAACGCTGCTGGCTGGCTAGTGGTGAGGGAGAAGAACAGGACAGCACAATGCTTCGAGAGGTGATGAGTGTTGCTTTGGAAATGCCGATCCCTGCCCTAAGGTTGGTGGCACTACTCAAAACTTTTTTTTTTTTTTTAAATCATCTCACTTCTAACTGTAACAACACACTACACCATGCTCTTTCTAGCAGCTGCAGCACGGTCTTGCCATTTGACCACCCGTTTCTGCATGCAGGACAGGTCTGGATGACCATGTAAACCCAAGTCTTTCCTCCCCTTGGCAATCGATACTCCCTGGCTGTTTTGAGATCAGCTTATACTGCCGAGAGATTATTTTAAGCTACTGTTTCTGCAAAAGCAAAGGGAAATGGAAGAAAGCTGTCCTCCCGGAGAAGAGCCGTATCACAGATGCATTGCGCAGTTGGCCTCTGCTCCCACTCCACCCTCTGAGTTTGGGATCCAACTTGCTTCAAACACAGCTCGGGTTCATCCAACACAGTTGGCAGCTGATCACGGCCGGCATTAAAACATTTTGTCCATGCCAGGAGCATGGCCTGGCATGCCCCTGGCCTCTTGTAACCCACCCAGCACAGCAGCTGTTTTTATCGCCACATGTGCAGGATGTCTCGGCCAGATTTAGGCAGTAAGTTGGAGGTGTCTTCTTTCCACTGAGATGGTGCTTGTGGCACGCACAGCCCTGCCCATCATGCTGCTGCCGGCACACTATTTGGCTCTGTACGCTTTATTTTCTAACGGGCAAGATCCTGGGAATACAATTACAAATAAATAAGTACATGTATTTGATTTCCAGGCCTGTAATTACCTGGAGGCCTCTCTACCTCTAGCCAGCCAAGGACAACATGTGCTGGTGATGCTGTCCTGATGCAGCTCACTGCAGGAGAGATGCCACAGAGCAGCTTTGTCCAGCAATGCCCGCCCCCCATCTCCCAGGGCCGAACTGCACTGCTTCCCAAGCACTTCTGGGGAAAATCCCCCTCCACGTAGGAATAGCCATCCTATAGCTTCTCCTTTCTGAGGACTTCTGACAGGCACTAATCCATGTCCCGCTCCCTTTCTGCTGAGCTGGGATCTTATCCAAGCCTGTCAGCTGGGAATTAAGATACCATTTTGTTGCAGAAGAGGATGTGGGGCTGTTCTGCCAGGCCGTCAGGAGCCGTATGCATCACTGTGGTGATCTGCTGAGCAAACTGGACAAGGCAATACACTCCTGTCTCTGCGTTCCTCATCCCAGCAGGTCTGTTCAGACCTCAGGCTCTCTTCCCTGCCCTGTCACTGGCTCAGCAAGGCAGCCAGAGTTTTCAGAAGGGTCTACATAGACGTGTTTTAAGAGACCAGAAAGCTTTTTAAAAATATACAGTACTTATTTTTTATTTAACCAGAAGCAGTCCTGAACGCCCAGGGACCAAGCAGCAAGGTCTGCAACCAACTCTTCACTCACCTGCTCAGGCAAACCTCCTTCCTTGGAGGGGCTCTGTCTGACCCAGTCTTCCTCCAAGACTGTAACACAACCAGAAGCAAAACTAACCTATATTCTCTATATAAAACCCAAACCCTCAAATTCCACCTGCCACAAAGTCTAAGTGTGATTGCAAGGAAAGTGATGAATGTGGGCTGGTCCAGGTTTTCACAGACCACACAGCTCTGTGCGTTGACAACAGGAAGATGTGGCTACGCATTTCTGCAGAAACTCCAGCAGCTATAAAGCTGCCTGCCACGTGGCTTGCACTTGCTTAAACGACATGCAGAGAGCTGCTAACATAGCTGTGGTTAAGGGAACCATAGAGGCATTACATTTACAGAGGTAAATGAAAAAAGAATTTATAAAGCGGTGGTAGATCATTTCTGAAGGCCGTTGATTGCAGTTAGAAATAAGTTTCATAATCATTTGAGAGAGTTATTGCAGTGAGCAGCGCAGAACTTCAGTCACGTTTTCAAAAACAAATAATCTGAATTGGTTAAATAAAATTCTGGGACAAGAAAACAATTTACTGACTGTGATTTGCTAAAAGGCTGAGGATTAGTCAAAGACAACTCTTGTTTACCAAATGTGTTTAACAGAAGAAGAGTGCCTGCAGAAGATGATTTTGTGGTATGCTAATCGTGTATTTCATTTAGAAAATTAAATACAGAGGTGCTATTAAGAAATAAGAACTGTCCACAATGCAAACTGTCAGTTTTGCCAAGTGAAACTAAAATAAGGTCCCACTTCCGAAACCAAACAGTCATTTACAATATGAACCAGTACATATCTGATCTTTTCTGAAATCCCAAGCAGGGAGATAAATCTCAGTTCTAGCCTCAACAAGACTCAAGACATGCACCAGCTCAACCACCTTGCAGCAGCGGGACTCCATCGACTCAATTAGCCCAGCGTACCTTTTCTGTGGGTAGTCTGAGCCCCAGGAAAATAACAAAGGGAAAGGGCTATCAGCCCGCAGTCATAAATGTCCTGCCTTTTCCAGCACTCACGCCTTAGGCATGGTTTTCCTCCTACCACGCACTTCCTTCTTCTGCCAGGCCTCCTGCGGCGCAGGGAGGCGGCGAGCAGCAGGAGCAGAGCTGGTGGAGCCGGAGGCCGGCATGCGCGGAGGACAACCTCGGACTGCAATCGCTCTCCCTTGTTCTGGCCACCCACAAGCGGGCGATACCAAGCTCCCGAAACCAAAACAGCAGACACGTGTGCAAGACGGGAGCATACAAGACTGCTAGGAAGAACGGGGAGTATATGCAAACCCTTCTAAGGCGAATAAAGCTTCGTGATCTCAATGCCATGCACTCGCTCTGAGGTTTCAAAAGTTTAGTGGTTGAATGTTTCATTCAGGTGACTGGCAGCCCTTTTTAAGTCTTAATCAGCAGATTAAGTGAGCTAACTCATTCCCTAAGTAGATTTGCTTTATGTGTACACATGCCTGAATAAATATGAAAGACGGGATGCTGATCTTTTAATCTTCCTCTGCAGGGTAAATAAAATTATGCGGCTTCCCCCCCCACACACACTTGAATTCATTTATGGTATTAATTTATTATTGCATGATAAGAAGGTGCAGCAGGCCTAGCTCGCTAGGTCTTCCCTCTTCAGGCTGCCCAGCTAAGCCAAGCACTAAGGAGAAGGCAGGTGGGCGCACAGAGCCACCGTACTCGTCAGACAGGCGTACACGCAACACAAAACGTCAGCCGTCTGCCTGAAGTCCATTTGGTGGAGAAAGAGGGCAATTTTGGCAGGAGACTGAGAAAAAAAGGGAGCAGGCCAGAGGAGCATCATGATGCAGGATGAGTTCACCACACTGAAGTCTAGGAGAGACAAATAGCCCTTCATTTAGTAATCTCCCATCTGCCACCTTCACTTGGCAGTTAAAATCATTTTTAAAATGATAAAACAAGTAATATTGCCTAACTAATGAATGTGAATTATCAGCATAAATATGCCAACATTTATTTATTTATTTGCCTCACCAAGAATATGTTCTCCTCTGTTTGGTTTTCTATTTTAATGATCGCAATTTATCATATTACATAGACTTAGTTTGCTGGGTTTTGTTTCAAGTTCTGCTTTTTGCTGAGACTTCTGTGAGAGGGCAGTCTCACGTAAGATAAGCGACAATACTAATTAAAAAAAAGCAATAGGAACTGTTGCCAAGAAGCAAACACGACTGGACCGCCTTCGTTTAGTGCACAGGTCCCTTCCTTCTTGCTCTCATTTGCTGGTTTTACTGCCGCTTTTCTGCTAACATTTTACTCTGCTTACAGCAGCTCTCCACAAGGCACAGTGACTCCCTAACTCACAGTTAATTTGCTTTCCCCACCTACCCATGGCCAGTGTAAGAAAAACAGGAAGCCAAAGTGGGTGAATTATCTGTGATGAATTTGGAGGCATGCACGATGGCCCCACTGGGGATTTTGGGGAGCATCTGAAACCCCAACGATGCCCGAATCAGTGCAGGGATCCTGCCCTCACACAAGGTCTACACTGCCTGTCCAGCAGTGGGAAACGTTAGTCCAGCTGCCCCAAGGCTATCTATTTTGGAGCACAAGCACATATGTGTTTCCCCCACCTGTCACAACTGTGAAATGTACAGATAGCATTTACTTCCTAGGCATTCGTTGCTCAAATTAACAGGCAACCTGTTAGTCTGAGTGCAATTAGCACCCCTAACTTCACTCCAGACGTGTATCTGGTAGCTGAATTTTGCTTGCAGATCTTTTCGCAGCCTGGTGTATGCTTTGAGTAAATATAGGCCAATGTATAGAGTAGAAATCCTGTGAAATCCCCAACAAATTTAACATGAAGCAAAGCTAAGTACACTGTTGGAGAATCTGCTTTGCCTTCGTTAGAACCCATAATGGAAAGTTCAAGTTTTTGTGAACTGAAATTGAGCACTAGGTTCACCCGAGACCCGGCAAACCAAACACCCGAGTGTAACACAACCTGCAGGGCTGCCTCCGGCCCCTGGTCCTGCTGCCGGATTAAAACTCCACCGCTCCCCTACATGCTTTTTACGAAAATGCTGCTTACACGCAGACACGCATCTTGAAACATGACATTTTGCAGAATGATATGCAAGCGATACCGTATGATACAAGCAGCATAAATCCTTATCCATGTCATGGCTTGACTTCTCTTTGAGAGCACGACCCACGCAGTCTGTACCCACACCACCACCGGCTGTGTTTTCTACTGTGGTCCTCACATCTACATTCCAGTTTCTTCTACTTTTGCAGCCACATCGCCTGCAGCTCCCTCAGGTGCCAACCTAAGTGCATTGGATCACTCCTTTATCAGGATATTTTTTCAAACATAATCAGTTTTGCCATGCCAAATCACAATGGCTTAAAATTCTTTTAATTTGGCATTCACTTCCTACTTCTTCTAGTTGCTTCCAAGTTAACAGGTAATGCACAAACCATGCTGAGATACTCCTTCACAAACCCAAAGGCTAAAAGCATGTTATTTAAACAAAATAGGAAATTCTCTAAAGTAAGAAGCTGAGGGAGCACACAACCCAGGCTCCACAGTGGCAAGACAGCCTTGAGCTATCACAGACCTCCTCTAGATGCTGGATATTCAATTAGGTTCCTAACTCCAGCCTCATATATGAAGAAGGCTTTATGTTGATTCAGTAAACGCATTTCGTTTCAGAGTTCTTTCCTTGTTTGTTCTACTAACAGGTCCGTGTATCGCATTATATCAGGATAAGCTTGTCCAAGCCACCAGTGCTTATCTGCATGACTCTGACCTCCCAAAGCCCTACCCTAACAGCTCCGTACCTGCTGGCAGCACACAGCCATAGTGACCAGCAAGGCGTCACCCTCCTGTGTTGTGACACGGCTTTCTCCCCCGAGCCCTGGACGCATGTAAATGACGCATACTCAGAGCGTCTGTCACAGCCATGACATTGCTCTTTTCTCTGTGCGTCTATGACATTCTACTATCCTCTTCTATTGCAGGCTCTGGGAGCCAGTGGGCAGGAGACCTGCCATCCTCCAGCCCAGCATCCGTGGCTGCTCCCCTGTACGCAGAAGAGCGAGAGGAAATAAAGGGCAGGTTACTTACCCGCAGGAAGGAGAGGTCTCGGTTGTGCTCAATGCTGGTGATTTCCAGGTTGCCCATAACTACCTCGCAGTTCTCATAGTACTTGCGCAGGGCCCGGTACTGCTGCTCCAGGTCAGAGAGGGAGCTCAGCTTGTTCTCGGTGCCAGCACACACTGCAAGAAACCACAGAACAAATGCAATCGGAGTGAGTAAGGAAGAGGGGCACAGGAGCAAAGAATGAAGTAAGATTTATATCCAGGGATACAAGTAACTGGAATAAAAATTCTGAGTTATTCACAGGACTGGGTATCAGCAGCAGACATTGGCAGGTCCATGATCATCTCAGCAATTTAAACACCTCTCACCAAATAGACCAGGTGATGGTATTTACAGCTGAGCACACAGAAAGGTGGAAAACACAGAAACACTGGACAAATGGAAAACGAGTTGACCACAGCACATTAAGGGCAAAATCCAGGTCCCACTCGGTGAAGTCCCTGCCAGTTGACACGGAATATGGATGCGCCGGTCACAAATTAAAGGATGCGAGGCCGGAGAGACCCAGGCATCTGAACTGACCTGCATAACCCAGCATTTTTCCTATTCAGCTGACATCTAGAAGGGTCTGTCAAGAAACCAAGAGCAACCTGACCAGGTTGCTTGTACCCAGCATCATTTTCCCTCCTCTTTCCTGAAGTTCTCAGCTCTTCTCAGCTTTTCACAATTAAATAATAAAAGACAAGAGCAAAAAGCCTACTGTCTTTCCACAGGTTGCCAGACTGTGATCTGAATGCAAAAGGGAGATGTGTCAGATTAGTTAGGAAATACCAGCCAAATACAGTCGGTTTTTCAGATGTTCTTCAATATTTCAGTACTCTGTTCTGAATCTTGAAGTCCGGTTCAAAGCTACTGCCGAATTATAGCTCTGCTCAGTCTATTAGATTGCCCTGCATCAAGCAGTGACAAAAATGAATCCGGAAAAGAATCACAGGAGCAGCATTCTACAGCAGCATTTCTTCTTGCAGCTCTCAGCCTGCCAAAACAACAATGCTACTTAGATGTGCAAGCATTGGGTTGGGCTTTTTTTTTTTTTCTGCACACTTATTTTCCATCTTTACTGACAGCTTGTGGGTTGTTCTTACTTGCGAACAAATCAATCTGAATATACCCAAACTTTTGAAATGGGCATTATAATATGCAAAACATGAGCCAGACCAGAAGAGCATTTCTGGAGCCATTCCCACTCCTAGGTTAGATCAATACAAACAAAACCCTCAATGACTGGAGGCCTAATCAGTCAAATTGGCTAAAATATGCTCTTTTGAATGATGCAGGTCCTTTTTTTTTTTATTAGAAGATCAAAAGTGATTAGGTTTTAGAGTACTACTATTATTGAGAGTATTTACTTACTACATACTTTTTTTTTTTTAAAATAGAAATGGGAACAATTCTCATCTCTGTTCTCCACTGAGCATCTTGCCTGCCACAGAGCAACCTGCTGCAGTGCCAGCACGATTCGAGCTTCAAACAGCTGTCTGGTGAAGGGCTGTGGGAGGCAGCCAAAAGCCCACGAACTGCTCAAAGTTTGCTCCCAAGGAAACTCCCCCTGCCCTACAAATGGCAGCGTAAAGCTGTTCCTCCTGAACTGGAACAACCCACCAGGGAGCGATACCGGGGGCTGGCTTCATCGCGAGCCATTCGCGGGCTCAAGGTTTTAGCAGATAATTCTCTTCTCTTGTGTTTCCAGCAGGTGATCAGCACAGACTAAAGCAGAACAGGCGCTACGTAGGACTGCTTCACCATACCTGCGCTGGGTCTAGTTACCAAACAAAGTACTGCACAGGATGTAGTTTTCTAATCCTTTCTATCAAACTTTGATCAAACTACAATTTCCAAGTTCTCAGTAAGGTTAAAAACATGACATATTTGAAATATATTCATTATACTGCGCTGCAAAAAAAAACCTGGCTGGTTTGTGTGGGTTTTAAAATAAATGCCACCTCATTTCAAGCGGTAATTTAAAGCACAAACATTCCTGTTTTTGAATTTTTTTCTGATAAAGCTTTACCACTTAGAGTAAAACATTCCAAGACAGGACTTCATTCTTAATATATTTAATAGGTACTTCCTGGGACTCCCAACTTGAAAAAATATGGTCGCACTGGGACCTGACATAGCTGTGCTGGACTGGGAATAGCTGGAAGGATCAATCATTGCTGCTTAGGGATGACATCTTCCTTTCTGAAACGCAAAGCCCTGTCCTATTGCATGTTTAAAGCTTCATTTAGATCCGCCGCCAAAGCATCAAAACCCTTCAGGAAGACGCCCGCATGTCCCTGCCAGAAGCCTTCTGAAAACATTTGCTACTGATTACAAAATCGGTTTGTTTGCTTTTTCCTTGAAAGCAGCAGCAACATCTATAACAACAAGATTGACTGTGTTTCCAGCCCAATAAGTATTATTCTGTCTTAAGGCTCCCGAGGACTAATAAATAATTTGTTCCATTTCGCAATCGGCGCTAAGGATCAACATAGCTCAGAAAACAATTCCAGCAGCTCAGCTGATACAGCTATCCACCGCAACACTGGTATTTCGTGTTGCACGCACATTAAATGTTTTACGAAAGCTAATTTAGCCATTTTTTACTGTAAGGAGGCAGAACATTTGGAGCCTGCTCTTGCAGCAACAGGGATGAAACCAACTGAGATGTAAACGGGGGCTGGAAGTTTTATTAGAGAAAGATTAATTTTGTACAACCAAACCTTGCAGTAACTACTCCCGGCTTTTGATAATGCTATGGAAATCAATTCTTTTAGATGAATAAAATCTAAAAGCAAATTTAGAAGAAATGTTGATCCTCTAAATTTATCTTACAGTAATTCCAAGCATTTAATTTCTGTCTTAGAAAAAGAAATCCCCTCTGGTGCACAAAACCTCTCCTTGTGCCAGCTGACACCTGGGCCTCTGCTGCTGGGAGATGCATGGCAAAAGGCTGCCATCTCCCCTGCCAAAGGAAGAAACGGTCACAGATTGCCTCAGAGACGTAGGAGTACAAAACAGAGTATCCTACATTGAACAGTGGGTGCACCAGAGCTAATATTCTGCCTGTGCTGACCGGCAGGGCAGGCAAAGCAGGAGCCGTGCTCAGAGTGGGTGAGAGCCTGGATGTGGGGAGTGAGTTGAGCTCCCAAATCAAAGATGGGTGCAACCACGGGCAAAGCCACGCATCCCTCCGTGCCTCACCCTTACAGTACGGGTTTTGGGCGAATACTTTTGATGTACTGTGTGCCAGGTACAAACCATGAGCAGGAAACTCATGCATTTACTAAGAGCAGAATGAGTCGTTTGTCTCTTGGAGGAGGATGGAGTTGGGAGAGCACCTCCAGCCTTCACGCAGTCTTTTAAAACAGTAACTGGCATTCATGTGTTGTAGCATCTCTTTAAAATAAAGTGCCAAAATAAACATGGGCACGACAAAACTTCTTTCCTTGTCACGCCATACAAAACCACCGTAATCTGTATTTCATAAAGAAGCACCTCTTCAAAGCACTTTGTTGTACGCTGGTTATCTTATATAGCCCCAGAAACTGACGAAAGGCACGAAAATAAAGATTGCATGTTGAAAGCAGTCCCTGCAGCAGATCCTCTCTTGGTTCTTAAAAAATACTAATTCGTCTGTCTCTAACAGCCGCCAAAAAAGTACTACCTCAGACGCGTCTCCAGCCTGTAGCTTCTCCGTGTCGCAGTTGAATGTAGACCTGCCTTTGCCTCTGAGCAAGAACGCTCCTGAGCTGCTCAGGAGATTCTGCACAGGTGTCTCAGTGAGGGAAACCCTTCAGAGCCATTTCAGTGCTGCACACACAGGAAAACCTGACATCCCCATACGTTTTCTCGGACAGAAACCCAGGGAACTGCTGACCTGTGCCTGGCTACCAAGGTGCCGTAACGCTCTCAGCTACGTTTCTCTACAAACACGCTACCTGCAAGCCCATTGCCATGCCCTCTCCTGGTATTTTGGTAACAAACCTTGCCAAGTGTGTATAACCCAGGTGCCCAGAGACAGTCACCACTGACATCATGCAAAAGCTGAAGGAGTGCACCTTTGTACCTGGGAAGCCCTGTGCCAGCTTCTCATCTAAACCCCAAATTTGGGTGGTTTCGGGGAACTGCATCCTCCTGCAGTAAGGGTGCAGCCAGCAAAAACAGGCATGGAAAACTTACGAATTCCTGCTCCCAGAGTAAATCTACAGCTTTTCATTTTAACTCATTTTGTTGACGTCTTCCAACTCCGAGGACCCTTTCCCATCCTTTGCTGCAATCCAGAAGCCAACTTGCCTTCCAGCAGGAGCCAGGGAGCTGAGAGCTGCCTCCTTGCAAAGGAGGATGGAAATGGACATCCATGCTTCAGGTTTGGCTGCCTACTTATTACCAGCTACCTACAGTGACGGAGAACTGCTTCAGCTCCTAATGGCCCCAATTACAGCAGTCATAATTGTCTGTATTGAGTCGAGTTTACGTTTTTCATCAATATTCATGCACATGATTGAAACTAATTTCCCACTGACATTTTTTTCCCGTAATGAAGCCACACCATTTGGATGTTCACTCAGAGGCAGGAAGCGGTGGAGGCATTTAAAAATGTCCTTTAGTTTCTGCTTTTTGGGCCATTATTGTGCTCTGCTCCGCTGATAATAAATCTGTATGTTATATTACGAAATCATTTGGACTGTATCTAGTTCTGTTTCTTGTAATTCTAATTGATTTTATAATCCTCCCAGCTCAACAGATGAGCTAACTTTTGGAAGGAGGGCGACTTGTTTCACCTTTTTTCACGTGGCCCCTCTCTGGCTTTGCCAACAGTTGGAGTTATTCAGGATGAGTGAATGCCGACATCTCTGCGCAGTCACCCCTGCCTGAAACCCTGGTGGCTCGTACATTCATCGAAGCATCGGGATATATCACAGGACTCATCGTAGCTGCTCCTGGTGAACTCCGTGCCCCCAAGGTCTGCCTTTTATTCTTTTGAACTACACGAAATTTAGCGCAGATCTCTTGAGTGAGGATGCAAGACTGTCTCTGCCTTAATGTGGCACAACCTCCATTTGTTGATGGATTTGTCAAGCAGGCCAAAGACACGAGACGAGGCTTAAATGCTTCGACTCGCTCATTTCAGGAAAACAGAATGATATGTTCCTTTATCCCAGCCAGGAGGAGCCAAACAACATTTTGCACCTCTTCCATACACAGCCTTTTTGTACCTCCCCATAATTTATTTACTTAATTAGCTGTCTTTTTACAGACAGCACCATTATCAGGGTTTCTTGAAAGGCAGCTGAAGTAACTGTTTATTATAAATTGCAAACACTCCTGGCAACTTGCTAGGACCCCCCAGATGGGGGGAAAATACTCCAGCCCCTTAACAAACAGCTAATTAGCAGCAATTTCATAGCAGCCCCCATTCATTTCCTTACACTCCACGGTCTCAGCACTAGCCTGGGTACCCTGTCATGCACAGGCACAGAACGGGTAAACAGTTTTAATCCTTTCATTATTTTACAGTTCTCCTTGAATGAGCCACGAAAGCCCTACATTTTCTTGCAATTAGGCACGTCCTAATGAAGGGAGGGCCCGCCTGCCCTTACAGTCTTGCAGATGGCTCCTGGGAGAAGGCAAAAACCTACACCTGAGGTCACCAACCATCTTCCTGTAACCCCAGTGGCTTCTGGAGAGTGTTTTAAAATTAGAGGCTTTCCTTCCCTTGGTGAGAGACTGTAGTGAAGAAAAGCACAATTTTCTCTGTACTCCTAATTAAAAGCTCAGCTGACACAAGCATTTTCCTTCCATAAGGTCTGCTCTATGCTAGAAAATCATCATCCCGTTTGAATCCACCTAGCAGCCACGAACCTGCAGGCAGCCGCGAGAGAAGCTCGGTGTTGGCACCCAGCCGGCAGTCGCTGGGACAGGGTGACGCAGCTGGGGCAGCTCCACCGCCTGTCACCCACGCCGTCACGGCTTTAGTCCCTTGGGTCTGCCAGAAACACAAGCCTGAGAGTGCTGTTATTTATTTGGATTTCTACAGCCTTTCTTCTCTTTGTCTGGAGAAGAGGTCCCTGGGTTGAAAGCACCATGGACCAAAAGCATTCATTCCTTGAAACGTGTGCACAATATTGTTTCAGATGCTTGTTGTCAAAGCTTGCCAGCATTCCCACAAAAGCAGTGGGGCCGTGTTTTATGAGGGTGGTTCCACCTCCACCGGAGGCTCGTCAGATGCCATCTGCAACAGGCAGATCTTTCCCGATGTTATAAACAAGAAAACAAATAGGCACACTGGAGATTGACAGGGATTGTAACTTCATCGAGAAGGATTATTTATGTGTGATTACACTTTCCCGAGCTGACGGCACCCTGTCCTTGCACTGAGCTCTCCAAAATCCGTTTGGTTGACGCTACACAGCATATTTTACTGATGTAGCGCTCATGCTTGTATCAACCAAAAAATGACATCAAAATGTTGACTAGATTTGTACTGCGGCATTTCAGGGATAATTGCCTGTGCCGACCATGTCAAGCCATTGTCATCTGCTTGTTTTATGTTAATATCTCCGGCATAGTTTCTCCTTTAGCTTCCTCGTGTACATATGATGATACTGCAACCAGAAAGGACAAAATGGGGAAGACGTACTGCAGGACCTAAATCACACAGCTACCACTCAAAAAAAGCAGAAATTAATATAAGAGGCTTTGCCAATGGTTTTTTTTCCAAGGGTATGTACCAAATTATTTTCTCTGGATACTTTTCTACCCCTTCTTCTCCCTGCTCTTCACAGACATACACACACATGCACACACACTCTCCTTCCTCATTTCATTGTATTTTGAGGGTAAATAGTTGCTCCTTAACTATAATGTAGGTACCGGACTTGACAAGCAATTAAAGCAAACAATTTCCACTCATCTAACTTTGCCAAATTAGTCATCTGCCATCTGCTCTATCATCTGGCTCTCCTTGAGGTCTTGCTGTGAATCTGGAACTGCTCGCTCCGACGAGGAGGCAGCAGCAAAGCCTCCAAGCTGGTGGGGGCCCGAGGGACGAGGGTGACACGGGAAAGACGCATGGCCCCACGCTGCCCACTGCCACCCCATCACTGCTGAAAGCAGCCACCAGGGCCAGTACCGAGGCTGCGCTCGCTGGCTCTGGCAGTCAACCCGGCAAATTGCCAGCACACAAGCTGTGTTAGAAAAGCATTTAAAATTAAAGATTTCTTTTACGGCCATGCAAATAAATGTTTAGTGAGGATGAATGCACAGCTTAGAGGGAGTGTGGCATTTTCTTACCAGATGCGGGATGCAAAAAATAACTTACTTTACTGAAACATCTCTAGCGTTTACAATTTAGTTCCCAGTGAAGTGCCTAACCAAAACAAGCAATTAATAGACATTATCTAAGAGAGATTTGAGTAGTCTCTGCTTCCAGCACCAGGCTTACTTCAGGTAAAGCCTTGGTTTAAGACAGCAGAAAGGTTTTCAAAGAGCCCTGAGATAACACCACCAGCCTCCTCTGCCCTCCAGCTTCCAGCCACTGGCAGGACCGCTGCTGCTGCAACACTCACTGCTCCTCACCAGGTTTCCAGTCTGGCTCCTTACTGGGTTTCCCAACACGATCAGGAATGTCACCAACACCTCAATTCCCACTGCCCTATGTCTCCTCCCCGAGGATGGATGAGTAGGTCAGCCTTGCTCATTCTGCCCACGGGGAAAACAAGGTTAGGGCTGGTATTTGCAATCCAGAACATGTAGGAAAGCATCCAGGGCATCCAACTTAGATGTCCGTGAATTAGTAATTAAACACTGCTAAAGAGCACAATTTAGTGCAAGCAAACATTGCTGCTGCTCCGAACCATTACACAAAGGAACTGCTCTCCCTGTTGCCTGTAAAGACCACTATAGACTGCCTGTTACTGCACCTTTTTCCGTGCAGTGCCCAAAATTAAGCTTGTGAACATAACTCTTAATGCCAAGAACCAAAATCCTTCCCTACAGTACCAAAATATAGCCTATCGCCAATGCTTCCCAAGATTAATGAGTCTGCAGAGAATTGATCTTGAGTAATACAAGGCCACATGTGCTTGGGCAGCTAAATACAGGGTGAAGTGCCCGGCTGAAGGCCTAAGAGCGTGCAAATACCGCTCTCCCCGCTTTCCAACCCTCACCCTTCCCACGTCCTGCAACAGCACCGCAGTAATGCTTCACCCAACCTGCTTCCCTCCATCACCGCGTAGCAGTGCATCCTGGCTCCTGACCAAAGCAAAGCAGTGCAAATGACGGACGTCTACAGCAAAGCCAGCTCGCAGCGGCAGGAAGGCTTTGGGTTGCTTCTTCAATGCCAAATGGTTTCTAGGAGAAGGCAGGAGGGAGATGCTGGAGCACGAGCACCAGGTGGTGAACACGTGCACGGGTAGGAGCAGAGGGGAGCCGGGCACTTGGACTGGTTTTTGTACACCTGCCTTAACCGCAACTCGATCTAGCAAGAGACGCCAAAAACATCTGCCGCAAGGCTGGCCCCGAATCCCTTCCTGCTCACGGAGCAGGCTTTGCCGGGGACACGCAGGTGCTCCCCTGGGGGCCGGGGTGCCCGCACAGAGCGCTGCCCGCTGCTGAGCAGCAGCCACCCTCCCCGGCAGCTCCTGCTGCTCTGCTGGGACTCGCTGACAGCCGGGGGCCTTCGCTCGCCTGGTTGTCTGTCTTTTCCTTCCCCAGAGCGGCCCTGAATACCGCAAGCATTCACTCAACTTAAATGCATTTTAATTAACATTGTACAAACACACTGAGCTGGTGCGTGCACAAGGGAGTGCATTCATTCAACGTCAGCCAGATCCTCATCCCCAGAAATCCAGCAGGAGCCCTGGCAGCCGCTGCAATGGGGAAGGGATTTTGGTCCTTGCTGCCAGTACAGTATTTAAAACACTCGGCAAAACGGGAGCCAGCCCTCAGATCCTACTTACTGCTATTTAAGCACCATTTGCGTGAAAGACGCAGCTCAGAAGGGGTAGGTGGGACAGGTGCTTCTATATCTACTCGTGTAACCAGGGGTAATTACTCACCGCTAAAGCACAGCAACTACCCCATCGTTACAGGGTACGCACAAGCCACGCGCAACAAAGATACTCCCCTGAGATCTCCCAAGGAAATCATTCTCCACTGCATTGGTAATTACCACATAATTTTAATAGGTGGTCTTTGGATTAAGATAACTATGGAATTTAAACACAGACAAAAATGGACTGCTTTGGAAAGATCAATCTCCCCACATTCTGGCAAATCTGCAAGACAAAACTGCAGGAGGGGGTTAAACAAAGTGCCTGGACAAACATTTGGGGAATAAAGAAACCCAGCGTCTCACCGAGAGCAGAGAGCACGCTGCAGCTGAGGCAGCTGTGCCAGGGCTTGGGCATCCCCATCCAAGGGGCAAGAGTGAACACACAACCGCTGAGCTGCTTTGCCCAGCTTCTTCAAGGGGACGGGGTAATGTAGGAGAAAAGAAATTGCACTATTTTAGCCAACACGCATAGGTCTATTAAGTTGAAGCTGCACGCAGTTTATTTTCATCGATGAAAATAACAGGTTCTCAAGCAACACGATAACCTTGTCAAACAGGCACAAGAATTCAGCTTGTGAAAGACAGCTGAAATGGTAATTATTTAAACCTGGAGGCATTGCCAATGACAGGGAAGGCTTTGCCATGTCAATGCCGAGGAGCTGCAGGGGCTGCGCCGAGGCTGGGCCAGCAGGGCTGACGGCCCTATTGCCCAGAGCTGAAACACCGGACCCTGGTGTGGGGATCACAGCCTCGGGCCTGGGGCAGGTCGTACACGTTAAGGTCATCGAGTTCAAGTATTAGTCTGAAGTGCTCTCTTACAGCAGCCTTCCTCGAGCTGACAGCCGTATTCTCCTAATTGCCCATGGCTAAACCAAGTAACAAAAACTGTACATTATTAAACCAAGTGCTTTCCGATATCAGTTATAGCCAGGAAACACAAGCTTTCAATAATAGAAGTCTATGCAAGAACCTTTTTCCTTCTATACCATATACATAAAAATACACAGCCTAGTTTTAAGCTAGTATCTTCTGTCACATGCAGTCCTTCATCTGCTGTACCTCCTGCACGTTGCACACAAACAGCGTCACGCACGATGCTGAACCTCCCCTGCACTGCACCGAGCACCCTCGCGTGTACACCAAACTCCCGCTATCTCAGACCCGTGTTTTTGGAACTAAGTCCCTGATCCCACAATGTAAATACAGTAAAAACCAAAAAGCTAAATAAACATCAGCCTATCCCTCAGATGGGGAGAGCACCCAGTCAGTTCTTTTGAGGCCACTACGGGCTTCAGCTCTGTCAAACACGATTTATAAAACCTCACCTCTACCACTGAGAAGCTGTCTCCTCTGTTAGGAAAGTGAAGGGTCTGCTTTTTAACTTCACTGCGACCGTTGGCCCAAGCTGCTAGGACATCTGCACAGAGGGACTTGTGTTAAATTTATAACCTCCTTGTATGACAGCAGCGTATTCAGGGCACACTGACGCAGTGCTGAAGCTTCCTCCTATTTTACCTGGGAAGCAAGGACCGCAGGTCTGCGCTTGATGAGTTCCTCCCTTTGTCTCACTGACACACTAAAAAAACACGCGAGCCAGTTGCTGAAATCACAGATGGGCTGACTTGTCCCTTTTCATGTAATTTCTATTGAGCCTTCTCAAACAGCTTCATCTTCCAAGACCATAAGGGGGCAGGGGGTGTCACAGGTGCTGGGAAACTGCTCCCCAAATGTGCTTCACCTGTAGTTGAATCAGGCAAAGCAACTTCAAAATCTCCAATTGTTTTCCAAGCCCAATATACCGTTCTGCTGGACTAACCTACGAGGCACATCTCTTATTTTTTTGTCTCATGTACTTTCAGAAATCATCCCAAAAGATAAGCTCTAAGTAAGTGTACTTGTCAGAATTGTGCTTTATGAATTCTTTATGGATCGGTTTGCTCCAGTATGCTCCCTGTTAATATTGCTTGTTCTTTCTGTCAGGCTTCTTAAAATGCACTCCATGTATATTTTATAAAGGTTTGGGTTTCTTTCCCACTCTCCCCAGAGACTGCCCTTAAACTTCTGTCCATTGATTGTGGCGGTATCAATTTGTAAAGGTCAACAGAGAGCTGCTTTGACAGCCGAACTCAGAAAGCAATTTTCAAATAAGCTGTTTCTCTTCCTCTACAGAGAGAGATGCCAACAAAATCAAAACCCAAGGTCTTTATTTCTCTGGCCTGACCAGTGGCTTTGATGGGCTTCGCATCTCTGATGGCCGCAGAACGCTCCTTGGAAACCTGAGCTTGTGTGAGGGCCTTAACAAACAACAACATATGAACAAGCAGGTTTATGATGAAAAGAAGAACATTAATTTGCTGCTCCTCCAAAAATCCCTGCAGGCCTCGGTTAACAGAGCTCCAAGGGATCTCCACAGAAGCACCACTGCTGCGTGGTTTTGGCCTTGTGCATCTTTCTGTCATGCAGGAACAACTTGCATTTCACACCAAAGATACCCCACAACCGGCTGCATTCTGGAAGCAGACTGTGCCAACCTATTCTGATGCTTGCTTCGGATTTGCACTGAGAGAACTGGTTATTTTGTCTGGGGTTGTGATCAAAAGCCTCTTCAGAAGGCTTCCGCCCTTTCTCCCCCCCATCCCACAGTTTACTGAATTTCTCAGATTTACAACCATCAAAAGTAGGGTTGCGCAATTTATGTCACCGCTCTACATGAAGAAAACCTGCCGTAAATCAGAGACAACAGTTATATAAACGAGCATAAAAGTGCAGGGAAATGTCACAAGATAGCAATAAAATATCTTCCAAATGGTAAATCCCAGGAGCAGAAGCACCATGAGTTTTGAATCCTCCACCCTGCGACAGTAGGACTGTTTTATCAATGGGGCGATCAGTGCTGGAGCTCGCCTCCCTTAACAACCGCAGGTTGGGGCAAAACTGCAAGCCCTTCGCAGGGTGTCGGGGAAGGCAGGAGGAAGCAAAGAGAGCTCGCACCCACACACACAGCAGGCAGACGCAAAGTCACAATCCCATGCATTTTCCCCTGCTGCTAAGTCTGCGTGGAACAGGAGCACAGCACATATTTCTACAGATGCATGTACACACACATAATAAATACAGTTGGTCTTTTTGGAGGCTGGGTATCTCTTTTCTTGGCCCTTTTCCCCTGAAACAGAGCCCTGTGGAGGGCCGATCCTTGCTTTATCCGCAAGAGAGAGATGCCCACCCCCCGGTGGCCACCCAGGTCTCCTCCACAGACATTGCACAGAAAGCAGCGTTAGTAGGTACAGAGCGATCCCGAAGGGACACAAACCTCGCCTGGGGAATGAGCTGCCCAAATGTGCCAGCCAGACCTCCCCTGGGGACCAATACAGCAGCCTGGGGAGGGAGTCGGATGATGCTCTGGCAGCGCAGGATGAGGGGTTTGTCCCAGTAAATGACCGCAAAGCTTTCCACCAACTTCCCACGCTGGTATCTGACAGTCTGTCATTTTCCACAAATGCTACCAGCAGGAGAATGAGCATTTAACAGCAAAACGTCAAGAGATTTGTTGGGATGAACGCAAGGCAACACCTCACACACACCTGGAATGGCTCCAGAACAGACTAAATGTGAGCCACTGCTGCCTCGTGCCCTTGGGCAGATTTCTTAGCTCTGCGCACAAGCCATTCCCCTGATCCTTTTTGACTACAAGTAGGAAAAATCCCAAACCTATTTCTGACTTCTTAAGAGGACGCTTACAAGCACCTTTATCCTGCAAATGGAAAACATTAGCTCTCTGTTAAAATAACATGTCCCAGCGATGCGCCAAAATAACCTGTTTTCTGGTTCTTAACCTAACACAAAGTGGGGGGGAAGGAAAAGGCACAGCAGATGTCTGGTTGCTTTTTTTGAAGACACAGATGACATATTCCCACAGACCAAAAGCAGCTTTATATTCCTGTATCCCACAAGACGACTACAGTGTTTCTGCCCAAAGCCCTCCCCACCTGATTTTATTTTCGCAAACAAACACTGAGGAAGGCTGGTGAGTGACAAGTGCCCTGCTCCTTGTCACCGGGTAGGAAGCAACGGGCAGGTTATCAGCAGCCTCATTAAGAAGAAAAGGCCAAGAAGCAATTTTCCCAATGCCGAGGACACCGCTCCCGGGGTCCCTGTTTCATTAATATCTCCTCCTCGCTCACTCCACTTGATGATCCCATTAAATTGAACCTGGGAAAGGCGAGGAAGGCAGGAGGGGGAGCCCAGCGGGATGCACAGGGCTCCCGGCATGTGATCCCATCCAAAACTTGTGACCGGGGCTTTGGCCACGGCCACGCGCTTAAGTGATGCAGGAGCACGTGCAGGGAGAGCGGCTCAGTGCAAATTTACCCACTGCGAAATGCCCTTGGAGCTGCCTGCCTGTGACGGGTAAACGGCACGGAAGGTCAGTGAATCTCATTTGGCAGCAATGAGCCCGGCTCTGCACCGCTTAAAAACATCCTTAAACACACACGCACCCGCCCTGAAACCAGCGCCGAAAACATCTCTCGGGGTGCAGAGAAGTTCCTGGGAACAGGGCTCCCTTGTTTCCCCTCCTTAATACAGGCAACCACCCTGCTTACAAAATGCGTTCGCTTTTTGTTACAACAACAACAAAAAAAAGAAAGCCCAGCTAGGACCGCTAGGAACAGCTTAATTAATAACAATTAGCTGCAGCGCAATTGTGATTCAGGTGGCGTTTTGGAGCATGAAGGAGAAACTTGACACTTTTGCTTGTGTGCACGGACATAAGAAATTCCAGGCAAAGTTAATGGAAAGTGAGCGGCCGAGCAACGCCAAAATTCAAATGTACTGTAAAATGACTAAATGATTTCAATGTCACAGGAACGCGTCGCGCTACTTCTGGGATTATCAGCCCTTGCAGAGTTTTAATAATATTTGGTCAACCACCTCAGCAGCGCATCACTGGGAATTTTCCATGCTTTAGGAGGGAGGAGACAATCCCTTTGTTAATAAGAAAGGGAGATGACAGCCTGGAAAAGATGCCCGGGGGGTCCGACGCCAGCAGGTCGGGGGCCAGCCCCACGCCCCCCAAAGCCACACACAGCCCCCGCGACAGGGAAAGACACTTTTAGGAAATTGCAGTTGTCTAAAGCGGTCAAAACACCTGCCAGTCACGGCAGGTTTACTGGCCGCGCTCCCCGCAAGGGGGGCTGCCTCCGAGTGCCTCCGCTGTAATTAGCGTCACCGCAGTCAGATGCAATTTATGGTTAAATATACACGGGGAATATGAAGACAGTCCCAGCGACTACTTTCAGATGAGAGGAGAAAGGCAGAGGCTTCAAAGCACTTTGGTGGGGAACAAGGGGAAATTCTTAGCTGGAGAACAAGTGGTCCCTGCTATTAACAGAGGGACCCCAACAGCAAGTGTGCCCTTGCCTCAGCATGGCTGGCTTCATCCTATTGAAAAATACACAAATCAGGACAAAATGAAGCTACAAGATGAAGTTTTAAAAGCAAGAAAAGAGCTGACATGGAAAGATGCAACCAAATTTGCACCCTACATACGAGCACACGAACAGCATTTGTGCAAAGCAAACCAGGCAGCTTCACGCGTGCCGCACACACAGGTGGCAACGCCGCGCCAGGAGGAAACATTTTTGGAGGCAGTTGTGATACAGGTGTGATGCCACCAGAAAGCCAGGTGTTTCAGGCTCCTTGCCAACAGTGAAAATGGCATTTTCTAGAATTGGCATACCTCGAAAAGGGGGGCTAAAACTGGAGATGAAGGAGGGTGGCCCCTGCCCCAGCAAATCCTACCTCAGCAGAGCACCACCCCCAGGAGAAAGCTGTTGTGTTCTGTAACATACGCTTTCCTTATATTTAAAAAATCTAAGCCATATTGTTGTAAAAATGTGTCTCTAAGTATGAAAACTGTTCCAGGGCTTCTGCCAGAGCCTGCAGACGGATGGGCCAAAAATACATTTCTAGCAGTGGGAACGTATCCTGCTCATCCCTAGCACCACCGCCCCAAGGGCACGCAGCCAGGCAATGTCACCGCTGCTACCTAATGCCCAGAGCCAAGGAGATGGAGATCACCAAGCCATGAAGTCACAGCCTTATCCCTGCACCTGGTTTAGTCGTGCAGCTAGAGCATGGCACCTGATGCTTAATTACTGTTGGGTTCTGCAAGACCCCCCACTTTGCCACAACAAATTCCCATCAAACTTAAGTTTGACGCGATAGATCATCAAGAGAGCTGGTTGGGCATCAGCCTCCTTCCCACTGGTAGTGCTGGATAAGAAATATAGCATTTGATAAACAGCTTTGGACCCCATCGTGTTACCTGTAGCAGCCTGAAAGGTTTGTGGCTCTCCACACCCAAGGAAAAGAGAGAGTGGAACAAAAATGTATGTTACAGATCATTTGGATGTAGAAAACAGAAGAAAACCTTCTCAGGCACTCCCCAAACTCAACATACTACTTGCACACTGTCAGTCAGCAAGGCAGGCAGCGTTCCTCCTTAAGGAAAGCATCACTTAGAGTTTAGCTGCCTTGCTTGTCCTCAAGGTCGGGCTTGAACCGAAACTAATTGCTCCTGTAGTCTCAGATCTTAACAAAACAGATGAAGTTCAAAATGAGGCTGAATGCTTGCTCAGCTTTAGCCTGATGTGCTTCTTCCCAACTGAGATTACAACTGCTTGTTGTTTAAAATACGGTGCCCCTAATCCTCCTGAAAGGTTGCAGAAATCATCCAATATAGACACCATGCTCTGCAAATTTGCCATCTGGGAACTACAGGCACTTACTGAAATGAATAATTCTCTGTCGCCCTTGTCTCTAGATGAAGGGAGGCAAATTTGTTCCGCTGGGCTTGGAGATAGTCTGAAGTACCGCCCAGGAAAATACGGGACCTGAGAAGCCCACCTGAGATTGGCACCCCAGCCTGGGGGCACACAGGATGCACCCGGCTCACCGGGGAGTGGGATTTTCATCGCTCCTTAAGCAGAAGACACCTCCCAAGTCATGCACGTACCCAGTGAGCTAAATTCTTCCTCCTGCTCTTCTTTTTGCTCATGCTGGCGGTACATGATTAATATTGTATCAAATTTGTCTTCTTACAATATCCCACCGATCTTTCTTTTTGTAATGTTCTCTTTACATCAGGTGACAGTTTTAGTGATTCCTCCTTTATTTGCATGTCCCCTTGAAGAAGCTTCATTTCTCCTTCTAATCAAGTCATTAATTTTCACAAAAATCATTCCCACCCTGAGATGGCTGGATTCTAATTTATCTCCGTCACACAAATGACAAGCATCACCTCATTGCCATGCTGTGATGTTCCTCCACATACCTGTATCCGAGTAGGAAAAGCACCAAGATTATTTTTCCACAGCCATAACTGCTTTTCTCTGTGGCAGTTTGATTCTATCATGATCCTTCCTTTGGGTACTTTGTAGTAATATTATACAGCTGCTTGCTTTTTATTTCAAAGCAGATCGTGTTCATGACTTTTTTTTTCCCTTCTAATGGGAGAAGCAGAAATGACGGTGGAAAAATTACTTTTCCTTTTTATTTTCTCTGCATCCTGTTTACAAACACTGCTGCCCACCTGGGATGTCAGTGCATGCCCCCCTGCTGTCAGTATGATGCATCTTTCCGAAACCTCTTCCCCTTCCATAGCGTTGTCGGCACACGGATTTTCACATGCTTTAGTCACGCATACAGCACTAACAAAAGCTGAATTTATCACGATAAGAGAGAATTGATGCAAACTGACATCTCACCTGGGCAGCTCCTACCTTTCCTAGTCTTCTTCCAGTTACATCCCCCTTCCTCCTCCTCTCACTTTTTTTCTGGATCCCAAACCTGTCCTCATAATTCAGGGCCAGCAATCAGGAGAATCACTAAATGCTTTCAGGGAAATCTGATACGAAGTGTAGCTGTATCCAGGACGACGGAGTGCTGTACAGTTTGCAACTCCTCTCCTTTGGCATCTGCCACAAGTGGCAATGCCATCAGCAGGTGTGCAGTGCGAAGGCTGGAACCCAACCCAACTCCTGATCCTCTGCACGGACAGACTTGGCTCTGGCTCCTTCTTCCATCACAGCTCTCACTTCAGTGACCAAGCCTACCTGGCAGAGGTGACACGTGACGCAAGGCAGAATATATCCCCGGCTAACATTTATCTACAGCTACATCCATCTCCGTACAGTGCTGGATACTAGAGTGGATATCAGAACTCAGTGTTGCCAGATTAATCCCTTGTGTCCCAAAGCATTGATGCTACTCGTGCATTGATGTTCTAAGTACCAAAAGCAAGCTTAGTTTAGGCTATTTCCCTTCATGTGTAGTTTTGTTCTTCTCTTCTAGATCTGCCAAAAGATTGTGAAGGCCGTTCTTGGAGCTGGTCTAAGTGCTACATAGCTGGAGCTCTTGCCTATTCTGTGCATCGCAGTGCCACGACAGCGATTTACTAAGATACCCTTCAGAGCTGCAAGAAGCCCCTTTACCCCCAGGGTACGTGATTTTGCTGAGCAGAAGGGTAAAAATCTATCAACACCCACCCATTCTCCATTACTTCCTTAAAGTCGCTTCCAAGGAGAGCCAGCACTACTGGGAAACAAGCTTAGCACAAACTGAACTCAGCAGAAATACTTATTTAGCAGCTGCAAAGCATGCAGAGATTCACCTCGGTGTGATTCATGAAACACGGATGCCTGCAAAGGGGGACGTGCAGGACCCAGGCAGGCCACAAAAGGGGGAGCCCCAGTCCCAAGGGCTGCATCAGCTCCCCGGGCTCCGCACACTGCTTTAAATACAGAGTCGAGACCTCCTGGCCGCAGAGGCAAGCTGCGAAGCTCGGCGCACACCGAGGCACTGGCCTGATCCTGCACTGCCCCAGCCGGCTCCCCAGGAGGAGCAGGAACGCCTTACCCCCGCAGGCAGGCTGTAGCAGAGGCTGCCAAGAAAGGACACGTGCACGTTGCTGCCCCAGTGCCTGCTCCTCGACCGAGCTCAGTGGCTAGGGACAAACGGAGCAGAGCTCCCTGAGGTTAGCTTTGCAATCTATACACCGGGTGCCTGTTATTATCAAAACAGCAGAATTACCAACTCCACCACCAATACACTACAACACATACACATCTCAACAGTGAACGTACAAGAAACGTGGCAGAGAAATCAAAGAAAGTTACCACACTCCCACGCCAGTGTTGTAGCCACTGGACCATCCCTACTCTTTTTGTCGATGGAAACTTGCTTCTGATAAACGCCCACTGCCACTGCCGAGCCTGCCTGACTATGAATGCGAACTTTTCCAGGGGAAAGATCTTGCTTCATGCCTCCAAGTATATCTGTGATTTTCTTCTGCCATTTATTATAAGGCACTAACTTGATGTTAACATCAAAAAAACCTGGCCTCTCATAGATATTAAGAACACTGATCGAATTCTCTCTCATCTCGCTCTTCTTTTCCTTGCGGAAATCAGCCTCAGAACCACCCCCAAAATTGTATTTGGAAAAAGGCTGTGGCTGCAACTCCCTCACTAGCTATTCCCAGCCTACAGGATATTAGATATCAACAAATTCCAATCCAATACCATTGAATAAATCAAATCTCTCAAAGAAAGATTACTTGTGCTTCATTAAAGCTTCAGCGTGGTATGCGCACCCTTGAGGATTGCCCTGCCTTTTTGATGTCCTTTCTGTTGTTTTGCTTGCCGTGCCGCCTTGCAGTGAACACCACCGGAAGGAACGGGAAAATAAAAATGGAATTATTCACAGAGGATCTGAAGACCTTGCAAGTTTCTTTTACTGTCAGCTCAGCAGAAAATTTCCACCGAAGGGCCTGGACCGCCTGGTTATATATTCACGTGCTGCCCGGGGTTCATGCCCTCGCTACACGCTAGTAGTGAGTGCAGCACACCAGGGAGAGGTTTACTCACCAGTGCAATCGGCTGGTCCTTGCCCTCAAGGTTTCTCGTGACAATACCTCTCCTTCCTTACCCTAACTCCTCCCTCATCGCCTTTCCTTCTGCCCCTCCTCTCCAGTGAGGCCCCAGCACTGGGTCCATCCGCATCCTCTGTGCAGCCATCATCCGCAAGGCTGCCCTGGTTGTTCATGCACCGCCTAAAACCCCACGTCTCACATCAAGCCAAATCCACTCAAGTGAAGAAAAATCTGATAAACAACAGCAACCGACCCAACACGCCCAAATTATGCAGCACTGCCAGGTCGGAGAACTCCGCCAGCAACCCCATTCCTCGGGATGCAAATTCAAATACCACATTGGTGCTAATTTCAGTGCTGGCAGGAGCAAACTCTGAGGCACCAATTCAGCAAATTACAGAAGCATATATTCAATTGTAAGTGTTCAAGACTCAGCTAACGGGGGTGAACTGTGACAGAAAGGATTGATTTTGGGCAATACCATCTCCCTCCCTCTCCCTCTTTTACAGGATGTTATTACTCCGTGGGCAAACACTGGCCACATTTTTCCTGATGTTGTAATTGCAGAAATCAATAGAATTTTCAACCATAAAATGGCAAAGCAGAGGAGAGTTTCCTAATGTGTTTCATCATTGCTCAAGAAACCAGAGAAGATCAAAAAAATCATTGCACGGAAATCCCAACTTCATTAAAGAAATTAATTTTTTTGTTTTAAGTAAGAATTAAACTGACAACAGAGGTTGTGTTTTGTATTTCTACTGTGAAATGTTCAGAATGCATTTCAATGCTTGGTCTGAGATATGATGCAGATGTAAAGCATGCAGGCAGAGAGAAAGCATGTGTACTTTTTAATATTTCTCAAATAAAACAGGTGACCACTTGCAGAACAGCAGAAAAGAACTGACTTCTAGATCTGAAGATAACTGCGCTATATGAAAAGGTTCAGCTGGTCTTGAAAAGAAATTATGAACTTCAAGAAATCTTTTTTCCCAGCTGGGAGAAATTGCTATAATTCTGATAAAGTCTTGTAAGAAATAACGCGAAACAATATCAAGCAACAGTACCTGGCAAAAATTCAGATTCATTTTGGATGATGGATTTATCTTGTTGGTCCCCAGACTAAAAACTTTTCATTCAGTTCTAATTTACTCAGCCTGGCTGCTGGTTTTATAGACACGCAGCAAACTCGATACAGATGAATCACCTCGCAAAGAGCAGACCTGGAACACAGAATTAAGTCTTTGTACCACTGTAAAAGCAGGAAGAGAGGTTTCCAGGTTTTGCAGGCCATTGCATTTAATCAAAAGACGGTTTAATTGAAACTCAGGATACTTCTGCTGTCTTCTCCACCCGACCATTGTTACTGGCTATATCACTTAATTCTACAATAGCATGCAGCTTAGGGGGAATCACCTCTGATGACACATTTATCATGTCAGGTGTATGCTGGGTGTACCAGTACCTACCGACTGTATTTTGCCTTCTACAGACTACTGTTCCCTTACTTATGTGCAAATACGGGAGCGCTGTCTGAGCAGGGATGTGTTTCAGAAAAAAGCAACAGCAGCATCACACCTGGGACCAAGTTTTGTGCCGAATTCAAGCCCTCTCCCTGGATAGCGGAAACTTGTCTCCTGATTGCTGAAATCAACCCCTGCTCCTGGAGCAACCTTAGTAAAACCCCCAGTTCAAATGCTCTCAATTCAGGTAGTCTCCAAAAAACTAGAGGAAGGAGAAAGCTAATGCAAAGGGGAGAATCACAGGTCCAAAATCATCACCTTGAAAAGAGTTCAGAGGGACAGATTTGGCATTCTCAATACTAAGCCATCAAAGATGTGGGGTGTCTACCCAGCCTAGGAGGAAAATGAAACAGTCAGTGGAGAAATATCTGGTAAGAAAGCAAGCAAGATGGCAACGTGACTTTAAGGTTAAGAGCAAGCTGCCACCATGTCTGAAATTAAAGCATTGTGGCTACTGTTTTTGAAGCCTTTTATTCAGTGACCTGACAATCAGCGATAGCAACAGGGTTTCTTCTCTTATTTTAAACATCAACTATATTAACCTCCCTGTAAGAATTCACACCTCATTTTAGGACTTCGAAGCCTTTCTGTGGGTACTTAAGGAGCGGTCAGGCATTTAACCACTGTCTGGATTTCAGGTAGTGCAAAAAAGCTGCATCCCATTGATTGGAGCATGGTTTATCTGAAAATACATTTGATGGAAAGTAGGAAAAAGTAGGAAATTTAGGTCCTATATTTAAAATACCTGCCTCCTCCACGTGTCAGATCTTAAAGAGCTGTAAAAATAAAAGCATTTTCTAAATGTGACAGAAAATCTCAATGAAAGGAAGTCGACCTTTGAGAGAATTTGAGTCAACTGTTTCCCAAAATGAAAAAAATCCTGACAAACATTAAGTCTTATTCCCTTTGGGGAGGTTGCAGAATTGGGTAAATGCCTCAAAATGTTCCATTTGCTGAAGTTATTGAAAGAAAAATATATAACTATAAATAAAAAAAAGCCCCTGATTAAAATACATAGCATCTTGTGTTCATGTCTGTAGGAAATTTCTTAGGGTTTAAGATTACATTTTGCTTTGTATTATGTGAATTCACTGTTGTATATCATATGCATAGCATTGCCACTATCATTAGATAAGTAGCATCCCGACTATCTTATTTTAACTTCAGGTTGTTTGGTGAGTGGATGGAATATGCAGTTTTTCCTCCACTGAGGATAATAATAAGAAAAATACAAATATTTTCATCTTTGCCTATGTCTGCACTTTTTTTTTTTTGCTTGCTTGCTCGCTTTTGGGATGCCACAGCAGCAACGTTCCCTGAGATTAAGTTGCAAGCCTTTTGTAGTAGGTTGTGATCGATTTTAACTCCACCACCTTTGAGATCCCCACGCCCAAAAGCAGCCGCTTACATTTTCATCTCGTCCTTAGCAGAAGTTGTCTGGGGGAAAGAAGGACGGGGCTGGATTGAGATTGATCAGCCTCACGGCAGCGTTTGAAGCTTCAAGCTGCGTGCCTTATCGCCAGGCGCAGCAGGGAGGATGCAGCAGCAGCTTTGCAAACATCAGCAGGGGCTACCTGTTTGGCTATTGAGTTTTCAAGGGTTTTAAATGGCTTGTGAGCGCTACTCATTAGCAGAACAGGTATCCTTGACTGCAGCCCCTCTGGAGTCAAATAAAACCAACATCTCTAACAGAGATGTAACAGCACCTGTCAACTTCCCCTGTTTAGAAGGGGATGTGATATGGAAAAGACCAGACAATTGCGGCTCCTTTATTCATCTGCCAGGGTTACTGAAATGATCTGGGGACACTGATGATGCTAGTGTGATATATATATTTCACTTTAGAGGAAGACTGGGAGCAAATGAGCTCAAATAAGGTTTTTCAAGAGTTGCTCCCAAACTGAAAACACGCATTCTTTTCTGTTTCCAAATGAGGGAGAAAAGTTCTTTTCCAGCAACAATTCAGCGCTTGTACAAGCTCACTGGGGCCACTAGGAATGGAGCAGTCTTAGAGCCAACCACGTTTAAGAGTTTTGTTGAATTGGGTGAAATACCTTTGGCCACAAGTCACTCAGATGAGCTTCCCTTACCAGATACTGCTGAGAATCTTAAGGGAGAAAGACTGAGAACAACACGAGTGTGAAGCAGGCAAAAGCTTTGCTTCAGACTATTTCCTATTAACTCATAGCTCCCACTGCCCGTCCCGTAACTTCATTAAGCAGGAGGCCATCTCGCTGGATGGTGTCCATACTGAACTGCTGGCATCAGGGTTGCAACACGAGTTTTGAATGAACTGCACATCTTCCAAGCTTGATACTTTAAAACAAGCTGCTCCAGTACTGTTTATGGTCAACTATATTGTTTACAGTCAGCAGCAATAATTCTATAGCCTCCAAGTCAGTGAGACGAGGAAATAATATCTCACTCATCACTGTATCAAGGACAGAAGTCAATTTGTGCTGGAACAGCATGTATTGTCATTTTGTGAACGTAACAAAGGTGAGTACCCTTGAACCACTGCAAGCAAACCCTTTCCATTTTGAAATTTAGATTCAGACAAAAACTAAAGTGCAAGATTGCTGTATCTCCTGAATGATCCTGAAGTTCAAGCATACTTTCTACAATAGTATGAATGTCTCAGCCTACGGATCCTTAGGCTGATAACCTGGTGAAATAGAGGAGAGGGAGGCACTCAGTACTCAGGTTAAACAAGCTACTTGAGTGGACAAGAAAGCACACAGAGCACAGCAAGACAAGCAAACCCAGAACATTTTGCAGCAAAATAACTCTCAGGAAACTTTTCATCGCAGAATTGGAAGAGCAGGTCTAGAAGGTGCCCCAGGAGGTCACAGAACCCTTCCCTCGGCCCAGCTGCGTAACTCCCCCTAATATGACTTGAAATGATCTGTGTACTCTCACACGCTTCTAAAGAGCGAGATGACTGTTGGATATAGCTCATTATACGGCCATACGACTGCCTGAGGCCACTGACTGCATTGTTTAAATGAATGTATATGGCAACATCTCTCTGCTACAATCCTGCCAAACTTCTGTTTCCATCTCATTATCCCTATTTACTTGTTGCTGCCCTAACTGCTAGGCTGCAAGATGTCGAGGACCTGGACCATCTTTACATTATCTGCTTGCATCGCACCTGCGACAACTGTTCCCTCAGTCTGCTCTGTAACACACCGTAGCATATTGCAGCAAGAGCAATGTCAACCAAACCATTTCTCCTCTTCCTTCGATAAAGACCAAGGAGGACATGCTACTTGTTCATCTCCGTCCCACCTCCGCAGCTTTTCTGCGGTTACCTTCTTGCCAGCAGTGAGAGGAATCTTCTCCTGCTTCTCTCATCACTGGGCTTCGTGCAGGTGACTCACTCCTGCAGGTCGGACAGCAGCTGAGGACAAATGGTGCCACAGGCTTTGCACTGATGTGCACTTAGCACTCCTCACCTCTTGGCATCAATCCACACATTTTAGAACCTTAAGAGTTAATCTGAGGTAAGTAACATGGGTGAAGGTAGGGGTCACCAAGAACATCAGCATAACTTCATTCGCCTCCAAGCGCAGCCTGGTGCAACTCCACCACAGTTAATACCTTAAATTATTTTGTGCCAGGAAGGGATTTTCCTGGCTGGAGCCTTTCTGGGGAGTCAGAGCTGTGTGGAACCTGACATTTGCTGGTATTTACCCAAACCACTTCTATTCATCAGTCACTGAGCTAGAGGAAAGCAAACACACAACAAAAAATTAGCATCGGGCTACATCCAAGAAAATAACTCAGAGACGAAAGATGCAAAGGCATTGCTGGGAGAGCCTTGGGAAACTCCCTGACCGCTGCCAGGGGGAGCAAACCCCCCACAGCCTGTAGGACGTGAATAAAAGCAGGGGATGAAGGCTGTGCTCTGACAGATACAAACGTGAGCAGCCGAGTGGCAGTGCCTTCCCACGTGCCCGGCAGCAGCCAGAGAGGGGAAACAGCGCAGCCGAGAGCACAGAACAGTGTCTGAAGTCTTTCCCAGATAGCCAGGGAGATAAAAGACGACAACTACAAAGCACGCAGCCTGAACAGTGAAGGTTAAATATGGGCTCCTACTGCCATTATTTATCCCCTGAAACAGCTGGGAAACTTCCGAAGTAGTTAATATATCACAGGAGTGGAGGAAGCGAGACCGACTGTATAAACACACCTCGGGGCCTGCTACTGTTCCCATTAACTGCCTGTCTCTGCAAAGGTCTGCTATTAGACAGCCTCCTGCTGCAGCTGCTCTGATTGAACGCTGCAGGTAGGGCAGGGAATCAGAGTGAAACATCTCTAAAGATGACTCACAGGAGGTTTTTCAGTGAAACAACATTTGTGTGGCAATTTTGGGATGGGCTGAGCAAGGCTGAGGCCACTCACATGCTCAAGCTCCTCGTTTTCCACCCATGCCCTGCAAAGCTGCCTCCATCACATTGCCTCTCACACACAGAGATGCAGAAGGGGATGCAGTTGTGCATTAAACAGTAGAAAAAAATGCCAGTCTATCCTGGTGAGGTTCAAGCTGCAAAAGGTAAAACGGATGAAATCAAAGGGAAAGGACCACATCAGAGTTACATAAGATGCACACGAACCCTAAAAAGTTATCAAGGGCTGATCTCTTGGGGACCAGAACGTGTCAGGGAGAAGCGTGCTGAGGATGGAAGTCTATTAAAAGAGGTTTTGTTGGTGAAAGAAGCTGAGACAGCTGGGATACCTTTTCTTGGTGTTACCATCAGGCTGCCTACAATGCAAAGGGGGCGAAGCTGCAGAGCAGATCTCAGCTTTGCAAAAGATGAGGGGTAACACTCCTGCATGCTGGAGCTGTGAACTCAAACACAGACTCAAGTTAAGGTGAAATAGCAAGTTTTGCCTCCCCTGGGGACAAAGCCTGGAGGGATTATTGAAAAGTGTGAATTTTATCTCATACCATAGCATCTAGTGTCAGCAAAAAATGCCCATCCTAATCTCACAACTTGCTTGCTTGCCTTCTTTTTGTGCATCAAGTACTACAAACTTTCTGTTGAGTTGTTTGAGGACAAGTAAGTTCATCAAATCTCTTGACCAAAGCTCCTGACGGAGGCAAAATACACAGCGCAATGTATCTAAGAGACATAAAAGCAAGTCAGAAGAGGTCTGGAGATACCAGATATGTACATCTGTCCAACCCCTTGCCCTGGGGCAGCTCCTGAACAGCACAAACCACAGAGCCTTATGCCAACAGGTCTGCCTCCACATGGGCTCTCTTGAGGGCATATCAGCTACTTGACTTGCCCAGGAGAAATGCCCAAAACAAGTCAAGGTAAAAAGAAAATATTATTGCAAAGTTTACAGCACCTGAACTGAGCAGAAACCTTCTTGCAGCCTTAACTCTAGAAGTTGCTATCACTGTTATTTTCAAGAACAAAATGCAATGCAAATGGTAATACAACACATCACAATTCGGGTAAGCCAGACAGATGCCTTTGAAATGAAGGAATGGTGATAATTACTGTGTATAAGCAAAAAATTTGGTTTTAGTGTTCAGAAATCTTCTTCCCTTTTATATGGGGGAATGTAGCATCTGCTACTAATATAATGCACCAATAATTGAGGCATATAGCGTATACTCACGGGAACCATAAGGCTGTTTTATTTATCCTTGGCCAACTGCAAAGATAAACAGATTTCACTGAAAGAAGTACATATGGAATCCTATCTTCATGGAGAGCCTATATATTTCTGTGGGGAGGTAAGTACCGAAATACAATAGTCTCCATTGCGAATGCTAATGGCACAAGCAGAAAATGAGGTAGTACCATCAAGTTTAACCTTGAGTCTTCCCTCTGCACGCAGGAGAAGCATCCTGGCTATCCTAGTGCCTGTGAAGGGAATGGTTTTAAGACTTCTTAGGAGTCCAAGCTCCCCAAGTCAAAACTCAGGCTGGAAAGTCCAAAAGAAACGTAGGTTCTTGGTTGAAGCACTACCAGAGGGGTCTAGATTAAAGATAAATAAGCAATGAGTGAATACAATTCCCATTCCCTGCCACTACCTTGTGCACAGACAATATATTCATACACTGCTTAGCCTTTACTAGGGAGAGATCAAAAAATGAGAAAAGGTATTAAAATTAATGTACATACACACAAATATATGAGAGTTCATGGAAACTGGCAGGTGGTCAGTGCCACAGATGACTAGCTAGCACTCACATCCACAAATTTATCTTGCACACAGGTGTTTCATTTCATATTTGACAGCCAGCCAAAGGTGGACATATTTCGGGGGGATCCCTCACAGTTGTTGCACGAGGAGACTGGAAGGCAAAGCTGTCCACGTCACCTGGCACTGACTGCAATAACCTTTTCTCGCTGCAGGCTTAGTGCTTCAGCCAGATCTCTCACTTTGCTCCTGTGCAATGTGATTAAAAACAAATCAGTTGGGTAACATGCAAAGATCTTTCAGACAATAACCCTAACACAGTATTTGCTTTCTCCTCTTTCTGTTGAGTTAAATGCTGTCTTCACATGTTAAGGAGGGCTGAAGACGACAACAGGAACTCCAGTCAGCTACAGCCTTTTGATTAACTCCAGCACGTATCATTTAGCTTCTGGTACAGTTTGCAAGCAGACTGTGAAATGAAGACCTCACCTAGGAAGATACTAGATAAAAACTGTAACAACATCATCTCTATTGACTCCAAAAAAGAGCTGTTTAGCTTTGCACTATCTCAAACGCCACTGAGTGCAGTGGATCTAAATCTGTGGTAGAAGCTTTCAATGGATACACAGGAGAATATTCATTTCTCTTCCCAGGGTTGTAAGCAAAAGACACGTCAGCTTTAAGAAGCTGCTACATCTACCTATGAATGAGCAGATTACATGCAAGGCTTACTTTAAAGAGTGCAACCCAATAACTCAGCTTCTTCACCTACTGGCTGAATGAGAAGCAAATCATGTCTCAAACAATACCCATTGACTACGTTAGAACAATTTCAAAGTTTCAAGATGATTTTGTTAACTCATAGTTACTCTTAAGAAGCACTGAAATAGTTACGGAGGGCTGTCTCAAGTGAGAGGCAGCCTATTCTAACTTGCACGTTGCTCAGGCTACGTATAGGCTGCCCTAATCCACCTTTACAGGTTTCCGACACGCTCATGCTGCATCTATGAGCAAAGAGGAAAGCCCAGCCCGATTCAGGGGGCTCCGAGACAAACGCAGCCCTATTCAAACCATTTCTCTTCCTGACACTCCCAGCGGTGAAGATCCCACAATCTCTCCAGCTAGTCTCTTTCAATGCTTTGCTATGCTCAGCATCAGAAAGACTTTCCCTAATACCCAACTTCTGTCCTTACTGCTATTTAAGACCATGCCTTGTCCATAGTCCTTCTCCGCTGCATCCTCTTACGTGCGATACCTCCCCCCAGCCCAGCTCTTTCCTAACCGAACTTCTCCTCATTCTTCCCCTTTTTCTTTCAGTGTGCCCCAACCTGGGCGCAGTGCTATAGCCGAGGGATGACTTCACATCCCTGCAGGAGATACTCTGTCTACAACGTCAAATATGATACTAGCTTGCTCTCTTCACAGGACTAGCTTTCAGCTTACGATCCACAACAGGCTCCCCGTTCACAATAGCTGTTACAGGGAAACCCTTTGCTTTCTCACCCATTCCAACACAACGCACTAAACATTTTTCAGAAAGGTCCTGCCACAGACAGGATTTGGCTCCGATTGTGAAATTTGCTCTTCATAATGGATTTTTGATTTGTCAGGCTGAATACGCTTGCAGTAGCAGTACGTCAAGGAACCACTCCCATTAACACAGTGAAGAATATAAGATAAAGAGTTTACCAGGTGAATCCTCCTGCGAGTGCTTCAAAAACTAGTTAGAGCTACCCAATTTAGAGATGACGCATTGGTTCCCTCCAGCCTCACCTCAGGGCCAAAGAACTCTCCCTTGCTCACCGGCCAACAAGCTCCCGGTGCCAGCAAGGGAACAGAAAGCGGAGAGAAGAGCGCAGCCGCAGGGGCTGCCATCGCTCACAGCCACCGGCCTCATCTCCTCTGCCCGCTGCCGCCTCAGCTCCATCCCTCCACCGGCAGGTCTTATCTGATTTACTGATCTATTACCCATTTATATTAGGAGCTTCTTCGGGACAAAATTGAAGCCTGCGTCTCCATGAAAGGCTATAAAGAAACCCACACACATTCAAGAATCATTACAGGGTGATATTTTACTCTGTTAGACCATTAAACAACAGATGAAATACCAGGCTGTTGAAATCACAGCAGCAGTGTGGTTTCCAAGACACAGCCCTTAACAGACCACATTTCTTTTATTCTCAGAAACTTTTTTTTTTTTTTAAATATTTCAGAAGGCATCATCTGCAGAAAAGATTTTATCTTATCGCTTTGCAATGGCAAATCTATTTTCAGTAAAGAATAGGTGTTCAGAGGCTACCGGCATCACTACTGCTTGCAAACAGTGGCGTTACAACCATAACTCCTCTCTGAGTGGAAGGATGAATTACATTTAGATTAACAACTGAGACTCCAAAGAACTTTAAAATGCATTTCTTGGGCGTTAGGTACAAACTCGGTTTGTAGCTTGGATTTGTTCTCCATTGCCCGCAGTTGTGCATCAAGGTCTGTCTACGCCAAGGAAACATTTCACGTGGCTTTTGCACTTAAATAAAAATAATTTAACACAGCCTAACAGTTTCAAAGAAACATCTTTAGCATGATGAACAGTTTGTTTCCCAAAACTCCTTGGAAAGTAGCTCGAGACAAACTGCGCCGCTCTTGCCAATGTGACGCATGGAGACCGCGCGGTGCTCAGCACCCATCTCGCGGCCACCGCGTCTGCCAGGCACTGCGCTCGTACACCCGGCATCATCCTCGACGTGGGGGCACTTTGGGCAGCTTGGGAGGGTCTATGGAATACAATGAATTTGTGCAGCCTGTAAAAAGAAAAAAGCCATTTTGGCTGCAGGCAGCCCCAGGTCCCGAAGTTAACTTAATCTCCTTCTGCAGTCCCCAGTAAATGCTGAGCCTTCAAGAAGCTGTATAGCTCTGCCACACCTATAAATCACTCTAACCAAGCTGGCCTGGAAATCGCGGAAGTTTCCCGTTGAGGGTAGGACTGGTTGCATTCACAGTCATTCCAACCCATAAATACATCATGTTCTTCATCCAATTCCTTCCTGAGGTCCTGATGCTTTAGAGAAGCTTTTATACTGCTGGTTTTACTTCCAAACAAAGCGGTACCTTCCAGGAATCCCTAAACACCTACAGCAAGTATTTATTGGAAGAAGTTTTTATACAACTAACCTTTCTGTATTTCCTCTCTCCCTGCCTCCTGCAAACTTCTTTCTCTACTCAGATGTGTTACAGCAGTTATGTTTCGTGACTGACAATTATCTCATAATGAAAAACAAGTCACAATTAATAAAGCTCAAAACTAATACCTGCTAAACTCATTTAATGATTTAATGAAGTAGGAGAGAGTCTTATGAAAAGATTTTAAAAGCAAGGGACTCAATTTCCAATTAGAACTAACAATCATTTGAGAGCCTGCAGGCTCCCAAGGTAAGAGATGGGGAGGGAAGGAAGAAAAAAACAGATAAAAAAAATGTTTTCTTCAGTTGTTTTTCTCTGTACTTCTGCAAGGGAAGACTGACTTCTGAGTGTTTCTCTGTGAACTGGCCTCAGGTGGGACAGTGTGGGCCACTGGCTTTAGAGCTCAATAGACACGCAGAGCACGTTGCCACGTTAGAAACACTCCTGGCTTTTCACGCATGTACTCGTGGTATCCAAAACGCGAACATCTGAACCAAGCCCTTGCAGTAAGCACGGCCAGCCTGCCATCGTGGCCTCCCCCGGCAGCACAGAGGGGACGGTCGAGGGGACCCTCGGCCACCTGGAAACTCAGGAGCAGTGCCAGCAAACGGCCAGGCCTGCGCTCACACCCCACGCACCGATCCGCAACCCTCCGCACGGGCATCGGCATCTGTCCGGGTCGGTGCTGACACGCAGGATGCTGTGCCCACTGCCAGGGCACAGAGGTAGAGCACGCAGGTGGGAGTTGCACGCGCCAGCACGTACACATGCCTCACCGGCACCAAACCGTGTCCTTCAGGCTGTTATAACCGCCGAGCAAGGTGATACGACGAGCAGACACCAACTCTGCAGGAGCAGGAAACATGGCACTAGCAAGTTTAAGCAAATTACTAGACGGCACGTAACTCCAAAGACAATGCAAGTTCAATTTGCAATGGTAAATTTGATTCTTGAATGGTGATACACCTTTAAACATTTCTGCACTCAACTAGCTCTGCTAATAAGTCTAAAACTAATTTAATGTTGTGCTATTCATTAATCACTATTATGGAAGAGAAACATCGAAAGTAGGAGGGAAAGGGGCACCCTACACAGGATTTTTCAGTGTTAGACTTCTACCAAGAAGTACGCGACATCATCCCAAACACCACAACTTCAGCATCCAAAAAAATCCACGATCATTTCAGAAAAAAAGCAGAACTGAAGGAAAACACCAAACAGTAGCCTTTCAAATAACAGACAGGAAAGCGATAGCTAGGAAGAGCACTTACTCCATCATCAAATTATCCAGATTTTACAGAAACAACATCAGCCCCCAGCTTGGTTTATAAGGCATTTACAGCCTTGGAAAAAAAATCCCAGCAGCTTTGCCAGAAGCTCATAACTGAAGGCAATGAAGTAGAGGGGAACAGGGAGCCCAAAGCCAATGGATGTGAATGAGTCAGACCCAGCTCAGCACCACGGCTTCAATACAGAATCAACACTTTCTTTTTAAACCATTACACCTACAAGCACGCTACCTGGGACATCCCTTTCTCCATCTGCAGTGGTAACCTTCGTCTTTATCTACTTATTCTCCCCTAAAATACTAATGACTATTTTTGAGAAATAGTTTTTAAGGGCTCTCTTCCAGATCTACTGGGTAGCATCCCTCTGATGCCTTCAGTAACAGGAGAGAGAGTTTCTAGCCGAGCTTCACACAGTTTCACTCCCCTGCAACTTCAGAGCAGCTAAGTTGCTAAATCCCTCTTAGTTACCATGAAATTCTCAACTGCTGGTAGTTTTTTGGGTGAGAAATCTTACCATTCATGCCCAGAAAACATAAAACTAAGTCCAAGAACACAAAAATAGGAACTGCAGGATTTTTACAACAGGAAAAACAATGAACACAGATAAATTTGCAAAGACTTGGATCAAATCTCCCCTTTCGTTCCGAACACACTCACAGACCTCCCTCTGTTTGCAGCTGATCATGGGGCTTGTGCTCCTGGCAGCCAGGGCCTGCATGGCTGTTCCCACCCGCGCTCTGAGCCAAGCTAACGCAGCGCTGGGACCTCACCAGCAGGGAACCGCTCACCGAAGCGCTTAATGGGGACAGGGGGGACAGAGGGGCAGATGGCACATGACCTGGCGCGCTGCTAAGAGTTGTGGCTCCTCTCCTTTCCCTTTTCAGCAGTGATAACCTATTTTATACTTCTTATCTCCCGTGACTACCAAATCCCCCCCTCCCGCAGGGAGGCAGCTGACAGGGACAGCACGCTCTCTGCCGCACAGCTCCCAGCTGGGAATGTGCTCCTCGCCAGCCTTACCTTCAGATAAGCTCTCTGCCATTCAGACTATTATATTTATTATCCAGCTGTGTTATATATCTCAAAAACTGAGAAATCATTTGACACTCCTTCATTTTGAGGCTGTTAAAGGTCACCCTGCCTTGAGGGCTGAGAAAATCCTGGAAAGCGAAACAGAAGTGGCACATGCAGTCTTTCCCGTCCACTCCTGCCCACCTTCTCTCAAAAAAATTGAAAAGTTCACAACTCTTCTCCATGACAAATTCTAGGACTCCAAGCCCTGAAAGAGAGCAGACGAATCGCCTGCGCTCCTGCAGCTATTACAAAGCCTGAGGAATGACAGTGCTTCTTACAGACCTGAGGGTAGATGCTGGCGATTGAGCCGAGCTGGAAATTGCTGTAAATTCCATTTACTCGGATGGCTTGTGTCTGGCTCAACAGAGATTCAGGCTGGCTCCCATCTTGCCAAATGACACAGGGTTTGTATTCTATTTTTACTGGACCTACATGCGTTTCATAGACTTAAAAATAAAATGTTTCCATCCTTTCGGCCAGTGCCACATAAGTTCAGCTCCTGCACATATGTACCCCCCCATGGCAAAGCCAACCTACTCCCCACCATGCACGAACCAAGCCGTGAAGCTGGACTCGCTTTGCTCATTCTTTTCTCTCATTACTCTGTCCCCGACATTTTTCATTGTTAGTTCTGTTAACTCCAGCTGCCACCAGGATGGAAAACCTCAGTCACTCACAGGAGACAGCTCTCATGAAGCTCTTCGAAGCCTATGGGAAACCAAAAGCAGGAATAGCCCAAGTCCGCAGGTCAGCCTCATGTACAGATGTGCGTTCCACAGTGCTGCCAGACCCACATTTCCACCAGTTTTGATCTTCGTCCAGTCAGGAGTGGTAACATGAAAAAAAACCTAGAGCACTTTATATCTTGTGTGGTTTTCCTTACGAATTAAGGACAAAGAAATCAGGTGACGTACAAACATGACTGTTCACCAACTAAAATACAAACATACCCAACCCAAGGCTCTCACAAGGGTTAGCAATATAAGAAAGCTGGCAAAACAGCATGCTTAACCTTTTTAAGTTTGTGGTCTGCAGAAATTTCACAGTGGAAGTTTGCAACCGCACAAAGAGAGTTTAGGTTTTTAACATTAAAACGCTTCTTGCGTTTTATGGACCCCCTTGGAAATAGCACACGAGCCACTAAGAAGACAAACCACAATTTTAAATCTTGTCGTAGAGGGATCCTGAACTGTTCATGGGGCTACCGTCCCTATGCACTGTGTATCTTACCTATGCAACCTTTATATCAAGGGCCCATTTTAGAATATAAAACCCTGAACCCTATTCCTCTCTCTGAAGCCAGATGTCCTCCAGAAGAAAAGAACTAAAAGCAAATTCAAAATCTGTCACCCAAAATTCCCATGAACTTTCTCAGTTGACAGAAGCTCAGCTCCGCGTGCTTTGTTGGATGGTGGCAATGCCAGATGTCTTGGACCCCTCCAGCTCCAGGGGAGAAAAAATTTCCCCCAGCTCAGTCTGTGACAAATAAGACTCAGAAAAGACTTTACATGGTTCAATCATGTCGTTACTGTACACCTAGAGAAAAGAGCCACAAAACCATATATTACCAAAGGTCAGGTGGAGCCAGAAGGAAACTGCAACGCAGCTCCCTGCCGCAGCCAGGAGCATCTTGCAATAGTTTTGCCAGTGAAGGAGGGCAGGCACGTACAGCGGGTGAGAGCAGGAAAGGTTTTTCACCCTGGCTACCACCGGACACAGTAAGACAGCACCACAAACCTCACGTGTAATAGATTAACATTGCAAAAACCCTTCCACTGTGCTCCTAGCTGCTCAGACAGGGGAACACCATGACTCTGAACTCCACTGCCACAAAGTAAAGGCGAACTTTATCCAGTGCTTAACTTTGTAGCTTCATTGAGAGTTGCTGATCCAGGATGGATTTAAACACTCACTGAGACGGTGTTGCTTAACCAAGGTCTATGTTGGATTGGAATTATTACAGAAACATTTCTGTGGTGCCTCAAGTCCCCAGATGAAATGCACCACCTGGATCTCCCGGCCTCCTCTCCCAAAGCTGTCTGAGGAGCAACAGGAAATATTTTAAGTTGTTTTCCTTTCCTTTTTAATAAAACGTTCTCTCCCCTCTACTCTCAAATCAAATTTAAATACACAACAATAAAACATGCATTAGTCTTCCTGTCAATAACTGCAATCACGTCTCAGGTAAAGAATAGCGACTCAGCCCCAAGGCTGTAGTTAGCAAGGTTTCATTTTACTATTATGTTCTTCGGGAAAACAGAAAGAAATCCATCTATGCTGACAGAATCAAGATTGCAATAGCCAAAACAATACAGTCGTTCTTTGAATATTTCAGATAATGCTCTGCTATTGCTGATGATATTAGGAGTGCCTGTCTCTTCCAGTACTCTGCTACACTAATCAGCATGCCAACAGAAATGTTTGCCACCCCTCCAGCTGTTGAGGAGCTTCTAAAGATGTAATTTTGATTATTTCCTCTCTGTGACACTGTATTTTTGCATCACAGGCATTAGAAAGAGAGGCTGCTCAAGATAAATGAAGAATTTAGCTACCCAAACGTAACTAAAAAGGAGGGCAAACAGACGGCAAAGTATTTCAGCACATGCTTACATTTAAGTACGAGAGTCATTCCACCGGCGTCAGAGTGGCTTTAAACTAGGCACACATCTAGGAGCAGATCCACAGATGCACTTAGTATTATGTCCCGTGAAAAACACAGCTCTACATCTCAGGTGCAGTGTTAGACCAGAGGACAGATGCAGAAAGTATCGGTTCACGCACTTGCGTTCAGATGTCATTATGAAAACTGGTTATCTATTAAAAATCAGGCCTTTTTTTAAAAAACAAAACAAAACTAAATCTGCAGGCATTTTTACTCAAATTATGAATCTGAGCAAAAATTAAACATGTCCAGTTTTGGGGTATTTTTTTGCTCCCCACTTTGCTTGTTGGGGAAACTAAAGGTGTAAAACTGAATTCTGTTCCCATTCTTTCTATTGGCCAATAACCACAAAGGCACAAATACTTCATAAGTTATAGGGCTGGTTTTGTCAGTTTTTATTGTTTCTTCTGCAAAACCACAGTGAAACTGAGAAGAGACATTTTAGAACAAAAGGAAAAAGAACTTTAAGAAATACCTTATTACATTGCCTTCACTATCACAGGAAAAGTTATACAGAGGAAGAGTTCAAATTTAAAAACAACTATGAAAACTGATGCCACAAAAACTGGATCTTCAAGCATGAGATGTCCTTGCGTCAATCATTTTCAAAGGCCCAAATATTCGTGACATCAATGATATTTATAAAAGGCCTATTGGATCTGACATCTTTCCTAGTGGCATGCCAAAATTATTACCCACATAGCTCTCAGAGGCTCACCAAAGCCTGAATTTTTGTCTCAAAATAGCATGCTGTAGTATTCAGAAACGTGCCAACAGCCTGGACGGAACACACATGACAAAGGAAAGGAGGTTTAAAGAAACAGTTGCATAAGATGTCTCCTTTGGATGTAAACCCTAGTGACTTCCAATGAATGATACTAAATTGCAACCTAAAGCAGTATTTCCCTCAGCTACACCCTACTGCACAAATGCCAACAAATTCATTGCACTCAAAACAGCAGATTACAGTATTTAAGCATGCCTTGAGAAACCACAGAAACCCTATAACATATTACTGTGATCTATATAAAGCCTTCAGTAAAGAGGTTAATTATGGATCAAGCAGTCATGCTTGCTTGTTTATCTTTAGGCTAGTAATTCTTAAAAATGCAGTAATACAATCGCAGAGATCTTAAGAGCAGGAAGAGTGGGATTCCTCCTACCCGTTGTTGGCCATCCAAACGTGAAACAGCTCTATTTGTAAGTTTTGCCTCATGTGGGAGAGCATGAGCTACTGAAAGCGGACAATTCAACTTAAAATGACTGCTTTAGTTGGGATAAAATCACCCTTACAGGTGTCCACTGGTGAGGGAGAGAGACTGGCATGCTATCTTAGCTAAAGTACATAAGCAAAATTATACTTCAGCATCTTTTACACCTAATCGAACTCAGCCATCCTTCTTTCTGAATATAGGTATACGTAGATTTCAGCTTTTCCTTGAAAAGAAGTTGCCAAAAATTATCAGCTCTAAGGGCTGGGATTCAAACTGAAATGTGTCCTTCTGAGATGCCACAGCATCTCCCCGCACCCTAGTTGTTTCATTTCTCTCTTCAGTTTACCACATGGTGCGTAGGGAGCAGCGGGGTTCAGCCCAAGCGAGGTGATCCTGCCAGGAATGTGCAAGCTGGGAGTGCGGCTCACTGCGCCCAGGGGACAGCTTTCATTTCATTTGAAGCTACAGACTTACCAAGCTGATTTGCACAGGAAAATGAATATTGTGAGAGTTAGGTCACTTTAATGCGTTAGCAGTAATTTGTAATTAATTTTGTAGTCGCTGCAAGCCATTAATTAGTATTTTTCAGATAGCACTTTCCAGGTACGGACTTGCAGCTGAACAATGATAGTTTCCCCATAAGTTGATTTAACACACTGGTCTGATGCGTGTTACCAGACCTGCAGCAATCCCGCATTCAGGGGACTGGATGCTACTTCAGTAAATAAAGGCTCTCAGACATGCTCAGCCTGCAGAAATTTACATTTTTAGTCCTGCGATGCTGCAGTTTCTTTCCTGGTCAAGACAAAGATGGCTTCCATCATCCTGACATTTTAATTTGGGATCCTATTGGCAAGCTACAATACCAGTTAAAATAAGTGGCGTATTCAGCACTGGCAAGCTGAGATAGAAATAGAACAAGTTCAACAGGGTTTGGATGCTGCTCTTAAAATCCTCTTTGCCTGGAAGCAACTTGATGCTTATGAGAAAAACTTTGGTTCCAGTGGGTTATGGTCATGAAAAGACAGGAGCCTGGTGCCACCGAGGTGATTCACACATTTCTTCAGACACCTACAACTGACTACAGCAATAAATTCACGCAGCAAAATCCATGCTGCTGTTGTCCTATCCCCGACACATTTTTCCTGAAAACCGTCCCTGTGTGCTGTGAAGGAATGTAATATGATACGGAGTTAACAGTGGAGGACTCAAGCACTTGTCTTCTTAAATTACTCATTAGTTAGATACCAGAAAGAAAGTCTACAGACTTTAATCCTTAGAAGCCCAATGACTGGCAAGGCTGGGATCTTCTAGGAAGGCTCTTACCGTACTGCGCGAAAGAGTGTGTCCAACAGATGTTAATACTTCTGCTGCTGCACACAGATGTAACAGTCATATCTGAATATCAAAGATAGGTTGACCGAAGCACTCGTGGGCCTTCTGTTCCTTTGCGACAGAGAAATAGTCACACTACAATAAATACCAAACTCCTACACTACTCCGTATTTCAAAGTGCAGCGCTTAGAATATGCCATCTGAAACACTGAACCCTGCAGTAATTTTGGAGATGGGTTTGCAAGGAGAGAAAGGGGAACATGCTTCACAGCAGGATGAGAAAGTCTAACCTTTAAGGCTAAGTGGAGATGAAACTCACAAAGATTACCCCAGAAACACCAAAGCAAATTACCTGGGGAACGTTTTACTGAGCCCCATTCAACCGTTCCATGTGTCTTAAACATGTAGAAGATCAGCTGCCCTCTTTTTTCCAAGCATTTTCCTTGACCTAGGGCTAGAATACCAGTGTCATTTCAGTTTGGGTCTCTCTTTATGTGAACTGTGCTGTTGTCATGGATGATTTCTTGAAATTGGCTTCTGACTTACCTGAGAAATTGCTCTGATCTGAGAGTGTGAGAGAAATGAAAAGAAAACAATAATACAAATAGAAATGCAACAACACTACACTGGGAGAGGCATCTACTGGCTGGCATCAACTCCCTTCCCTCCACCCCAAAAGCAGGCAACCGTCTCATTTGTGGAGGACCCATCACAACTTACCTGGAAGGGCTAAGGAGCGCCGCAGGTACCAGCTTGCAGAGCGGCTCTATTTATATTCCCAGCTAGTTCACTTGTTTTCTGCAAATTTTGCAGTTACACTGCAGACAGATCAATGCTGTGATTTGCTTTCAGCAGGGAGGTGGGAACCCCCTCTGGCACTTCCTATTTTTAAACAACCGAAGTTGTTTTGTATTTCCTAAACCATATTGATCCACAAGGCTAATAATAGTTTTTATTAAAGCTCCCTTTCGTACGCTCTGTCACAGAGCAAGCCTTGGAAATTACAATTAGTGATATGGAAAACGTTCAAAATCTATTTTACCACACAAGTCTGCTGCCAGCTCCTGCTATGTGCAAAACTGAATGACAGCTACAAAATCTGTCCATCTAGTGTGGAAGCATAGATGGACTAATACAGATGTAACGCAGAGAGCTTACGTAGGGTACAACTACCACACACCTTTAATTTATGTAATCTTGTCCATCCTATGAATGAACAGTAAAAATTAGATGGGCAGAATCCTATACTTCAAATATACTGAAAATATTAATAAAGAGGAGGTGTTGTCTTTGGTACGTCCTCTCTGCTCTGTGCTTAGAGAGAAGGATCCACTGTTTATAAGAGGTCCTTAGAGCTGAAAGAGAAACAGAGTTCTCCCCAAAATAATTGAGTTTTCAGTTTGCTAATAGGATGAAAAAAAAAAAGATTTGAAAAATAATTCCTCATCCTCATGGCATGAAAAAGTTTATATCAATCAAAATGTTTTGTGATCATGAAGGGTATTCATCAAAATAAATGCATCAGTAAAGGACCGCATCTCTGACAGATCGACCAAAGCAAAAAGAAACAAACGCCGTCAAGACAGCTGCACCAATTCAAACCTCACACGTGAACCCGGCCAAAGTCTGATGGAAAGCAGCAGTGAATGAGCAGGTTTGTGTTATTTTGTTAATAGGCTTTTTTTTGTTATTTGTTCCCACTGTGCACAGTAACATTCACGACTGCCCAGTGCTCACTCGAGTTCTGTGCTGAAATGGATAACCCTGAGTGTCCACTTCTTGTCACCTTGTGTTGTCTCCCGCAGCTGTCAAACATGCTTGGAAGACGACTATAGAACTGTTACGTTTGGGGAAGGACAAAAGAAGAATTACCCTCCCCCTTTAAAAAAGTTTTCATAGTCCAGACCTAACCCACTGTTTCTCCTCAGAGCAAATGTAATACACATTTCAATAAAACGGTACTGCTGGGAATTAACAAGCTAATAAAATGGACTTTAAGGATGCATTAAACTTGGGTTGGGGAACTCTCTTGCATTTGCAGCATAAATGCCAATAAAATTATAAATCCATTATTAACTTTTTATATCCCTGCCAAGTGATAAAGACTTTAAAAAAAGGCATTAAAAAGGCTATAGATGTAAGTTTTAAGATGAAAAAACGAATAGTCCAGAGAATGCAAAAATTACTCACACCATATGAATTCTTCATACGATTTCCTTCCCCTGAAAAAACACACACTTGTCTCCCCAGGGCAACCTGGGATTGATATCTGATACACTGTGAGGACGAGGGGGGTGGTGGGAAATAATAACAGTTTCACTCTTCCTTTTATCACTGATTAAAGCAGGATCCGAGCAGTCAGTGCTGGAGGGGCAGCGCTTCTCCATGCCTTGTTTACCTGACAATAAGCCGGCTCTGCCAAGCCCCGGCTGACAACGCAGCCCTGCTCACCTATTAGAGCCCTACAACTTTCTTGCTGTACTTAACACACCAACCTATTCAGCGTGCTCATTGTTTCAGCCACTAACAACTGCCATGTAATTGCTACACGTGGAAGGGAAATTAAAAGGATGTTCCTTTGAGACTGCTACGTCTGCTTCCAAATGAATTTAATTAGCAGAGGAGGGGAAAATATTGTAATTGCTTCAGACTTACTGGGATAGGAAGGATTTACAGATTAATATTTCAGGGAACAAACAGTCTACCAGCTCATTGTTTGGGAACGCAGAGTAATGATAGGCAAAGGACCGCGCATCCCAAACCCTGCAGTCCTTCAGGAGGGAAAAAACAAGGCAAATTGGCCAGAAACACAACTAGAGAAGCTCATCAGGGAGATGAGCTCCTGATGCTTTTGGGTAGCTGACATCATGACCTGCTTCTGTGAGGGGCTGGGACCTCCACATGCTATGCTGGTTGAAGTGCCTTGTCCAGCATTGCAAAAATATGTTATTACAAGAGATGGGGGAGACCACAAGACCTTCTTTGCAGCATTGAAAGACCTCATCATGCTCATGTTTGGTAGCACAGGTGGCACAGAGATGGGCACCTTACAAAAACTCCAGACAGAGAAGACCAAGAATCTGGTAACAGACGACCTCTCCTCTGCTGCAGGAGACAGTAATGCTTTAAAACACACTCCAAAGTTCTTTTGGAGAGAATGTTTTGCTAATATCAGAGTTCACAGTAGCATGCTAGCAGCTCCTCATCGTGTTGTGTTGAGTCTCATCGCCCGAGGGCTGGAGAGCTCTGCTCCCGATGGGACCCCTCTCGCCGGCCAGCCAAGCCTCTCGTTCCACCCTGAGCACACGCTTCCGCTTTAGCCCATGCCACGTCGCCAGGAAAGAAACAAGTCAGGACAAATTCCCAGACAAGATAAATGCCTATTTGGGCACCTGAATAAAGAGCTGGTTTGGTTTTTGTGTTTTTTTTTTAAACCCTTATTAGCAGAGAGCTGTCTGAGATCTGGGAACTGCTGAGAGCCATGCAATTTTGAAAATTCAGCTCATTTAAGTGAATTAATGGCTGCTGAGTAACTGTTCAATCTGACCTCGAAAGTGGGTACTAAGGTTTTCAGCTTCTGCCCAACAGTAAAAATAGCAGTACCTTTAACGGACCAACTGATAACAGGAAGAAAAGGTAGACAACGAGTTGGAAAAGGAAGGGGTAATCCCAAAGAGTTGTGTCCATTTTCTCTAAGAATACAGGGCGCCTTGAAACGTTACCCCCTTCTCACAAGAACTGTTTCCTTCATAGTCCTCAACCATCACAATTTGATTCCAAACCTGCATTAAAAATAACACATTCATGATTTCACTATGAAAACTAGTTAAACGGGATTATTTTACTCCACATTTCCCCTCCAGTGCATTTGAACTCCAACCCAAGCATAGCATGCTTCATTTACTGTGAGGGTGTTTGTCTCCATGTAAGTCACATGCCTATCGTGTAAATCTAGCTAAAAACCATTTGTGCCTAAAGCTAACTTTATTATTATTTTTTTTTATTAGCTTCACAAAGTGAATCTTTTGCCACGCCCCTCGCAGACACAGCAGGTACTATTTCACCACGTATCTCAAGCCACACACGGTATGTTGCCAGGGAAACACAAAACCAACCGAAACAGGCAATAAACGCTCACGTGGCCACAACTCCCTCGTTCTACCACGGTTCTTCCTTCACCTTCCCCTCCATCAGAAAAGAGGGGGAAAAATGTGCTGGTACTGTGATTCAGCTAAGCATGGATGTCTAGAGCTCTTCCTCTCCCCTCCTTGATCTTCGAAAAGTCTCCAAACCTGATTTGAGACAACTCAACATCTGGGAAGCACGTGCAGCATCCATGAAGGACTTCTGCATGTGGCCACGAAACGCAATCCATCTGTCCTGGTGTGACTCCGGCCTTTCAGGAGGGCAGGATGAGCACCAAAAGCCTGCAAAGCACAAGGCTCAGCACCTCATCTCACTCTCCCACGCAGCCACCACGCACTGGGATGGCTCCGCAGCATGGCCATCAGACAGTGTTTCTCTGAGGCTTTAGGCTCTTGGAAGGTGAACGGGCAAGTACTTTTTGCCCTCAAGTTATCTTCAAATTCTGTGCATACGTACATGAGTAAGAATGTATACATGCTTGCAACGCTAAAGAAACGGAGCAGCACAAACAACAGGCACGGCTCCTTTCCAGCATTCCCACCTTTGTTTTCCATCACAATATTTTGAAGACTTGCCACAGCACCAAATGGCTAGGGAATTAAAGGAGGACTACATTTTTTTATGCTAAGTATCTGTATGTAAATCACATGAGAAATCAAGAAACCACCAAGATCAATTGGCCTCAGGTCACTGTCCCCCCAGCGGTGCAAATCCCTACACTGAGTCCCGCTGTGCATCAATGACTTTCAGACTTTCTGGTTCTCCTCCATTTGACTGACACCAATGAGAAGTGCCAGTCAAACTGAACTTCTCAATTCAAGATCTCCATATAAATGCACAGCTAAAGAACGCAATAAAAATGACATAACCAAGCCACTAAAAGATTGTGGTTGTTTTTTTTTTTTATTTTTAATCTGTGACTCTAGGTCAGGTTAAGTCACTAGCTTCTCAAAAAACACTCACAAAATCAAAATTACCTCCCTCCTTCTGCTTACTCCCCCCTAGATGATTTCCCTGTCTTGCTGTTTTTTAAACAGGCTTCAAAGTAAGCAGTGTGCAGCCCCAAAGTGTTTGAATACCTGAAAATACTGTTATTTTGCCTACAGGCTGGTTAAATGGTAAACTAAACAGTGCTTCATGAAACCATGTATTACACACGCAGAAATAGTAGATTACCGTTTCAAAGTGCTTCAAAGAGATAAACCTTGTAGTCCTGTAGTAAATATGGAATTTGGATCAAACACTATGAAACACTACGTGGCTTTACCATCGGATCAATAATCTCAGGGACAACTGTAAAACAAGGCACGGCATTGCACCACCTCCTCCCCAACACCGACTCCTAATAGCAATACGGTCCCTGCTCTCTGCGATGCCGCTACAGCTGATGCACAGCGAGAGCCTTCATACATCATCATCCTTATTTCAAGCTGGCCCATCTCTTTTTCAAGGTTTTCTTGCTTAATTCACAATATTTTCAGCAGGAGTGGCTCCTCTCTGAATTGCTGGGCACGGAGACTAGAAGGCAGCAGTAGTCAGCAGCTCTCCATCTGCAGGGCTGCCTGCCCAACATCGTATCTGTTGCGCTCCTCAGTGTTGTCCCCATCAATACAAATGCAGAGACGGACAAGAATTGCCTAGCTTCCAGGATGAAATTAAACAAAAAATCACAGCTCCATGTTGCTAAATACTCATTACTCACATAGGCTTGGTGTTAAAGGGGGTACTTCTCTGTAATACATACAGCCCTGAAAGCTTGTTTTATACGTTTTTAATCTAATTTCATCGACAATGTTTGTTTTACCCAGAAACAAGCGACTACAAGATGGAATTAAAACAAAACAAAAGCACAGAAAAAAGGACTCCTGACTTTCCTCCTTAAGTTCTTGTCTCTCTTCACTTGTCACAATGTTTAATTACCTAATGTCTGTTGATTAATTCCCCTCTTTATTATCAGCTAATCAACATGCAGCTCTATGCCAAATTACCTTAAAATAATAAAAATCAATGGAGTGTGTTGTTTTTCCCCTTTATAGTACACAAAATCCTACCTGAGAACAATATCAGAATAACTTCAGAAGACAATGGAGACAGCCACCCAGTACAAAGGTTCAATTATGCATTTTGATCTTAGTCATGTTTTGAAAAGTCTTTTGACCAAATTTCTCAAGCACTATGCGGACAAACTGGTTTCTCTCCACAGACTTACCACCCTTACAGAATCACAGAATGGTTTGAGTTGGAAGGGACCTTTAAGCCCATCCAGTTCCAACCCCCTGCCATGGGCACCTCCCACTAGACCAGGTTGCCCAGGGCCCCATCCAACCTGGCCTTGAACCCCTCCAGGGATGGGGCATCCACAGCTTCTCTGGGCAGCCCATTCCAGTGCTTCACCACCCTCTGCTGAATGCAGAGAAGCATCAGGTCACCAGTAAGTGCAGCAGTTCACAGAGGAACAACAGCAACAACAAAGTTTTGACCAAGTTTTTCAAGTTCACTTTGCTCTCTCTTTTGCCACTGTCAGAAGCAAAACAGCATGCATTATTACACCTATCATTCAGATCTATGTAATTCCTTCAAGTAAATGAAAACTAAATATACTAATGTTAGAAAATTTGTTGCAAAGCATGCAACAGCAAAATTTCATAATGTTCTTGCTGCAAAACAGCTGCAGCACTGGAGACCTTGTTTTGATATGAGATAAATTGACCATAACTAACGTAGTTATTATGCTAACTCTTCTATTTCAACTAATTCGCAAGAAGAGAAAAGTAGCAGCCCAGATTGGGAGTGTTTGTGGTGCCTTCTATTAAAACAAACTGGAGAGCAGCAATATTCACATTAATGAGGTTTTGTTGCAGATACGTATTCTGACTCTGCTGACAAAAGATATAAAGGCACATTTAAAATTACATTACGTAGGGCTATGAGAACGGGAAAAAAAAGAAAAAAGAAAAAGTGAAAAAAAAAGAAAAAGTGACTTGAGGCTCCTTCACTTTAGCTCCGGGATTCAGCAGTGCTGGGTTTGCAGTACACCTTGAAACGATGAACGGACAGCTCTAGAAAAAAACCTTCTAACATGGGAAAAAGGCACTACACTTAACACGCAGTTTTCCTAAAATACCCCAGCTTTTGTCTCGAGAGGGAAAACAGCAGCAATATGTCAGATGCTGCCAGCATGCAACTGGTTCTGCCTCGTGTTCTCCACAGCATGAGTGAGTCGCACAGCCATCATCAATACGCAGTTAAACACATCCTAGCAGATAAAACCCTGAACTTCCTCATTTTTTCATTGCTTTTGTACTCCAGGAGTAATGGATTTACTAGATCAATAAATGGCATAGCATTTGATAAGTCTTGACTCTGTGATAAGTCTGTGAATCTGTGATTCTTTTCCTTTAGTTTGTAATTCACTATCAGACAATCTGGCTGATCTGCAGAAGCCTGCACAGATGTTTACCAAGCGGTTTTCCAAGACTGCTGGTAGCTAAACAGGACCAGAAAACAGGTATTGCCCTATGAGATACGTTTTCATGCACATCTAATGGAAAGAGAGCAACTAAGAAGATGCTTTAAGATATGTAAAGTATTGTATCCCACTGACTGGTGGAAAGAAACAGAGAAGCATTGTAGACCACGCAGTGGCACAATCCTAAGGTCTTGGGGCCAGCTACCTATGTCTTTTCTTTGTTTGTTTCAAATAAACACCGATTATCTTATGAGAACATTTGAAACAAACTTGAGATGTTGTTTGCAGGCAGCCGTTATATTTTTATTTCCCCAGACTAGTGGATTTAACGGACTGCCACCCATGGACCGCATTAGAAAAGGCGCACCACCCTCCATCGTGCACTTCCTATGTTGTGATGCCATTTTTGCACCACAGAGCTGAGGCAGCGTGTAAAGACTCAGCCAGGTCACTAAAGCCGTGTGAGTTTTACATCTGAGCCAGGGTAAAGATACAGTAGATGTGTCTTCAGAAACAGTCTAGAAGGCTTGCAGCTTTCTGAACCTGACTCCCCAGTGTCTCGTGTGAGATTAATTTCCCCGTTCCACCTCGCCAAGTCCACCACAGTCTCCACAACCACTTCGCCAAAAGTCCAGAAGAAAACCAGAGTAACAGAATGAATATGAGCACAAGAGACATGAGAACTATACATTGCCAAGATGCTAGCAGTCGCACAGTCCTCATCATTTCATCATCCCGACTCCTAGCTTGTAGCTGCTTTCAGACACGTTGCGGGCCTTGCCTTTGGTGTTCCAGCCAGGTTATTTTGGCAGGACTGGGCCTGGCTCCATGCCAATGCATTGCTCGGCCCTGAGATCAAGGCAGAAAAATACTTGCTTTTCTGCCATGTAGTACCGGCTTAAAAAATAAAAGAAAAAAGACAGAATTTCTGCCTTTTTCTAATCACATGAAAATGAGCAAAACTCCCACACAGATCACACATGAGACTTTGCAGGGTATTAAAGACTTTGCCTTTTGTTTTGCTTTTTTAGTGGTTTTTTTTTTCCCCTTGAAAACAATGTCACCTATGTCAACAGACTTTGGCCAAAAGCAACCAAGTGTGAAATCCTTGCCGAGTTGTTTTTAAATAACATTCTTCAAATGTTACCTTGCCAGATAAGACACTCAGACTACCGCAGCTTAAGAACCACTGAACTCAAGGGCCAGGGGTTAAATGTGGAAGTACACTTCTTCTCAGGGATAAATAATCTTCCCCCTTGTCCACCCTAACTAAAAGATGTTCTAACGTGGTACAATTTGTGGACAAAAAGATTTAAGTTACATCAGACCACGCACTGGCATCATCTGCCAAATACCGAGGGAAGAAAAATGAGATGGGAAACGGTAACAGACATAGTGTGTTAGACACCAAGATGATTCCTGCAATGACTGGCCTGGTGTGCCAGTGAGGCAGAAAACGCACAGTAGGCTCTTGTTCTCCCAATCTGCAGGCCTGAAAACTAATCAACAATGAACCAGCAAAGGTCATTACAGAAATAACTATAAATCCTTTAAAAGACTTAATAAACTTCCCGAAGCAGCAGCAGCAACCAGAAACTGTAAGCTGTGCGGCTGCTTTATTGGGATATAAAACTGGAGAGGGGTCAGGGCAGAAGGTGAGAGACGGGGTCAGGATAAGCAATGGCAGGTGCTGCTGTTTGGTATTTAAAAAGTCTGTTTCTAACCACTCCACTCATGTAGTTTTTGTGCACTTGAACTAAGCACAGTAGTTAAATTTTGTCTGCAGGACTCCGGAGGTTAGGGCTGAGGGCCTCCCAGCAAAGGCCAGAGCCCACTGCCCTTGACCCAGCTCTCCCTGTGGGACCATACACTCCCCTCCCCTCTTCTTTCCCACACGTCCATCAGATGCGCTAGCAATAAGCCACGGCACAGAAGTGCAGGGGAAATAACTACCCACTTGCAGACGCTTTTGATTAGGACTGGTCAGACTTACTTGGACAAAGACCTTCTCACTCCGAAGACCGAACATTTCATTTTGAAACATCACAGGTTGACCACCGGGAATTTCCCAAGGAAAAGGCAAGCTACATAGTCCCAGAGAAGAAAACCTCCATTAAAAGCTGCCAAATCAGCCAAGCCAGAAAACTTGAACTCTGGTCCCTTCTATCCCAGATCATTATTCAGGTTATGAAAGCACGTTTACTTCAGAAAAGTTTTGTGCAAAGTCCTGTGTCTCCATGAAGTGTTTAAGCTTAGACAAAGTCACAGATAAAGCAACTTGTACCTATATGTCCTACTTCTAAACACAACATCGAGGAGCTTTTGAAGAGCTTATGGGAGTTCGTAACAGAGAAATTAAAAGCTTTGTGGCTCAGAGGGATGACATGTACAGTTTCTCTGATCTCTCAAGTATAAGAGGACAATTTCTTTTTAGAAGTGACCAAATCAGCAGCACAGTTTAACCTGTCAACCAGAACCACCAGGTTTTTAATCCGACAGCTGCAAACAGCAGCTTGCTTGCTTTGACTGACAATGTTACCTTTTACCATGTAATTTTGGCAGAATACAGGTTACATAAATCTTGACTCTACTTTGAGCTCACTGCAACTAATGACTTTGAACTTGAAGGCCTGCTAACACTCAACAGCTATTATCGGGCAAACATGCTGAATTACCATAGGAAGGAAAAGGTACCTTGAAAGTAGGAATGGCACTGATTTATGCCAAGAAAACTGGACGTCGATGAATATTGTTGGACTGGTCCCTGCAACACCAGGTTTCTGGCCCAGACAAACACGTTTCTCATCTACAGTATTTATCTCTTGCCAATACAAATCCAGCCAAACTGGCTCCATCTAATTCTCACTCAATATGCCCTTGCAAAAACAGACAGAAGTCTTTATCAAGACATAGTCCTGCATAAAGCAGAGTAACTATAATTCTTATTTCAGGCAATTATCTCACCGTTTCAGGCACTTCCCTTTTATTGACAATTTAGAGGCACTACTTATTACAGTAAGGACCGACGAAATAAGGACTATAAGGCTCAATATTTAACAAATTCTCAAACACAGCCAAAATCACTTGACATTTGTTGGGTGCTCTGGGTCTTTGAAAGACAGCACAAAATGTGCCCTCACTCAGAAAAGCAGGACATTGTCTTTTTTTCCACCAAGACAAAGATTTCAGACACAGCTCTTAGAAGCAGTTGAAAAACCGCATGGATTAGAAGGACAGAGCATATTTTGCTCTCTGATCACTTACAGTTGTGACTGCAGTTCACAAGATGATACCATGTGTACCACGTGAAGAAAGGCTTACTCAAAAATAATGCAAAAAAAGAAATACCGTTCCACTGTGCACAGAGGTTGAAAAGCTCCACCGATGTTTAAAATGCATCTTTAGGACATTGGTTCAAATCGTATCTCAGTATTTACAACTTCTAAATGAATGAAATATTTTTATCAGTTGTAAAAACATGCAGTACACAACCATGGATGTATGCAAATAGTGCGAGCATTTCTGAAGTGTGAAGGCGAGATTTCAGACGTGCTCCCCATTAGCTCAACCACATTTTTCTGAAGTCTACAGCAGAGGAGTCTACAGCATTCTGAGGAATGAGAGAACACCGAAGCTCCATCCATGCTACTGAATACCACAGTGTTTAATTTCTATTATTTGTTGATAAACTCTCATAACCAAGTTGTTTCCATCATTTATAAAAAAAAAAAACCATCAATAAATGCCTGGAGGACAGAGAATTCAGCTACGAGGAACACGTAAACAGAAACTGAGTTAAATAGAATTACTTCCTCCTCCTCTTTAGATCTACTTTTTTCACTAGATCATTAAAAAAAGAAGAACAGGCTTGGGTTTTTATCATTTTTGTCTTGTTAAAACCTCCTGGAAGAGGCAGAGGGAGCAGCAAGGCAATAATCTTAAACATGGTGATGTTTCTTTGTCTTACTCCTCATTACCCAATGCCAGAGATCATGCCAAGCATTTGGGGATGAATCACCCCTTTTTTGAACAACCATCCACGCTAGTAATTTGAATTAACATGGCAACAACGATTTTTCCAAGCCTGCATGAAGTATTTATATATTTAGCTTCAAATTTCTTGCAGATAAGTGGGTGTTTGCCCATTCCTACAAGGATGCTTTTAGTACACTCTTTGCTACATTATCACTAGTGGGTCCCTGAAAGGTTTCAACGCCCCAGAGGTTTGGGAAACACTGGATGCAGATTTGTCTCAGATGAGTCATCCTCACTCACAAGCAGCAGTCCAAAGCCTCACTGGGCATATCTTAAGAGAAAACACTGTTAGAGACCTAGTACTTGCATCACCTGTAGTGTCATCACATTTTAATCAAATGAAACGTGTTCCATGATTTTATAATAGAGATCGCTACTCACAAAGAAGTTTTCTGCTCAATAACTTTGCCACTGCTCTGCAGCGCTGTGCTTCAGCAGGGCTCTGACTGCGAGGTTAGCAGTGAAATTGTTAGTAAGTGGCTGTAATACATTCTAGGACACGTACTATCGGCTCTTCTCTTTGTGGAGAGGCAAACACAATTTTTCTGCTGGAGTAATGCTTGGAAGACTTTCTGAAAAATCTTACAGCAATTAAGCTAATTTACCCCTGCCAAGCAGATGCCAGAAATTAAAACTTGCAAGAATGACAGACTTGCATGATAGCTAAAGACAGAAGAAAATTGCAAGATCCGAGATTATCATTCTCTTGCCTGTATAGAAATGATTGTAATTATTGTTTGGTTCCCAACTATTCTGGGGCAGGCACCAAGGAAAGACATCTTTCAAGACATTTGGATTCATTTAGGCACCCGCTCTAAGGGGTAATAAATGCTAGACTAAAAATACCATTGACATTTCAATATTAATAATGATGTGTGCTCAAGTATCGCTGTAGTGATCCTTCTGCAATAGCTTTGCGATGTCTCTGTTTACTGCTGGCTTTCATTTACCTTGCAGCTTCATGAAGGTGATCTGCACATTGATGGAGACTGAGCCATCGGTTGTCCAAAACCTGTCACTCAGCCTGATGCCCAAGTACATACACATTTTAACTTGTCTGTTCCCAAAGTCTGTACTTTACATTAGTATTGCACAAGATTGAAAGAAATTCAAAACTGATGCAAGAAATGGAAGCAGCTGCTGTGGCTGCTCACAAGCTCAGGACTACTCATTCAACCTTGCAAAATAACAAAGTAAGAAGAAGCAAAGATCCCAGTCGTACTCGGTGCTTAAAATGACTTCCAAAAGCATGTCCACTTTATTCAGCTTTCCCTGAGCTTTGAGGAAGCATGTGGAAGATGCTACAGAAACTACTTTGAACACGCATTGCCTGAGCTCTACTTGCAACTGTAGCTCCTATTTAAATAAAAACCATCTCCTGACAGTTTAATTTCATTGAGTCCTCTCTCAGTATTGCCTAGCGCTCAGTAAATAAAGATACCCATCCCCAACAGACCTGTCCCAAACCCTGTATTTTGACTTACGTCTTGTGCATTAAAAACGACACATGTATTATCGCAATTTTTCATTCTTGCCCGTCCTACAAGGTCAAGGCATCCACAACCAAACAGGCAGGAGTCACCTACAAGGGTGCGGCACCACAGCATCTCAGCGCAAAGCACCTCCCGTAAAGGTGATGCAGGACGGTTGTAGGCTAAACTCCGGCACTCTGAAGTACAAACCTCCCTCCTCCCCTCAGGTCTGAGCACATTGGGCACAGTAATCTTTCAGAAATAATCAACGTGGAGCTTGATGCTGCCACTGTCAGAGCAGTGCTCTTCCACGTACAATGGTACCCTAATGAAGAAGCCCCTGGACTTAACATTGACTGAACAGTTTCTAGAGTGGGGATGACAAAAGCATATTTATTCCTCGCTGCCTTATTTTAATCTCTGCATTTTGCAAATTCTTTGTAATTATGTATGCGGTTCAGTTTCAACTGTATCACCCTCTCCCAGAACTGTGAGCATATTAATAAAAATAAATAAGCCTGGCTTGCTAAAAGAGCTTTAAAGAGGTGGATGTCCAATTAAATTCCCAGGCTCCTTTAAAATCCTAGCATTTTTCACTGTCAGGTGCCATTAGAATAAGAAAGGTCACAGACAAAGAGGGATCTCGAATAATTCCTTGTGAGCAACAGAGTCTGTAACCAGTAAGTGTTAGGAGATGCAGCAATAAATGCTTCCCAGTAGAAATTCAATTTGCTTTGCAAAAATATATTCCACTAAAAATTATTTCTGTTACAGCTAGGGGAACATTTTCTGAAACTTTTGCCAAAATATTGTTCAGAGACAGACCAGCAGAGGTTGCTTTTTGACTCCTTTATTAATAAGCACAAAGACAGCACTAAATCAGTGTCTCTGAATGGCATACACTTGACAACCAGCAAAGTAAACTTCGACAGAAACACAGACAGGAAGACAGATGTTTTGTATTTATCAACTCAAAGAAATGCTTCATGCAACCTGATCAACAAAGCCTTGTGGGCTGTTTTTATAGTGTAGACCTATCTAGAAGGTTAAGTGAGAAAATTAGCTTTAGAAATATTACTTACCAGCGCGCTGTCACAGCGCGGTTACCAAGGAGGATTACACTATGCCAAGCAAACAAAATAAGCACAGGAGAGAATCCCATTAGCAAGTGAGAACCCACGACCTTGTTGTGGGTGCCGTTTGCATATATCGCAATTGCACAACCTTTAAAAACTGCAAATTGGATTTAGTTCTCCCCTGGCGACCTGCCCATTTTTCTTTAAATTGATTTATTAGTGTCCACTGTTGCTTTGCAGTTTTATCCTTTTAGCAATAATAGATCTAATATATCACAAAAACAAATTTTTAAGAGTACATCATTAGAGTGATATACCACTGGTAATAAACCCCTTCACACTTGGATGAACTTAAATCAGTTTCTCTTTATTGATTTTTGGTCATAACATAATTTTAAAGTTCAACTCAGTTAACAAAAAAAAGATTTGCTCTGGTGTTGTGCGTAAAATACTTGTGTTGTAACTTTTCGCGTCATCTGTTGTAAAGGCCCTTACGGATTTATACATTCCCTCAAATGAGGGTTTGTCACTATATAGCCTGCCTTATCTTCTCCACTGACCCGCATTTATCTGCCCAGCTTTATCGCCACACAGCTTAGGGCACAATAGATCTTTGCTCTGCAACCATCCATTTGAACATGCAGTCATTTTATCTTTCTAGCAGTATTTTGAGCAATGGTCATTTGCATTTTTACCAAACTATTACTTTTCCAAGTGTTCTGTGTTGACAAAACCATTTAAGTGACCCTGCTTTTTACCTTCTACCAGCAGAAAAGCAACAATTCACCTTTTCCACTTAGCTTTTTTGAAAAGATACTCTATTTTTTTTAATATATTTGCATATTTTTTTTTAAATACTGTTTCTAATCTTTCAGAACCACAGAGTCACACAGACAGAATAAGTCAATGACAGCTGAGCTTAAGGAATTATTGGCTGAAACCGTCGTTGGTAAGGACGCATGTGATTGCGGTGGGTATAGAATCACTCACCCATGCTTTTCTTGCCCCTCGGAAACAGTACCACCATTATGGGGCAGACAAAAGACCCGGTGTCGCTTCCGTCGCAGTCTCTAAAGGTTGGTGTAGACTCTCACACTCCCTTTGGCCTATTGGCATATCTCCATACCATGGAGGAAAGCAGTGGCCAAACCAACCAAACGGGGCCAAATCACCCTGGGACAAGGCGACATCTCTGAAGGACACAAACTGCTCAAACTCTTGCACTGGTACAGAACTTGTCAAGTAATGTTAGAAACAAGACAAAAATACCTAGGCATGCAATAGTCCTTCTGAGCCACTCAGCCACCTATGTCACCCTGCTTTTAGACCACCATTCCTTTGGAAATCAAGGAGTTAATCGTCTGGCTTGGGATCTTCAGGAAGGGACTGTGTTGTTATCCAGTATTTGCACAGGACCCAGTGCAGAGTCTCAAACCATGAAAAAGCTGCTGTAACGCTGCAAATCATTGTGCAACGGCAACTCTGAGCAAAACTCGTGGGTCTATGGCTCTCCACCCCACCCCACTCATCAGCAGCTCTGAGCTGTAATTTGGGGGCTGCCTTGGAGCCCTCCCAGAACTTACGAACGCACCGGAAGAGCAATCCGCAAGGCTGGCTATTGCACAGAATACTGCACAAACATGTTAGTTAATTGTTTTCCATTCTCTCTCATTTAACACTTCACAGAGTGTCTCCAGACTGGTCTCCTACAGACTTAAAAAGAGGGTGATTGGTGCTGGAAAAGACTGCAAAATTGGTAAAGACCGATAAGGTATGTCGTGGTTGAAAAGAAAGGCCAGACTGTGACCCCAGATCACTTCTAACAGATGCTGTGCGACAAACTTATCAGTCCAATGGCTTACCTAATCCAGCATTTTATCTCCAGATCTCTTTGAAGTTTTTGGAGTCAGTCGACACATACAGTGAACAAAAATGAGATCACTCAGAACTGGTGGCCCATAATGAGCCCATGATTAATGAAGCAAGTGGGTTGCTTGTACCCTGGATGGTGAATTAGTCACACACACGTTCATCTAAAGGGAAACTTAGAGCTAGTGAGTTATACATTTACACAGACATCGTTTACAAAATTTGCGTTCTTAAAAAACAGAAATTAATAGCCGAATCATATCATTGCTCTTACGTGCTACCCACCAGAACAAATCATTCTTGTAACAGTAAGGAAAGTCTTACCTCAACGCGTTAGTACTAACTTTGACTCAAGAAGAATAATTCACCAGTGAGCACACACTTTTGTTTTTCTTTCACTTAAAGGGCTGTTTGTATATGGTCTTAATGAAAACACGCACATGCGTCCATCCTTGCATGCTGAACAGCTATGCAATATTCAGATCAGTACCACATACACGTAGTGACGTACAGGTAAACTCTGGGAAAGACAAATAGGTTGTTCTAAGTTGCCTTGATTAGTTAAGGACAGAAGGAGGAAAAAACAGTTTTATCTTTCTAATTTCCAGTCCACACCACTCTTCCTTTTTTCTAAATGGATTTAAGATTCATTCCTGCCTAGCTTTGCCCTGGAAGATTTAGATCAATACCCACTTACAAGAAAAAAAACATTCTCTACCTTACACGTACCGTGCAACAAGAATAAGCATTTCCGATGCAGCCTTACAAAACAAATACACAGAGCACCAACTGGGAGCGTGCCTAATTTCCCAAAAGCAGAGCAACACGTTTGCCAGAGCCCATGCTCGGCCACACGCTGTGCCCTGCGCAGAGGCACGGCCCGGAGCGCTCCATCCGCCTGGCGAGAGCCCCGCTCCGTCTCAGCCACCTCCATCACAAACTGCCGGTAATGAGGAAATCCATAACCTTCTTACAACAGGTGCTGAGAAATAGTCTTCCGTGATATGTAATGGTGTATTGATTTTTAATTTAAAAATATGCAAACATGACATTTGCAATAGTGACTCAACACACACAAAAGCTGTATTTTTGGACTTCTTGATCTGTATCAAGTTTTGCAAGCACTTGCCATCAATAAGTAGGCGAAAGAAACCCAACCCTAAATGTGAGGGGCTGTTTGCCTATAAAAATAATACTCACTATAGATTTCTCCCTGAATAAAAATATTCTCATAAAAAGCCGATGTAAGCAGACGCATGTAATGAACATGTCAAACCTCAAGGTTAATTTAATGTCACGGTGATAAAGGCATTACAGATGGGGCAGTACCTCTACCTCGACTTTAAGATAACCTTTCCTTTTATAAGACAGAATCCAATAGCATCACTCAGGATCCTACCTCTCTTGCTGGACATATGACTAGCATGGCTTGCTTTTTTTGTTTTCCTCAGGTTTTGGTTTTTTTTTTTTTTTTTTTTTCGGAAAGCGTGATGGTGGAACTACCAAAGCAGATTTGTTATTAGCAAGAATGAGACTTAAGAAAAATACATGTTTTGCACCTGTAAAAATAATTCTTATGACTGACTCGCTGAAAAACTTGGGAAAAAAAACAATCAACACATCCATTTTCTGGAACAGTCCTTAAAACTGGGGAGGAGGGAGAGCAAGAGGGAGAATGGAGAGGTCACTGAAGCATCAGCAATGCGTTTTCAATTAAAGAAATAGTTCTGGCCATGCTGTACAGCACGACCTATGCCCATTGGAAAGATGCGCCAAGTCAGGAAAGATGAATTGGAGGCTTCTGGGGTGGCAAGGCAGGGAATAAACGTTACCTTTTGCAGAAGAGATGGGAGATGGTGGCTACCGAATCATTTAACAAAGCTGGGACACTTCTTGCAGGGTACAGCACAGGCGGCACAGCCCCAAACCAACTCCCGCTCCCAAAGGAAGCTCAGTGTAAGCAGGAGCCGGTCGTTGTTCCCTGTTGAGCTTCTATATGAGCCATCACGCGCACGGGCAGGTCCGCCCGCCACACACCCACCCCACCTCTGCTTCACGCCGGCAGGATGCGACCCTGCTCAGGCCAAGGAGACACTTGAATGAATGGGAGGGATCTGCGCCTTTTTCAAGTTGTGCTGCTAAACACGGGCAGGTGCAAACGTCTTATCCCCACTGAGCATCACTGTTATAAACATGAAAAGCAAGCTAAGTAATTATTTTTTCCTGCATTCTGGATAAATCTCATAATAAGCACTTGAGAAACCACTGAGGAAATACCCAATAATTCAATTCGTTAGATGATATCTTGATTTCCTATGAACAATCATTATTAGTTCAGACACACGTGGGCAGAAAAGACGGAAGCTATTCCTTAACGTAGCCCTCACCGCCACCTCCCATTGCGGAGACAAATATGCAAACGGCTTTTGGAGTCCCCTTACAATTCCACAGTACTGAGCCTCCCCTTTCCTCCGATGCATACAGATTTTTTACCTACAGCAAAGATTGCTCTGTCCTACAGCAAGCACCAGCCTGACCATCATGTTTACAAAGAAAAAACATCAAACTACTGTAATGGGGCAGGTTTGGGGGCAGACCACCAAGTGCCACCGCAGTAGGAGCGGTGGCTCCAATGGGGACAGGAGGATGCGAGTAAAACACAAGTGCATGTGGGGCAACCAGAAATAACAATGCTCACAGAAGCCTGCAGAGGAAACCTGTGTCTGTAACATTGCTGCTTTTTGAGCACAATGTTTGCTTGCAGGCAAAAACCTGAATGAGCTGGCTGCGTTAATGACAAAACACTGAAATACCAAAGAACAGAAGAAATAACCATAGTGGACATCTGCAGCTGGGACAAACTGGCTTGGCTGTCCTGGCTTCAATGGAGTGACATCCATTTACACCAGCTGAGGATCTGGCCATACACTTCTTTTTCAGTTCTTTGCTAACGTACTTAAAATATCTTCTTGGAATCAATGTCCTGTAATAAAATACCATCCCAAGAGTGCATATTCTGAATGTCAAGGAGAGGGAAAAAATACATCTTGCATAGACTTATGCCATGTTCATAATCATTCGCTTAATTTTTAAGCAATTCAAAAGGAAAAATATGCTGAATACTTCTAACGATGTACCCTATAATCTTACAACATATTTAGAATAGGAAATTAAAGCTGAGCTAAACTACCAATTGTGTCAGCAAAAACAGCCTTTCATGGCAAAATGACAATTTTCTGTCTTTGAAAGCTGCCTTTTCCAGTTAAAAAAAAAAAAATCAGGCAGGAATGAAAAGTGTTTTGCCCTTTTATTGTGCAAACCAGCAAAAATACATTCCTCCCTGCAAGAGCTTTTCCAAACCAAATATATATTTTTTACTGCAACTCTCCCAGAGATCAGTCGTTTGGTAGACCACACACAGTACTTAACTTGACAAAGGCAAATAATCAAGCTATCACCATTTTGAACAGGTTCATCCAAATAGCCAGTGGGTTTATTTTTACCTTCTTCTAAATGCCCTCACTGCGTGCAACTTTGACCCCGTTGTGTAAAATGGCACGAGTCCATCTGACTTCAGCACAGCTCGTGTATTTACAAGTCACTGTCCCTCACCCCGAGCAATATTTAAGGACTTCTTTAAATGCTGCAAAGTGAAAGGTATCAGCATAGCACAAGCAATTCAAAAGGAGCATCACATTACACAGCCTGGTAAACCCANAAAAAAAAAAAAAAAAAAACACACACAGTACTTAACTTGACAAAGGCAAATAATCAAGCTATCACCATTTTGAACAGGTTCATCCAAATAGCCGGTGGGTTTATTTTTACCTTCTTCTAAATGCCCTCACTGCGTGCAACTTTGACCCCGTTGTGTAAAATGGCACGAGTCCATCTGACTTCAGCACAGCTCGTGTATTTACAAGTCACTGTCCCTCACCACGAGGAATATTTAAGGACTTCTTTAAATGCTGCAAAGTGAAAGGTATCAGCATAGCACAAGCAATTCAAAAGGAGCATCACATTACACAGCCTGGTAAACCCATTATTCTCATCTCTGCCCCACGCCCCTGTGGCACCACAAACATTTCAGCACAAACCTTGAGGCTTTCACAGTCTAGCAGGGAATTCAGTTTTCTGTTTCGTTCCCATGATGTTTTGGGTTATTCTGTATGAACAGAGACCCTCACCCCAGGCACAGGACTCTCAACAGGAGATGCAAGCACACAGTTTGGTAGGACGAGTTCCCCAAAGTGTTTCTGTACAGCTGAGTATTTAAATCATTTTCACTTTGGGCTCATGATGCTCTCTCAATTATGTCCTAGCATGCTGCCTGAATCACAGCACCTGAGACCCAGGTGCCTATGAGCAAGGTCTGGTACCAGCTTTGCAGTCTTTAGGTGCTGGAGGCTTTAAAACAGAGCCTTTATCCAAGAAGTAAATAGGGCAGCCGGTTATTCATACTACACAGCTAACGCTGCGTCAGGCTCCTGCAAGATCTGAGCAACAACACTGCTACCCGAGCCGTGAGTCAGTGGGAATGGAGAGCAACTTGACAGAGCCAAGGCTGTAGATATAAATAAAAATAAAATGACCTTCAATTGCTAGCTCAGCACACAGGGACATCAAAATTGGGGAGAGTGGAGACCAAAGCATTAGCCTCTTTCCAAGGAATAACAAATAAAGAAAAGGCAAAATAAGCGCTCAGACCTTGCTGTCCTGCCAGGGCCGCTGCAAGGAGCTCTGCGGGGCCAACTAACTGGGCAGCGGGAGAGGCGGTGACCGTGGCGAGCACGCTGCTGTCCGGCGCGGTGAAGGAGGTGGCAGCGATGGATGGCTCACCCGCGCGTGGCTCTGACTAAGACGCAAATCCATTAACAAAGCGGTGGCAGGGGGGCTCCTGTGTGCTGCGCACTAGTTTGGCAAAAAGCAAAGCACTGGCTGGGCTCTTCCCTTCCACCTCTAACCCAGAGCTTTAAGGTAAGCCAAAGCGCTGCGCTTTTGGGAAATCGTGACCTCCTGCCCTTTATTTTGGGCTAGTGGTTTTGCTACCACATCAATATTCCTGTGCCCAATGGGTAAAACACAAAGAGAATAAGCTTTGAGCCTGGCTCTGCACAGGTCTCCTTTAGCTTAACTCAGGGATGGTAAGGTCAAACCCTAACAAAAGGAGGTATTTCTTTGCCTGGGTGGCATTTCCTCCTGTCCTTTATCACCACTTAACGAACCACAATCGAGACTCTGAAGTGTTACATGGGTCCTGAGCACACACAATTTCTGAACGGCTGGAAAGCATAAGGAACAGCCGCATCACTTCGTTATTTGAGACGTGCTCTGCTCCCCGTGTTTTCATCAGGTTTGGGCTAGCGTAGATCCCAATGGGATGGGCATGCGAGCTTTGTCTATTCTGCCAGCTGCATTTCAGGATTCAAACATCAGAAATGCCAGAGCAGCAGATGACAGAGAAAAAGCAAAGCAGTTTCAGGCAGTTGTGTCAACACATGAATCCCAAATTTATTTTAATGGCTTACAGAGAACTAACACTGGGGGGGGCGGAGAAGTTGGATCAAGGGAAAAAACAGCATCTTAAAGTCATATCAACAAGCTTTAGTATTAATTTCCTTCTATTAAAATACTGAGTTGAGCATAAAAGAAATAAGGATAGCAAACCCAGACCCAGACTGACTAGTGGTTTCTACTGGAAAAAAAGTCATGGTGAAACCAGAAACTCAATTTCAAAAATTTGAAGTAAAAAAAAAAAAAAAAAAGAAATGTCTACAACACCTAACAAACGCAAAATAAAAAAGAAGACAACAAAAAAAAAAAAAAAAAAGCTATTTCATTGATATGGAATTGGGAGGAGGAAAACCCACCACCACCACATTCACTCAGACCTGCATCACCCAGCAGATCCCTCCTGCAGCTTTACACAAACTGCAAACTCTCTCCAGCCTGCTCCCAGCAGCTGGAGAGGACAGAAGTGCTGCTGACCCCGTACAGAAGATGCTGGCTGTGCTGCAGCAGAAGGAATGCAACCTCCGTAACCTGCTTGTGCCACCCAGTGAAGCACTTAATTTTCCAGTAGTACTTGTAAAAGACCCTGAGGTTCAAGAGCAGCTCACGGCAAGTATGCAGACAACACAAGGACACGTTTGCAATTATGAGATAAGCCAAACCAAGGGCAGGAGGGCACTCTTTTCCAGAGGTCTCTGGCTCAACCACGGCCTGCTTTTTGTCCCAGGCAAGCCCCGCTACCCATTGCCCCTCCATCAGTACCTCCCGCATACCTGATAAATCCCCGACCTCTGAAATCACACAGAATATGCGAATACTTCATTCCACATGCACACTGTACACGTGGAAACACAAATTACATGGTAAAAGGAGATCTCTGCTGTATCAGATTGTATCACGAAAATTAAACTTGTTCCAGTGTGTTCGAGCTGTCTTGCTGAACAGCAAAGTTTCACACAGTCCCTGTTCTGCTGAATACCTGCACTTAAAGAAGGAGATCTGCTGCTGATTGGATTATAACATACATGAAAATTCACGCATATTAATGATAAAATCCATTATTGGGGTAAAGATGAATGCATAGTCATGGGGCATATTAGTAACTAACTTTTAAATGGAGATTATTTCTCCAAATGAAAAGACAGAAATAATCCTCTCTAAGCCTGCTTCATTTTAAATACTCGCAGCCAACAGCTAGATCTGCTCGCTTCCCTCCCTGATATACCATAAAGCCTTACAGCTTGTAATATACCCTCTGTGTATATGTCACATCACTCACCCAAAAAAAACAAAAGAATAAATCCAAACCTGCAAAATTGAAAATAGGAAAATCATCTGCAAAAAAATGGTGGTCAGGGGAGGTCCCTGACGTCTGGGGAAAGGCTGGAGGGAAGGGGAGGGCCCAGGGAGCCCTGGGCAAGCTGGCCACCGCCACGTCCCGTGAGCCCATCCTCCTGGCATCCATCCCCAGGTGGTGTGGGACAAGGAGGTTGATGACGGGGCCATGTACCAGCCACCCACGTCCATCTTGCCAAAGGGAGGCTGGTACGGGCTGCTTGGAGGACGTGCACCCCATTGCCGGCCACAGCAACGCCCCTCAGACCCTCTCTGCCACCGGGGGCTTGGGGAAGGCAACCTCCAAAGGTCCCCTGAGGTGGCACCACTGCCATTCTGCAGCCCAAAAGTACGGATAAAGGCTTTAACAACATCTCTGCAAACTACTTATCTTACTCTAGGACTTACACTCTATATCACAGCCAGGCAACAGTGCGAATAAATTTGCCTTCTGTCAGGCAGCATCAGAGATATGAATAAAGCATTACAAGGCAATTTCGGTCACGCAGATCTTTGAACTGCGCTCCGCTTTCCCATCGCTATGCCCCTACCCACCGCGGCGGAAGTAAAAATCCCTATTCATCACTCTGGGACTTTCTTTTGATGTCGACTGGAGATGGAAGCGAGAACACGTAGACCCTGTGGATTATTGGTCAGTATATAAAAAAAACTCCTTATGAAAGATGACTTCTGCCTGAAGCCCCACGCACAGCGGAGCAGGATAAATAGCAGCGAGATTTACAGCGATGAGACACCCTGTCCTCTGACCTTGCACTGTCAAAGCGAAAACAAGTGAGATTCGGTGGCTCCCTGCCAGGCCACTCCAGCCAAGGGGACGGCCGTGCCACCCGCATCATTACGCTGATGGAGGGCCTGTACACAAAAGAGGAAACTTATTTCAGTCTCTGTCCGAAACTATTAGAAAAATCATTCCTTCGTGTTTTCCTCTAGCGTTTGCTCTCATTCCTCCAGACCTTATTTTTTTCCCCTTTCTTTTTCCCTTGGATTTCTTCCCCACCTCATTTTTTTTCCTCTCTTTTACCCAAGGTTTGAAAAACCTGTCGCTGGCTTGCCTAGGATGATACTCATTAAAGACCCTGAAGTTTTAGTTCACAGTATGCTCAGAGCACCCAGGTGGGAAGCCCACAGATAGAGATGCTCACAGAAGCAGCAGCCACAGATATTTGTTTCTTAGTTAGACCAGGTTTCCTCTAGGGTCTCAGTCCTGTAAACATTCAGAGCACATGAGCAGTGCCCTTGATTCCTGGGAGCCACTCACACGCTTAAAGATGCACAAAATACCTTGGCGCTGGCAGGAGCCAGACGTGAACAGGCATAGGGCAAGCTTTGAAAAGAGGAGAAAACCAGTTAGGTAATAAGTCACTTGTTAACTGATCCTCCAGTTCAAAACAGAATGACTTAAGCGATTTAACTCCAAAAACAACACAAGAAAACATGCACTGAGGGTCCACTTCTGCAAGGCCCCCAGTCCTCCCATTCCCAGCAACTTCCAGGAACGCTGCACGAGGCACCCAGCCTGTCCCGCAACCGAGTGCTTTATGCCAAATGGGATCATCCTTTAATCCCTCCAATTACCTCAGTAACTGAAAGTATCTAGAAATCCGCCAGATTTCTGACAGTAAGCAATGCTTTTCCTGCAGTAAACTCAGTTAATTATTCTTCACACAGGAATTTTTCTTAAGGACGTCCCACTGCATCTCTGCATCTTAGTTGTGAGAGGAGAAGTCCAACTACATCAGCATCCAAAAACCACGGGCAGGGTGCCCCAGAGTCATTTTCTTCACACGCACATGCACACAGATGTATATACATCTAAGTCAGAGTTTCTCTTGGCTTGTTTTATACATTTGATGTTTACATTTCTCTGTTTCTGTGATTTTCTGTTTTATCAAAGCTGAGATTCTCATAAATCACACAGTTCCTGGAGTTTGGGTTTTAGGAATGCAAAACACCACAACATTGATTTTTAAGATGAAATAAAACACCAGCTGGAGTTAGGGGAATCTGCAGATACTCAGCATCTGAATATTAGACCTGGTGCTTTGGAACGACAAAGCGGCAGCTTATGCAATAACTTCGCACAGTTAAAAAAAGAGGTCACATGGTATCTTGGAAATAATTTTAAAAGAAAAAGAACAGGCATTCTGCTTCATGGCTGTTTAACGTCACAGAGACTCTTATCATCATGGCATCCTAACCTCTTTTCCTCAGAGAGGCAGAGGTTTTTTCTGGCTGTGAAACAACGATGTCAGCTCTGCTCCTGCGATGGGCAGGACCAAAGACCCCCTTTCGTATGGGCCAGACTCCCCGCCACACAGCACAACCACCGCTGGCAGGCAATACTTCTCCTGCTCTCCTTGACTTCTATCAGCGTCCTTCCTAAAATTCTACACTTCCAGTGACAACTTCACTCATCAGTCACAGCTCAGGGCAAATCCCCTTCCGTGGGAAATGGTCAACCCTCTTTTTAGTGGCACTTTTGACAAGCTGAAACGTTTTCCAGAAGGGAGTGGTGAGATAAAGGACCCCACCAGCACCCATTATCTAAAAATAAAAGCGTTAGGGGAAAATGATAACAAAATGCTACTGAGATTAAAGCCATGAACTCTTCAAGATGCTGATTTCCTGCCAGAAGAACGTGAAAGAGCACCGTACACCATTATTCGGCCATTTGCTGATCTTCCCAGCACATGTGGTAGCACCCGAGCACCCGGCCCCTGGGGGGAGCGGGGCAGGGAGCCTCAGCCGAGCCCTCTCGTATCTCCCAACTTGTATTGTGCTGAAACGGAACAGACCCTCGTGGCTCACCGAAGAGCAGGGCCGCATCCTTCACACCGACACATCTGCAGCCCGGCACAAACGCTGCCAAGGGCGGGCCCACATTTCACCCACCACACAGCAAAGGGAAAAGGCGTCCTTAGCACTAACGGGGCAATACGGTGGTACCGCACGTAGCTCAGAAATACTTGGAGAAGGTTTTGTGCTGCACGGCTGTGTCCTTCTGTGCCTCCTCTGCCCAAAAGGATAGGGTTTTCTGGCCGCAGAGTTCTTGTCCACCACAGCACCTGCCTGGCAGGGCAGTAAAGGAAGCAGGAGCAGGCAGGATTTGCTGAACAGGGCAGTAATGTGCGGCAGCTTTTAAAAAACAGAGAGAGCATAACTGCAGTGACTCCGTAGGTACTTGTCCCCGTGACTGAAGGGACAGAACTTTGCTCCTCTCGTTCCTTCGATTAAATAAAATGCCACTTAAAGATAATAAAACCTTACTGTTGCACCCAGTCTCAGTGCCTGATTGCCACGCATAAGCACATAATTCTCAGTCTTAAATAGCCAATTTCAGTTTGTAAAAAGCATTGCCAACAATAACCAGGAAGTTTAGATTTTAGAGCAAGTACTCTTGGCATTTATTTGCGATAATCATGTCTCAAGCTGGTACAATTTCATAAACAAGAAACAAGGAGATCTCTCGCACAGCAAGGAATAATGCTTTTTTTTTTTTTTTAAATACCCCTCATGCAAACAGAGTAAAGAATTTTAAAGAACCTCTGAGGGCTAAACTAAGCAGAGATAATGCAAAGATGTTGGAATGGTAAAGCACCTGGGATTAAACTCAACACCTTCTTTTGGGAGCTATGCAAAAGGCTCTGGTAACAAACCTCAAGAGCACAAGAGCTTTGTTTGCTGCAGGTCAGGGCTTCTGTAAGACCTAAGCAGCACAAGAACTGCATAAACTTCTCAAGGATACATAAAGTACACTTGCAGAAGTCCAAGTCTGCCAGGGGTATCCGTGGTCTACCCACACATTTGAAGGCTGAACCCCCAGCGAGAGCCTAAGCACCATTCAGTAACGTGCAAGTCTCCCTTGCTTTGTGTGCAGCCCCGTTCCCCTCCTTGATCCCATGCTGTAGCTTATCTGCTAAAGATGCAGGTGCCCCACGCACCAAGGAAAGCCCCACCTGCGCTGAGCGCCCAGCAAGTCTCCTGTGTCACCTCCTGATGGCTGGAAGAGCCGGGACACCTTGTCCTGCAGTCCCAGAGATGATGCCAAGGCAGGACACACTCAACACAGTACGGACTGGTGCTGTACAACCCACGGAGCTTTCCCGTTCTGCTTCAACGCCTATTTTCCATTTAGCTACTGCATAAAAACAAAGGAGGTGGCATTGCACACAGAGCCCTTTCGCTGCCTACCGAATCCCCAGATGGCCAGGTATTTTTCCCACACATCTTTAAAGTAATGCTAAATACATTATACACAGTGGCAAATACATACAGGGGATGACAATGGATCTTTTAATTACCTATTATTATTGCTTCCACTGTTTCTTGTCCTCATTCTCCTCAGAGGACAAGGAGGCACTGGCCTTCCTGCTGCACCACGGCAAATCAGCCTCCAGGTCTGATCCCCTCCCAGGAACCTTCTCATGCCAGCCTGCGGGCACGACCCTCCGTGCTGCTATTTTAAAGGGGTTATTCTCCAACATTAAAAGTCCAACAGCCCATGCCACCTTAAAAAGTTTCCTGGGGATGGCTGGCTGTAAGACCATGGTGCTGCAACAGGACAATCTGTCGCCCAGCACCTCTCATCTATCAGCCCTCGCACGTATGCATCACTCATGCGAGCAAAACACGCACCACCTTAGCAAAACGCCCCAAGTTCACAGCCAACATCCCCTCTCCTCCTTGCTGAGCCCACCATTTCTCAACCAGCTGATGATGCATTTAAACCGTAAGCATATTTACTTATCTGGCGTTAAGATGCAAGTACAACTTAAAGGATGTTAACGCAGTTAATAACCGAACGCTTTAAATCCCACAGCAAACGTATGTAGTCATATATAAATTATATACGGTCATAAAAATTTATTTATACATGCACATATGCAAACAACTTTTTCAGGGATTACTTCTGTAATCCCCTTACAAAACTGGAGATTCTCTCTCCTCTACCATTCTTTCTTTAAGTTCCTTAAACCAAATGCCTCCGAGATGTCATAAGGATAGGCAGTAAAACCAAATGGATACAAACATTACTTAAAAAGAAAAAAAAAGTCAAAATGCTTCCCACGTTTCTGCATCATTTCCGAGCTTTCACGGTAGAGCCCAGTCCCACTCCAAGGGGACGGGGAAGATGCAGACCCCTGCCGCACAGCAGCGTTCAGGACAGCAGAGCAGTGCACGTGGGTGCAACTGTGCGAGGACACGGCGACAATGCGGCTTGCAGAGCTCAGGTGATACCCTGGTGCACGGATACAGGCATGGAGTGACATTTTAGGTGCTCTCAGAGACCTTGCCTGGCCTCCCCCTGTCACTGCAGAAAGGTACAGGTCTCCTATGGGTCCTGGGTCACATTTATGAGCGCTCTGCGAGCGTCTGGGGCACCCCAAAGTGTCTAACAGGCAGCAGAAACATATTCTAGCCTCTTCAGTCTGCGCACACCCAAAAATCAGATGTGCTCAGGGAGGCTCAGATCTCTGCAGCAATGGTTCCTATCACCAGGAATCCCCAAAATCCAATGGTAAACTCATTTCTATCATTGCTATTTAGGGGAGCTGCACACAGTGTTTTGCCAGAGCAACTCCATCAGCCATGGGGAGGGGGGAAGGCCTTGTTTTAATGGTCCGCTTCTCGCAGGGGTCATGCCAGTCCCTAACCGTATTCCTACTCCTCCCCTTTACATGCTGCAGCAACGCAGCACAAGAATGCTTCTTGGTGATTCAGCTCTTCAGCACCAAGAAGCTTGAAAATTAGTTCTCTACGCAATTTATTTGAAACAGTTTGGGTTTCAACTACAGACAAAATCGGGTGGCAAGTGCAAGGTAACCATCCTAGCTAAAAAGAAGTCTGGAATAATCAAGGACCAAGGCCAACTATGACAATCATGCTTTAGCTGAGCAGAAAAAGCAGTCTTCTTCCAAGTGAAATATGGTCCACCCTCCTTAATCGAGGCGTGTTTATGCAACAAATTCCGTGCAAGTCCATTGCAGGGAGCTGTGTGGTGCAAGATGACAGGCACTGTAAGGCTGACAACACTGCAGCAATGGTGTCTTAGGCTCAACAAATCCAACTCAGTGTATCTCATCCAGGCCCAAGGGACTCAAGTGATTTTTAGAAACAAAATTCTCCTAAGCCAGCCTAACCTCACCGGACAGTCCGTGTGTGCACAATGGATAATTTAACTTAAGGCTGGCATGCTCAGATCGCTTAGCAGAGAGATTGCTCTGACGGGCTTTGTCACAGGGTTCTTGAATTAGTGGGAATACAAGGAGAAGATGCAGAGCACATCATCATTCAATATCCATTGGAAATACTGGAACAAATTAACATCAGTAGAGGTCAATTTACATTTTTACATTTTAAAGAAAAACACTAGATTATTTATCTTCCTACTAACGTAAAGGGACCGAAGTTTGCACATAACTTGGTTAGCGTCTCTATCTCTGCACAACAGACCCTAAGGTAGTCCATACAGAAAGCTCTGTCGGATCTAATTGATAGTAATAACGGAGGCAACACGCGAGGTGCTGTAACGCGAGCTGGTGCTCCAACTTCCCTTCTCGCTTGCAATACGCGCACACAGTTTGGGGGCAGTAGAGCCTGTTACCAGAAGACAAATTCAGAGCTAAAAGGATATGGCAGCACTCCACACTGTAGTCTGATTGCATTAGACTGAGCACAGCACAAGAAATAAATATTTAGACAGGGTGGATGGCACCCTGAACGCATCGAAGTGTCAGTTCTGATCTCCAGCAGCTGAAAAGCACCCTCCTCTTCCTGCGCTCACGTGAAGCTCGCCACCTCTCGCTGCCTCATCCAGATGGTGTGCGGGGAGCTCTCTTCTGCTCCATTCCTAGACAGCTAAAACCACAGCCAATCTGCCACGTTATTTCTGTCTCTCTGCACTGGCTCATCTATCAATGCCAGTGCACCTACTGCAGCGCACGCTCCTTCTCTGCTGCTGTTTACAATTAAGAAAAAAAAATCTCCAAACTCTAAAATACAACTGCGCTTCAGCTGCACAGTAGGTAATTAAGAAATTTGGGAGCTTGAAACTTCCCAGGAGGTAGTGGACTTAATTAAAATTAAAGCATTTCATTTGAAGAGGGTGGTGTGACCCTCTTTCTGCCAGACTTGAGGCCCATGGAAACCCCTCACTGGTAGCTATGTAAGCTCAGAGTATTAGGATAAATGTTTTCATATGCAAATTGAGCAAGCATTCCTCAGTGCCCTGCCTACAGAGCCGCTTTATTGCTTCTCCCATACAGTTGTGCCCAGCAAACAACAAAAGGCAACCTGTGTTTATAGGGCACTGGCCTGGCATTCAAGAAATCCACATGCAAAATACTCAGCCTTACCAAATGTCAGCAATGCGATGTGGGCAGGTCAAACACTGCTCTGTCTCATAGTTCCCCCATCATGAAAAATGGAAACAATTTGTACTTCTCTCCCACTTAACCAATACAAAACCATATCCTCTTCAGAACAGGGATGGACTCTAATTACACAGAAACCCAGTGACAAATGACACAGGCATCCTCTTGTCTTTGTTAGTGCCGTTTCACACAATGGAAAGAGCAAATAAAAACCACTGGACCAGGTGCTCCATCCTCTCCCTCCTGCTTCTCAGGTTGTCATAAACCCGATTCACACTGGGCACTGGTCAGCGCAACGCACAGTCCCAGCTGCTTTACAGTGCACTGGGCAGCGGCACGGGGGCTTCGCCGAGCGGGATGCGAGGCCCCCGGTCCTGTCTGCGTGGCAGCTTTGCCCCAACTACAGCAGCTGACAGTAGAATGAGGGAAGGAAACTTAAGCTGCAATTTGTGACAGCAGAGCTTATGCTGGCTTCAAACTAACTGCCCACCATTAGCTGTACTTGGTGCACATTCTCCAACGCAGGCAAAGCCTGTTTTTGTTTTAAAAGGAGAAGCAACCACAGCTACAAGGGGTGAACCAGCCACAAGCACATTCCCTACAGTAACGTAAGTCTGGGCAAGTGCAGTGTCCTCAAGGACGCCACACCAGTGCCAGCCACGTTTCCTCCTCCGCTCGCCCTGCAGAGGCTTCATCAGCCACAGCAGAAGATGGCACAGAAAGCTGTACCACCCAAAAATACTAACTTTGACTTGGAAACAAACAGGTAAGGAGCTAAAACATCATCCGTCAATGCAGGTGAAGCCCAGAGCACTTTGAGGCAACAGATAACCTAAGAAAGCACTGGAAAAAGACGCCCAAGTGATGAGATGATGTCTCACACTACTGGATTTGATCCAAAAAAAAAATCACAGGCTGTAAAGGAGGCTAACAAGGCACATAGGCAAGGATTTTCACAAGGAACCCTGCCTGCTTTAACATGACGCAGCCTGAAATGGAAGTTGACAGCACGAAGGGAAGAAAAATGATCACGGTGACACAACCCGAGCTTGTGGTCACCAAGCTCCCATTCTGACATCTGAAAAAGCACTGGCCCAAAACAGTGAACGAAGACAACTTAATTGCTGTTTCAAGATAATTACTATCGGTCGTCTGTTCGTCCTTCAACACAGATTAGCCCATCTGAGACTTTTAGATTCCTGTTTGCAGCCCCCTGGGCTCTCCAGCACCGCCCCATTACAGCTTAGCTACAACAGGGTCATCTCAAAAATCATGGCAAAACAACAGGATCAGCCAGTGCTGCAAACAGTGGAGTGAAGTACCCAGCATCCGTAATAATATTTTCTATGCAGCTTTTGACTGTCACTCAACTTTCTTGGCAACCATTCAAGTGTTCTCACAGCTCAGCTATTGCCATGCAAGAGGTTGAGGCTCTACGGTGGAAAGCAGAAAAGATTAAAATCTTTGGAATAGAGAGTAGTCAAGTTAAATGTGCTCTAAGTATCAAGAATAAAAAAAAGACATTTCCAAATCATGTTGGCGGTATTAAGGAAAATTGTAACAGAAGGAGGGGCTTTTCCTAAATTAGCAGTATCGGCTTCTTGCATCTTGCAGAGTTAACTGAAGGAACTCATCCGTTCATGCCCATTCCCAGTAGCAACGGCATGAAGCTGCCAGCCAGGGTATTTGTTCTTCAGGAAAATACCAGTCTTGAGTAACCTGATACATTCTGTTCTCCAGGACACTGGATGTTTGCTTGCCTGGTTCATATACCCTCTGCTACATGGTTTAGAGACAGGATGAAAAGCTAGATGCACTGTTAGGTTTGACCCACCTCCACTGTTCTTACTCCATGCACATGAAGCAAGTCGGCACCACCAGCAGATGTCTGAGCGATGAGGAGTCTGCAGTCATTACATCTGAGAGGTGCATCTTCTGCAGCTGTCCACATTACAGAATGCACCATTACAGAAATCAGTAAGCTCTGTTTTCTCCTGGAAAATAGTAAAGTTGCCTTCTCTTTACCAGAAGATTACAACTAATTACTCAAGAGAAATAGACTGTGGATGAAGAGATCTCCCCCCTCAGGATTCAAGTCTTTTATTTTCTAGAGCACACAGCATGGAGGACTTCAAGGTATGGACCTTCCCAGGAGGTCTATCAAAAGAAAAGGTTTGTTTCCTCAGCAGCCAGCAGTGGCTGCTCAGACTGATCCAGGTTCCTCTGCCCCATACTAAACGCACAGCAGCTCCTTTTAAGCTACTTTTCCATCAAGAAAACTGTAACAATCAAGGTTGTAGGAGCCCCTCCTGCATGCAACCTGTTGGCACAACCCACCAGGGAAGCCCTCCTCTAAGAAGGGTCAGCTCTCTGCCCAGAACCAAAATTCAGCTTGTGCAGGGAGCACATGGCTCTCACCTCGTACCAGCTCACTCATTATCCATTTCACTACCTGCAGAGACTGTCCTGTATCAGTTCTGCAGACACTGTGTCACTCCCCCAGCTACGCTGCAAGGAGAGTTAGTTATCCGACAGTCCAGACTCTTTTACCAGGGGTGAAAGCCTCTGACCTGGGACTTTCACCTGCTGTTGCTCAAAGATGGGGAGAACGGTTCCGCTTCCGCCTAATTTGTGCTGTGACTGAAGTCATCAGGGATCGAGACAGACTATCTTCATTTTCATGGTAGTCATCCTAAACACACAAGAATGTATAGGAAGGAGACTATGCCTAAACCCACAAACTATTATTGGAAGAAACTGAAAGAAAACAGGCCATTTCATGCTAATAAAACCATTCAGACAAAGCAGGTAGCTGCCAATTGCTCATTTAAAAAGCCCCAATTAAATGTAGCAATTTTTCATTTGCAGTATTTTGACTGTGACTGTGTACTGGCACCTGAATTTCTGCAAGGATGAAACTGTTCATTTTGTTGGTGTTTGTGTGTGAGAAAGAAAAAGGAAGAAAACCTTAGGCTTTCTTTCTTTCAGTCTATTCCTACTTAGCTAAGCACTTCACAAGTATTTCAGACCACTGAAGTCCTCTTCAGTCTTAATAAGGCCATTTATCAGTGACGTTCCCAAGATTTTGGCACGAACACTTCTCCTGCATTGCATTCTGTTTTTGACAGGTTGCACAACATCAAAGCCATCTGAGAAAACCTTCCCGAGGCACTGCTAACCACAGGTGTGTAAGTGATACCATTTCACAGCAGGGACCATTCAAGTCCATATTTTCACATGCCTACCTCAAGTAAGGTCTCTTCACTGGATATTTTCCCTTTCAGACTGAGGTTGGAACAAGCCCAAATCACAAAGCAAGCTGTCTGACAAGGCCACGTCTTCCATTTCCATCTCAAAGCATTTCATGTAAGGCACATTTGACAAAACTACAATGGAAACTCAAACTCATCCCCCAGGTACATCATGGATGCAGACAAATGTTCAAGGACAAATTTCTGACAGAATAGTGCAATTCTGCACGGTGTTTGGCTGCAGATTTCAATAGTTTCCAGCACAACCGCTGTGGGGCTGCTGGAGCAGATTTTGAAGCTACCAAGCCAGAGGGAAGCCTGGATGACCACCTGAACAGAGGACAAGGATTTATCTCTTGCCTAAGGCCCACTTCAGCCCTCCAGCTCCAGCTGCCTTGTTTGTCCAGCTATTTGCCATCTCTGAGGCCCTGGAGCCAGTGCACCTCCCTGAGGGGCTACAGGCACATTAAAGAGCAATAGACAAATTACTAACCAGCACTAATCCTCCTCATCTGCTTACAATTAGGAGAGTTTGCCTTAGAGAGATAAAGAGTTGCTTTCAACACAGCTAGGACTGAGATCTGGTACCTCAGACAAGAGACTTGGTCTTGATGATCAAAATCCCTAAAATGTAAGGACAGACTAGTGAGACAGAAATGCAAAACCTGGTGAGGGGCTCATTTACAAGGATGCTTACTTCAATTCACCAGTGGCCCCAATTAGCCCGCAGGCTGAGGAAATGTCTTCAGAGAGCAGATTTTTTTTTTTTTTATTGCCATTTCCAAAGGAGCACGATTAAAAGAGTTCAGGGTATCTTTGCCACAGTGGGAGCATCAAGTCAAACGTGAAATATGCAGGAAAGGCAAGCGGATCATGCATTTCCCCTGAGAGAAAATGATGCACACTGACAGGCTGATAAGCCTGCTAAAATCTGATCCTGCTAGCCACATGGCAGGGCCAAACAAATCCGATGCAAATCTCTTCAGCATTTCCCACAGCTGTACAACAGGCAAAGCAATGTCAGGTAAGGATTAAAAGAAGAAATTAACTCGCTGACACCGTAGGAGCTGGAGGCTCTAACATTTAGGAAGTCTTTGAAACATATTTCCCCACTCAGGTCCTTAAAGCCAAAAATCCCTCCCAAGAAGTAAGCTCTAAAATACCACACATGAATTCACCGACTGGAGAAAGCCAACACATGCAAGGAGGTCGCTGTAAAACAGGAAACAAAAATGCAGCTCTGTGGAGGGAGATGTTTCATTGACCAGACTGAGATTTTGCACGGTGCTGCCTTCACAGCGACGAACAAGGGAACACGTCCAGAGGTCTGTGCTGCCCGCTCAAATGGAGATGGAGCTCATCGCCTTTGACAACTTTTCATCTGCAGAAACAGTATTTCTGCTGTTTTAGGTTTTGACATTTACAGAGCAGCTTAGAGGGTGGCTGCTCACCAGTACCACACTTGCTGTTTGTTTGCCCTGCCAAGGCACTCCGGTATGGTCTCTATTCACACCTTTACCACTGGCTGAAGTGCAAGGATTTAGGCTGCAAGACGCAGGTCCCAGCTGCGCGCCGCTCCATGGGTCCCACCCAGACCATGCTGAGGGCTTGGACCACCTCACCCCACAGACACGTGCCCAAGGCAGGTAACTGTGCCGAAACCCATGGCAGCAGCAGCCTACCTTGCTGGCCCCTGGAGAGGACACTGCTGCGTGGCCTCCCTCCGACCCAGCACGTGCTGATGGAGACGGCACGTTCCATTGCTCGGTGTCAGCGCTCGGCACGTGGCGGTGCTTATTTTCAGCATCCCCCTTCATCTAGACCTCACCATACACAGCTTGTTTCTCTGTGCTATTGTTCTCCCAACTTTCCTGCTTTAGAATCAACTCATTAACTGCTTTCATAAAATCAATAGCGGTGTTTCGCAAATGCCAGCTCTAGATATTCAGCTAGAAAAGCTCGCTGCTTGCTCTGTCTGCAAGACCCAGGAGCCACAATCTTCCCATTTGGGGCCTCTGCTAAACACACAGAGGGAGTAGACAAGTTTGGCACACGTCTCAGGGCATTGAGCCCCGGAGTCATACTTGTGTGGTGGACGGGACAGGACAGCCCACGGGAAGCTGGTGACTGCCGCAGAAACAGCCCTGTCCCCTCAGCGCAGCTATGAGGCACCAACCACAGCATGAGTGTTTGTGGGGCAGAAGGGATGCAAAAACTCCATCCGCGCATTGGACACCCAAATACTGATGGCAAATTCTGCCTGTGACATTGTGCAAACTGCCTGGACTTTGGGCATCAAGTTTTTGGTTCACCTTCCAACCAGTCTGCAATGCATCTGGGAACACAGGCTGTCTTCTCCTGTGCTAGGAGCTCTCATGGTGGCTAGGGGGCTTGCATGTTATTTTTAAAACAGATTTTGAATTCCGTGTTCATCTCACGGGATTCCCAAAACCCACCCTTGATTTGCTAAGCTGTCAGGTTTACAAACCCTCCCAACAGGCAGCACAGTCCCTCTAGACCATCATTAGCCACTTTCAGGGCTTAGATCTGCAGTGAAGAGGAAACCTAGCCACAGGCTTTCAGATTCCTGCTCTGCATATTTAATTTCTCACACAGACCCCTGCAACAAGCACACCTTGTCAGAGAGGAACCCTTGCAATGGAAGTCACGTGCTTGTTCTACTACAGTCTGTTTTGAATACGACACTCAATTTTCAAGGAACTAAATTGGCTGTGAAGGCTGAAAGCCAGGGCCCGCAGCTCAGCTGGAAGGGCTGGAGCTGAAGCACTCGGCCAAGGAAGCTGTATGCACCTGAGGTTTACTCAGGCTCCTCTCGTTTTTCATAGTCAGGCTGCTGGGCAAAGGGGACACTGCTGCCTCCACTGCAAGCTGCCAGGCGAGGCCGTGTACTTGACCAGCTCCTCAGCACAAGCAAAATGGCACCGGCCAGGTGAGAACCAAAGAAATACAATTTAAATGGATTTCTTCCTTCGCTGCCCCCCAGCAGCCATGCCCACCCTTGTCCCCACGTCCATCGGCGCGCTGTACTCGTGCCTCTCCCTCTCGGCTGGCCTTGCTGTACGTTTAAACAAGAGCATCCTTGTCCTTTTGGGCAGATACAAAGCTACAGGACAGCGCAGGAAAAAAACCTCCCCCTTCTCCCTTTATTGCAGGTCCCACATACTCCTTCCCAAAAATCTAGACAGCCTTTTAATTCATACACCCAGTGCTTCGAGGCAACATGACACACAACTAATAAAAAAATGTTTCAATTAACTTTTTACGACTTCTTGAAAACCATCTGTGTAATTTTGCAGCATTTCCTTTTAATCCCACTGACAGAATTATGTTCATCTGCCTGAAACCTCGCATTTGCTGCGACTATCACAAGACCTCATTTGGTGGACGTCACGGCCCATTACCTGTTTTTAATAGCGGGCCGCCGTCTCTCCTGTTGGAGTGCTGCAGCAGCCGCTGCTCTCGCACGATGGCCAGGAGCAGCCCCACGGCCCCTGCATGCCAGCACTGAGCCGCAGCACTGGCTGGGGGGAATAAGAAGGGTTTTCTTGCGCAGCTGGGTACAGGTGCTCTGAAGCTGTGTATCTGCTTCCCAACGCTTTGTTCCTCTGGGCAGCAGTTTATGCCTGTGCAAACGGAGTTTTCATCATTTCACACCCACTTCTGATGAATGCGTTGGGACCGCAGCAGCCTGGCTGAATATATCTGGTGCCCAACAATCCTTGCTGACATCCCACGGGATGGGGCAGGACCCCAGCAGAGGGCTGCAAGCAGGAGACACGGTGCCCTGTCAGCGCTCCCTGCTCTGGGGAGCCAGGGCACCCCCGTTCCTGCTCTGTGCTCTGCCTTTCCTTGCTGTTCATGGAGCACGAGTGCTCGCAGGCTATATTTGCACAGCCCTCAGCACTATGTGTCCCTGTAGTGCAAGCAATCTTGGTGTAAAAGTCAGGGAAGGGGGCTGCCTCCACTCCCTTCAGCAATCCTGCTAAAAAGGCTTCACCCCCCGATTTACTTTTTCCAGCAGCAGAACTGTCCTTGAGGCACTGCTTTTGATTTTATGGTCTTACGACGGTTTTCAGTCTTTACAAGGAGGCTAACAGCAGGACAATAGTTCTGAAACCGTATTAAAGGGGCAATTGTACAGGATCAGTCCACCTGCTACTCAGGGAGGCATTTCGTGCATCACTAAATAGAGGGGATAGCGAAAGTGGCTCTGCTAAAACCAGCCATCAGCTGACAGAAGGAGTCACACGACTGATGTGGGCTTCAGTCGGTTACCCCTGTCCCCGGGCTCTTCAGGCAGTTTGTCAGAGAACGGCTGACACCCTCTGATCGGCCTCACGGTGTCTCTCTATCTGCCTGTCAGAGTAAATATCCTGGATGATTTTTTCAAGTGACTGTCTCTCTCACTTGCATAATCATGCAGCCGGCTGCTACGGAGGGTTTACCCACAAACAATTAGGTTGTTGTTGTTGCTCTGTGTGAACCTTTGAAATGGAGATTTCTTCAGAAAATGTAGTGGTTTTTGTTTTTGTTTCTTTTTCTTTCTACAAATCCAAATGCTGTCTGAATGGCATGTCATAAAAATCAGCGATAAAAAATTCATAACAACCCCTCCAGGCTAGAAGAACGGCTGCTTATTGTATTTACTAAGCCACTGTCTGGGAGCCTGAAGCCTGATTTCACACCAATCCACTCATTAAACATCTAGATCAACATTGTACAGATTAGGGCGAAATGCAGACAGCAGCACTGGAACCGCCTGCAGAGATCGTGGCATGAAGGCAACAAAAGCCCTATGTGTTTTTTTTTTAAAAAAAAAAAAAAACCACCATTTCAGCAGTATCAACAAGCATCTTGCTCTTCCTTGCTGTGTTGTCTCCTCTCCCCCACCTGCTCTGCTCTGCCAGGTTTTGCTGGCTCAGTCCCCTCCGCTAAAGGATCAACAGCCCGAACCAAAGCCTGCAGGTGACATCTGAGCCAGCCATGGCTACCGCAAAGCAGCACATGACACTGACTTTTCATGAATCCACAATCTCATTTATTCAGTGGTTGAGCGGTTTTTCTTCCTAGAGAGGAAGGACTCCCCATTGAAAGGCGAGAACCGTGTGGTTTCCCCTGTGTATGTTTTCTCCATCTTAATGAGCTTATGCAGTAAAGGCTGAAGCTAATATCAGAGATACCAATTGCTCAAAATCATGATCTGATAGGGAGAGATTATCACTCTGAAATAGCTTGGTTAAAAGGAAGCAGCTAATAGCTATACTAAAAAACCCTGGAAATTATTTCAGAATACATCCTATCCTTAACATTAACAATCTAAAAAAAAAAAAAAAAAGCACCTCTGCCTGAAACTACTCAGTTTGAGGTACTAAGGATGTCAATGGTTTGACTTCTGTTCACAGTTCACTGCTTTTACAGGGTACTTTTTTCTTCCTCCTCCATGTTGCTGCCTGGAAGACCACACAAAACATAAGGAAAACTAACTTGGCCACACAGCTTATAGAGAGCAGAGCGACGCTTCCTGTGCCCAAGGACCTCGCTGTCCTACCTGCATAGGAAGGATACTCTTTGCAAACCATAACCACCCACCTGAATAGCAAAAAGGGAGCCCAAGTGCTAAAAGCAAGAAGGGTCAATAAAATTTATCAAGAGTGTATTTTCTCCTAAAAAGGCCCAGTTTTCACTCAGTAACCCACAGAGTTGTTTTCAGGATGATGTAACACCCACAACAAATGGTTCTCCTAATTGCCCACGCCTAATACTTCTGGCAGCTGTGACACCAACCAGTTTGCAGAGCAGCTCGTGTACAATACCGATCCACCTCCGCAGCACCTGTAAGCCTCCATTTCCACAGCAGCTCAGTCCTTACAATCACTGCTGTACCTTTCCCTTCAGGACAGCACAAACCTACTTGTTCTCCTTCAATAACGAAGGCCCAGAAAGGTTTTGCTTCTTTCCCAAAATAAATACCAGAACCATTCCTGCAGCTTCTAATATGAAACCAGCTGAAGTCAGTAATCATGTGCCAGGTCCAGCCCTCAGCCCTCGCTATCAGCAGTGCACTTGTGATCTGCTGCAAACTGGAGTATTTAAACGTGCTGAGGACTGGGTACTTAGTGCCCGAGATGCAAGAGCAGGTCCAGCTTGCGGGACCTGTAATTGTGCATGCCTTCGCTTGTGTAAGAGGAGAAAGGGAACTCTTATTTCCATTGCACTAACAGCAACACACTCGATGCCAGATAAGGGCTCTCTTGTGTCGGGTATATCCCGCTCAAACAAGCATATATATATACACATTCATATATATATTATATATAAACTCCCTCCTCAAAAGCTTTAAGTCTCACTATGGGACTAATGGGCTGTAAGCAAGACCTTAATATGAAAGGACTAGTCCCTTGAACAAAAATCTGCCGCATCAGGCATTAGTGCTGAAATCTGCAATACAGTCCAACAGAGAGACAATGCAACAGAAGTCTCCTGCCATAAAAATAAATAGATCAATGAATGCTTCAAAGAGTGCAATAAAAGCAGACTGATGATCCAGGTTTCCTAGAAACCCATCTGAGAGGCCGGCACCAGCAGAAGCGTTTCACAGCTACGTGGGAGCTGGGATCTCTGCGCCCTCCCAGGGGAGGCACCCCCGAGGACCCCAAAACCCCAACACCACCCCTGGGAGGGGGCTGGCAGCCGCGGCCAGCTCCCTGCAAAGCCTCATCCTGGCAGCTCCTATCCTCCCGTAACGCTGCTGGTGCTGTTTTTAAGACAGAAAAGGAGAGCAGGTACTGTGAGTAAACAAGGGCTTTGCATCACTCCTTGTCATCACCCTCTCCCCCTACAAAATTTCTCTGAAAACCAGGAGCAGCAGCTGTCCTCTGGAAATGTTCTGCAGCAGTCTGCTTCATTGCACAAACAAGCTCAAGCGCTTTGATTTGTGGCACTTTCTGGGTGTAGGACAGATCATTTCTTGCCAGAAGAGTTCTCCTTTTCCAGACTTGGGTTTCCAAAATGCTCTAAAGCACAAAATATAAGCAAGTACCATGGGTACTGTCTTTAACTGAGCTACTGGGGCTCTGAGTGGAAGGAGAAAGGCTCCATCTCTCTCGAGTCCCGATCTGGGGCACTGCTTGTGCAACGGGTAAGTTTTTGTTGAGAACTGATCTACCCTTCCCACACATTTCACAGTCTTCCAGCTAGCCATGGATATGTGACATTGTCTGAAAGAGCAGAGGAAGGACAAGATACACCTCCTCCTTGGTAGCAAGGACATCAGCTACCTTGGTAGGTATTACAATAAAAGACCTCCATGTACTGCCAAATGTAAACCCCTATTTGTCTGTTGAAGCCTTCAGCCTACAGAACCTCCTCCTTCCCTAATCGTATGTTTCCACATTTGTGCTTGTCTGAAGATGTGTGAAACAATTCATTATCAAGTTAAATGACCTATAACACAAGCCTACACAAGCAACAAAAGCAAAGGTTACACAGTGCTGTACACACATCCAGGTTACTCTACCACACGAGACACTGTGGTGGCAAACAAAGTCCCAAGTCATTTCATACTTGGTGCAGATGAAAAGTTGACATGAGATCTTGCAAACCGGCTGACAAGCAGCAGTCCTGTGACATTTGCTACAATTCCCGTCCATACCGTTACCAGGGTGGATAAAAGCAAAAGAGGTTTCTGCGGAGGTTCACAGCCACCGAGTTCAGGTTGAGCAGAGGCAGCATTTCCCCATCCCAACCCCAGGCTGTCTAATTAAGTGCGACTGCATGCTGCTCCGAGTCCCTGTTGTGCAGCTCCAAGAAATACAGGCTTGCCTGGCTTTTGAACATCTCATTTTTTAAAATCAAGCTGCTCGTATTTTTAGGAGAGCAGACACACTATCGATTCAACAATCCAGGATTTCTGGAGTCACTGCTGAGGTTAACTTTTATTTGCCCTGGGAAAGAAAAAAATAAATACAGGCAATACCACCACCAGAAAGAAAGAAGCTGAGTTCTCCCAACTCCCTAGTGATGGAAGCATCAAGTATGTAGAGTGCAACATCACTTTCACAGCAACCGCAATTTTTTTCATCATCCTTCTGTTTCTACAATTGTATTTCTAGTCTGGAGCAAACTCCAGCAAACTTCCATTTCCCCCTTGAGCAGTCCCAATCCATGGTTTTTGGTGCAGGTTGAAACCTCCGACTGCACAGATTTCTTCCCCACAGAGCATTTGAAGACAGATTTTCCTTACGCGCAGCAAAGGGCTGGCTCGCATTCAAGCTTCAAGTATAAACTGAGGTTGGGTTAAGGCAGTTCATATTTCCCGTGCAGTGGCTCACTGTCCCTTAGTCATGGGAGGAATGAAATAAACTCAAATCACCATTTTATCTTACAAGTCAATGGAGCTCTAAATTGCCTTTAAATCTGAGGTCTGGTCTACTCTTACTTCCTACTCCTCATACAGGAGCTTAGAAATTTCCTTGCTGATTGCTCTTCCTGAGGGCCCACGAGACCGTGTGCAGCAAAAGTGAATAATTATTTCTGCTACACTTGTTGTTCTTCAGTGAAGTACAAACATTTGTGCTGAGGTTTCCCTGAGTGGATCTTGATAGAGTGGGGAGGGGAGGGAAGTTTGGCTGTGCCTCGCACCAAGGCTGTAGCTCGGTCAGTCTTGAAAATCAGGCACGCTTGACCTTGCTTCTTGCAGCAGCCTTCTCCCAGGGATGGGGCTATGGGTGTGGGATGATCTTGGGCAGCTTTCGCCAAAGGGAGGGCAATAAAACCAGCAGCCACAGCCAAGGAGACGCGACTTGTACGTATGTGGGATCTGCACATTCCAGCGAAGCACACATCCAGACGAAAATAACTTGTGACAAGTGATGCGCCACTACCTGCATCCTGTACCTGAGCTCAAAACAGGACACGGACAACGCCTGGGCTTTACTCTGAGGAAGCAGCCCTTTGCCTACCCCAAGAAGCAGAGGAGGAGCCCCACCTGGGGATGGTGTGGACTGCAACTTCCCTATGTTATAACACAGCATCTGGGGGGGGACCTCAGAGGTCTAGAGAGCTCTGCTTGTCTTCACCAATTCCTGCAAGCATGTGCATATTAAAAACGAGCATGAACTCGGGGTGAGCAAAGCTCTGACCTACAAATACCAGTTCAACTGGATGCCACCAGGTGCGGTGGATGCAGGACGTAAACGCATGTTTACAAGTGGTTTGGGCTACTATACGGGGAGAGAGGTGATAAGGGCTAAACACTTGTTTCTGAGCCCTGTCTGTGATGGGACACTGAGCTAGCTGGGGTCAGCTAGGAAAACAAGCTGTAGATGGCGCTCCCAAAATCATGGAAAAAAAAAATAATTCCAGACGTAACCCAGCCCACTTTTTTCTCTGTGTATGCCCTTACTTGGCACAAAGTTACATTCACTCACACATGTGCTGGAAGAATCAGGTAAACCCACACCTTTTGGTTTGCTGGTTGTTCCAGGGAGTTTAAGCACCGATTATCACTGCTGGAACTCCATGCATTTCCCTGCCAGGTCTAGTCATTAAAGGTATTTTACACATTTGATGAAGGATTATTTTTTTTCCCCCCAGAAAATATTAAATCCTCTTTGCAGCTCATGTCATTTACATGTCTAATCTGTTCAATTCTGTTCATCAGCTCAGCCCAGCATGCCCATTATAGCTGAAATGCCTGGTCAGAATAGCCAAAATACACTTGCTATTTATTATTTGGAAAATTCAGACTTCGAACCTAAGCATTCCTTGAGATTCTTTTTCTTGTTTGTTTATATACACAGTGAGACACAAAGCTTCATTTTATATTTTACTGTGTGCCATTTATGTTTTTGCTGCAAGTTTAAATAAAAAAGCAACACAAAAATGGCATTCAGTCCCCTTGCATCACATGTGATTAACACATTGGCTAGAACAGCGCTGGGTTGTGATTTTATATTCAGTATTATTCTTTTGAACAAAATGTTACTACTGAAGTTAATCCATGGTCTGTTATTTTATTTTGCTCTACCCATTGAGAAGCATGCTCAAAATGGTAAAGTTCCAGTGACAACACCATGAAAACCAGCCCCCAGGTAACATGATAAATCTGTCCTGGTAACACTCAAGAGATGTCTCCAGTCTGGGCTGGGTGAAGGATTAAAAATGATTATTTCAAAATATTTGATGGAAGAATGGAAGAGTGCATGCGTGTCTAAACAGCACGTGTAAATAAATAGGGAATCATGACCCTTATAACAACACCCTCCATCACAGACCCTGTGCAAGCAGGTTGAACATCACCAGGATGTTCCCCTATCTGTTCAAGCAGACTCATTCATACACTGATGTCCAGTCAGTGCATTTGCCAATAACTTTTAATGTCTTGCTGCGTTAAAGCCCACCCAAGTAAGAAGTTTCTCAGGAGAAAAGACTCATGCAGTTAGGGACTACCTTACACTGCGTTTGAAAAAAAGGCAGAACGAGAACTTCACGGTCAATTCAGTCCCTCAAATATTTTCCAAATGCTTGCCACTGCAGCCCTCATGCTCTTTTAATAAGGTTTGTGGGGCGTATTTGTTCTATTGCACATCCTCCATCCACTCACTCAAACTGAATAATGCAAAAAATCATCCTGGCACGATTCATCATCCCAGCCTCAACCTGTTCAGAGAATGCTATGGGACTAGCCATGTTATCACATCTTGTGTTTCCTTCCTGCTAGCAAGGAAGCCCCCACATCCACACGAAGGGGAAAGAGGCCATGGCAGTACCTGCAGCTGAGCACTTTTATCCCAGCACCATCTCTGTGAGCTCCCAGCAACAAAGGCAGCGCGACCTTACATTTACCAGGAGGTGAGACCATGCCAGGATGCCTTACTTGAAAGCAACTACCATGCTGAACATCCAAACCCTCATCTACCTGAGCAGCACAGAGCTCCTCACCACGTCCCACAGCAGGGACTGCTGTCCCTACAGCAGCAAAGGGAAGCCAGTTTTCAACACAGAGGTCTCTCCCTCCATCTCCTAGGCCAGAAGTTTGCCGGGAATACATTACTATTTTCAGATGCACTTGTCACGTAGAAAAGCACTGAGTTTTTCTGGAAGGCAATTGCAAAGGTTGTATCTTTAGGGAAAAAAGTGCTGCTGTCCAGAAATAAAGCAAAAAAAAAAAACTAGTCACAGACTGACCACTACCAGCTTAAACCATGGAAATAGCAAGACATCCATCTGTCAGGTCCCAGAGGAGGCGCGGGGGTTAAAACAATAAGTATCAGCATTTTACCCGAACGCAATGTTCCAGATACAACAGCAGCAAGGAGGAGCTGCTCCTTGGACCGCAGCCCTTTAATAAAATTTAAATATTGGCTGAGTTGCAATTCCTGAAAACAAACAAATACCACCTAAGTTATTGAAAGTTCTTAAGCCCTGGAGCCTTTCACAGAGCCATGGTATTGCAATCATTTTATTTTGTTAATTTTATTAATAATTAGCCTTCTTATTAAGAAGCTGAAATGACAGAAAACAAAGGCCAACAAGCTGAAACTACCTGAAAACGTTTATCTCTTTCTAAAAGAGTAGCTTTGATGAGGAACACAAAGTTGAAGTATAGAATACCCTGATGTGCCCTTCTGAAATAGCCACAAAACCTCCCCCAGAAACCACACACTGTGTTAGCGCTTCCGACAGACCTCACGCTGTACTCGATAACACCAGCTGCCTGACAGATTTAATGTTTTAATGGTATAGGCTTTTCTGTGGTTAAACAGAGCACCTGCAAACAGGCAGTGTGGTGCATGCAGTGCATGCAGAGCTGCAAAGGGTGGGTGCCATCTCCCCTGGCTCCGCAGCGGCTCCCTGAGAAGCCCTCAGGCCAGCACACACCTGGGGAACATCAGACAAGCACAAGGGGCAAATCCCCACATGAAACTTCTCCACACAACAGATATAAACAGCAAAACTGAGTTATATTGCTTTAAATTAATACCTCCTGCTTTTTTTTTTTTTTTTTAAATAATGAACCAAGTGCCTCACTCCCACACAGATGTCCCAGTTGACTACCCTCATCATCACAAAAAGCCGCAGTTTCCACACACCACACACCGCTTGGTAGCTACAGGGCTCATGCCATTTCCCATTACACATGACTGAAAAATACTGTGGCTTTACATTGCTTCCACTCCTTCACAGTATTAAAAGCATCCACTGAAAATCAGCCCGCTCACTAGATAATTTTCTCTAATGGCCAGACCAGGGGTCTATAAATTACAGAATCAAGACAAAAAGATCAATATGCCCATTGAGGTGGGGGAGTGGGAGGAAGAGGACTTCTCCCCCCAGTATATTAGCAATATTCACACAAATCAGCATCGCATGCTTCGGCAGTACTGGCTCTATGGCCAAGAAGCAGAGTGCGACCCATTGACTTTGGCACTCTCGGCCCAGCACAAGAGAGGTCATGTCCGCTTCTGGATGCATCCCTCCTCCGCACCGCGCAGCTCCTTCTGAACACAACAGGGAGAAACTTATGTTCTTCAAAAGCTTACGCTGGGGCAGTGCAATCAGCTACGGGATCTTGTAGCAGCACCACAACTTACTCTGGAAGGCTTGCGAAAGGCTAAATGTCAAAACTGAATGTTAATTTCCTAGCACGGAGAAACAGGTATTAAAGCACAAGTTCAGCTGTATACAGTAACTCCCCCTGTGCTTATCAGAAGCACTAATCACAAGGCAGGGATGATAAAAACTTCCCTACAAATAAAGCAAAGCAAGCCAGTGCTGCTCATGATCTGATTTGTTTTGACACGACTGCATTGTTGAACATTTGCCATTGTGCTTTTGTACGACGAGGCGTTTAGCGCTCAGCTCACTGTGCTCATGTACCCCTGCGCTCTCTGCCTGACATTACACTGCTGTTCAATGGCAAGCAAGCACTCAACAAAATGTTTAATTTGTAGGCACATGTGATTCCCTTTTTGATTACCCATCTCCCCACACAATAAAATCCAGCTGATGCAGAACTCCACAAGTGCTGCCAAGTCAAACTGCAGGGGAAGGTTCATTTAGCAGTGGAGAAACACCTCTGAAATTCTCATTTATTGGATTCTGCTGCCAATCATGTTAATTCCAGCACAAATGTCAAAATAAGATTAAAAAAAGTTGCCTGATTAAAGGAGCGAGCAACACAGAAGGCTCTCTACACGTAGTTTAAAATTTTTATTTTAAAAAAATCAGTTTAAATGAAGCAACTCCTTTCCTTTTCTGCATCTGCAGGCACATGCAAACTGTTGAAAACAAGAGGCAATTATTTAGTCTGGATAAATCAGCAAGAGCTCAACATGGCCAGCTTCAGCTGCTTGTGGTAAGTCCAGTCCTACACAGGAAGTTTTCTGTAGCATTTCAGTCTTACCGAGGTCAAAAGGAAACAAACATTAACCTCCCAAGCACATATTGACCTCCTATGTCCTCTGCACCTCAAGGCCACCACAGCAAAACCTTAAGCATTTAACACCAAGTTTTAGACGTTCGACACGTGTATGGCTGACCAAACACAAGCCAGGGACTTGGCCAAATAAGCAGCAACTGGATCCAGTAGCTTGGTGGAACTGGCGCGTACCACACAGCCCATGAAAGCATGAGGAAGACAATGGAAAGGGCACAGAGTCTCCTCTGCTGGCAATTTACTGGTTTCAGCATGCTCCTGACGTTATTTCAGCTATACCATCACTGTACCCTGTACAGGTTTTGGTTATTTTTAACGTATATTGGGTCACTGCCTTTGTGACCTGGAAAACACAATAAAGTCTGTTCCTGAGCAGAGACGGCATGCCTCTATGCCAGTGAAATCTGCAAGAGAGCCCATAAACAGCCCACGACACACATGCAGAGAAACTAAGCAGTAGCAGCACTTTTTCTGATATATAAATGCATACATTTCCTTTGCATTTTTGCATTAATGTCTTTGTCTTTAACACATATGTTAATACACATTCCTTACTGAAAGAGACATTTTGCTAAGGTCAAGTCACAAGGCGGTACAATTATGATGTGCACAACCACAGCCTCTCCCTCTTCTGCACATACATTCTGATGCCCTCTCTGCCAACAATATCAAACTCATTTATGGGATTCATTTCCTGCAGGCAGGCTCTGCCCTAACCCAGGGCTGCTCAGGGAAACGATCCACAGCTGCTCAGGTTTCTCAGATGTACACGACCTCACTGCACACACACAAGTCCCCTTGTCAGCTGCCAGCCTACCGACAGGAGCGGGTGGACACATCTCTCTGGCATACAGGGTGCCTGACCAAGTGATTCTCCTGAGGTCACATCTCACGGAGGCTCTGCAGGTCTGGCTCCTGCTCAGGCCTTCTCTATTTATGTCCCTGAGCTGAGGTGCAAGAAGAGGGTGGAGGAGAGGAGGCTCTTCAGGCCACCTGAAAGATCTGGACCTTGAGTAACTTGCTCTAAAAATAACCTGCACTTGCACGAATAACTTGCACAAAAGCAACAGCTGCTTTCCCAGATCTGAACAGTAGGTTCGAATAGGACCGCAGGCCCTCAAGTCGTCTGGGCAAGTCCCCAGTGGAGCAGATCATCAGGCCACGCAATCTGCCTCACACGTATCTAGCTCCCTCTGAAACCTGCCAGGACTCCTGCCAGCACTCCTAACGGGAAGCTGCTCCAGAACTTTGTTCTCCAGCTCGTTCGAAGCCTCTATTTCCCACCCTAACTCATGAGTATTTCAAAGCTGATTGCCTTCCTCACAGCATTTCTTACGTAACTCTTGCTGTATGATCACTGGTGAAATCAGATTTGTTACTAAAAAAGACAAACTGTTTACAGAAAATACATAAACAATGCTTCTTTCTGAGTGCAGAGTTCCCATCCGAGTCAACACTGGCACTCTGGAGGCACCTCTGAAATAACAAGGAACCAGATGCCAGAAGGGCAATTCCAATCTCCTCAGAGATGTAACCAGGGATACTCCGGCCCTGATTTGGGGTTATCCACTTGTTCCTGGGCTGAGGGCTTGCTCTCAGCACCAGTGGGAATTAAACCAGCCTCTGAAGTCTGTAAGTGCCACCCCTACCCACAGGGGTTGCAGCATGTCGCATCCACATCCAGAATCCCATCACCTCTGCCCCTTTCCAATTTATTCAAAATTCACCCCATTCCCTCTCCCCCGGCAAGGTTCAAATCAGACCATCATCCAAGCAGTTCTGACTAAATATATTTTATCAAGGGAAAATAGTTTCCTACGTCACTGCTGCAGAAAAACACCTCATGAAGTTAAGAGCAGTTCAACAAAAAAGAAAAAAACCTCTGCACTAAATTGCCCGACTGATCAATCACCATCTTTGCCAGTAAAACCAGAGCTCCACTATCTTTTAATGTAACAATAACTGCGAAGCACAAGGGCTCAAGCAAATCTCAGCTTCTCTCACCTTCATATCCTATTTTACGGTAACCACTGAAGCAGCATTTACCATAGAGGATACAGAGCTATTGTGCTAATCGGTCCCTGCAGACCTTATGGTGCACTTTGCTGCAAAAGACTTTAAGAAAATAAAAAAAAAATGAAAAAAAACAGCCCCTAACACCCTCTTACGTGAAACAACACGCTTTCCAAATCATCTCACACCCTGAACCACTTAGAGCAGGTGGCCTTTCCAGTTCCTTTTAGTTTAGTTTTAGTTTAAATGAAGCAAGTTTCTTCTTTGAAACATGCAATTAGTGCACTTGACATCAAAGCAGTAAATTAGTTGGGTAAACACAGAACCCCCACAAAACTGAGAATTTTAAGTGAAAAATAATGGCATTTTAAAGCACATCTGTCCACAGTGTCTTTGCACTTAATTTTTTTTTAAACAGTTTGGCTTCTACCGAAACAAGGAACAACAACATTATTTCCCTTTCATTTTACAGCTCCTCTGTCTAGCTTTTCCTCCTCCTCCCATCCCTTCAATTCATTTCCAAGAAATGCAGGTAGATGAGGTGACGAAGTCAATGTTTTTGTCTTCCTCTGAGGGCCACCAGGACAGATGCGCACATGCTTATCAACAGCCATTGCAGTACAGTGAGAAGAATCACGATGAGAAAAACATCCAGCCCCAATTTCAGGTAGTCTGGCACAGTGGTCTGGCTTCTGGAGGAATGCTTGCCAGAATACGGTCATCTAAACCTGTCCCTAAGTGTCTTTGCAATAACATTACACAGCAAAACAAGAGGGTGGCATTACTCCTGGTCTAGCAGGGAAACAAAACAAAGCTGAAATTCAAGCTGCGTAGGAAGATAATTTTTCCTTAATAAACCACTTTTCAAAACAAATCTGTTCCTGCTAAGACAAGCTGATATCACAAGGCCTTCCATGCCCTGAAACGTGCCATTAAAGCTGTGTTTGTCATAGCCATGTTTATCTCATAGACATTTGAGAGGAAATCATAGATGTGCTTCCTACTGTGGTGACAGGCGCTATTTTCACTATAATGCTGTGATAATGCAACAGCACAGGCCGTTACCAGATACCACGTTCCCAGTTATCGTGCCTGGGAGCAACTAGTCAACTCTACTGCAGGCACGAGCTTTCACCGGACTTACACTGGCAGGAGACTGAACCTGAACAGAGGTGATAATACTGTTATTTTCAAAACACTTTCAATTAAGCTGCCTACTCACACATTGCAGAGGAATTTAAAACTATATTTAAGGCTTAAAAATATATACATTTAAGTGTCCTTTGAACAGTCAAATATGGGAAATCTACTGGCTTAACAAAACCTCCTATTTACCTTTATTTTTCATTATTAAAATGACAGCAGTAATTCATTTATTACTGTTAACTGAGAACATCCCACACCTAGCTTAGTGACCCGACACTCAGACACCAGAGTGACCTATCTGTTCTGTGCCTAGGAGCCGCTGACAGCTGATGGAGTAACCAGTGACTGATTCACAGTCTATACTGAAAAGTTTTTAGCAACTTTAGTTTCAGACACAATAGATTAGCTTTGGTACATTCTGAAAGACGTTTTTGCACTTGATTTTTAAGAGGTCACACATGCACTGCTTGCGCTTTCCCCTCTAACAGGAAAGAGCCTCGTGTTGCACGTGGCAGTTGCATTAATGACCAACACCAGAGACACCGAGGCAGTAATCCCCACGACCCTGGCAAGCCCTGCGATGCTTTAGCTGTGATGGTGGTGGGGGAGTTAGGGAAACGCGGCTGAGGAGAGGGGGTTAGTGCAGGACCATGCTCTCACGGCAGCAGTGCTGACAGGAGACATCCCTGTTAGCACATCATGCTGGTGCTTCTGCGTTCTCTCCTGTCTGAACCTGTGCCATGAGCAGATTTTCTCCTCTCCTTCATAATTAGATGGAGGGTTTTGGCCGGCATCGCAAGCACATGGGTGCCATAATAGTCGGCAGCATTATGTGCAATACTGGAAAAAATTCAATTATTCACGTTACCTCTTCATCGGGTCCTTTGTCTTTGCCTAGTGGGCTTGGAAGAGAGTGGGCCCTGTGTGTTATTCAGAGCATGACTGCTTTGCTCTGGCTGGCTTTCCGTGCCTCACATAATGCCATTCTTTATGAAGAATACTTTTTTTTTTTTTTAAACATGCTTTCAGGCACCAAGAAGTAGAGGGAGGAGGAGTACAATCCTCTAATGCAGGCCTTGTTTGCTTAAACTGTGAGACCTGACTAGTATTCAGAGCATACAACTGACAGAAAAACCTGTCTCATTTGCAACACCAACATTCATTTTCATATCCTGCTAGAAAAAGTAAGACTGAGCTACCTTGTGAGATCTCAGGTAGCTGCTAGCAAAAAATACAAGATAAACTTTATAATGACAACACCAGAAAGTGGGTGAGACTCCCTCCTCCCAGTATAGCCAAAAAAGGCCAACCACTCCCACACAAGCCCCTTTCAGTCCCTTCAGAGACATTTATTTTTGTAAGTAGACTGAAAGCAAAATTGGTGCGTGAACTCATCCTATTTGATTATCTTAAAAATAAGAGGCACAGGCATAGAACTAGGGTGTGGAGCAAGATTCAGTTTGGATCTCAGTTACTGGCTTTAAATGCATTTTACATACAGAGCTGAGTGGGTTAGGGCAAATGGTTTCCCTTTCAGCACGCAGTCACTAAGTTAAGTCACTGATAGAAAGCTTCCTTTGCCTCCGGTTTCTCTTTTGGGGATTCACACACTACTTGCTTCCTCTTTGGGTGGTGGGGATTGAAACATAAAAGCCTTCCTACATGCACACGGTTGTGCTGCCTCTTGAATAAAGTCTTAGTCCAAGGGAGCAGACAGGAGAGGCAAGTCTTCACACACACAAAAGAAACTGAGTAAAGCAGGCTGGGTCTGGAGAGAGACAAGAACATCTGGCACAACCCTCAGTGGGCAGGGATGAAGCACCAAACCCTAAGCCTGCTGAGCACAGCTACCAGCTACAGTAATTACAGGCCTTTTCGTCAAGCGACAGCGGGAGCCATCATGGCAGGCTCTCCTCGCCAAAAAGCCAACAGAGGATGCTTGGATAGCAAACAAAAATCTCTCTGTGTGGCCAGACAGCACAAAATAAAAATAAAAATCAAGGTCAGCCTTTTCCAGACTACTGAACTGAGCCTACAGCTGGAAAGAAACCAACATCCAAGAAATACTCCTCGTAACCTCCTAGATGTAGCAGGGAACTGTTCCCTGCCCCAAGAGGGGCTTTACCTCTGCAGGATGTAAAGCCATCACTGGCACACTGCCACAGGACTCTGCTATCCTCTCTCCCCTTCCTGGAGCTGAGAGAAAAAAAGTGTCCAAGGTTGGCTTGAGCCTCAGGGACCTCATGCGAGCACCAGATTCCTCTGCAGTTGAGGATTTTTAACTTCTAAGGGGAAAAAAACAAAAAACCCCAAGCCTGCAGCCCTTCACCACTGCAAGCCCTGTGACACACGTGAAGATGTGCATTTATACCTTTAAAAGGAAGCACCGACAGCCATGTCCTGCAGAACATCCCCGAAATGCTGGGCCTGCCACCAAGCCCTGCTCTCTCAAAACCAGCCTCACTGAAGAGCTGCCCCAACCCCTTCCCAGCTCTTCCCTTCCACCCTCACCCCTGGGCAGGCTCCTTTTCTGCTTAATTTTTTTTTGTTTTACTATTTATTTAGTTTAATTTCTTAGAAAAGCTAGGTCATAAGCCATCTGATGACTTTGTAAATGCAAAGGGCCAATGTTGTGGAACAGACAATCTAATGACATAGTGTTTAGTGTTCCCTAAAGCGGGAGACAGATGAAGAGAAACGGTGAACCGGCAACCTTAGCATAATTAAGACAAGCCTGAGTGCTTGCTGTAGTGCCATTACATTAATCTCACATCGGTGGCACCTGGCTAAAATTTATGAGATATGTAAAAAGGGCCTTTCTGACTGACCTTGATAAGACAGTGTTATTTATCACGTGAGGGAGCAGGCAAGGATGCGAGGTGGGAGGGGACGGACAAGAAACAAGCCAGGAGGGAGAAGAGAAGCCATGGACTAAAATCTGCTTACACCTGAAATTTTAAGCAGGACTACGCCTGTACAGTACTCACATCTGGCAACTATAATCAATCAATACAATTTTGTACTACTAGAACACCACTGCAGATAACACCAGGGCAACTCCAGCATTCGGCACCTCACAGCCTTGTGAGCTCAAGACTCAAAGCGGGCAGATTTTTCAAACTGGCAGATTTTTACACCCAAGAATTTACTCTTACTTTTCAAAGTTCCCCTATCAAAAACCAAAAAGAATCTTGCACATTAAATAGTGACCTCATATTGGAAAAATATTTCCGCACTAAAATTATATAGTGCATATAACAGCGTAAAATTAATAAAAATATATATATAATGACTTCTTGATGTATTTCACGATGTTCTAAACACACAAAAAACTGAGGAGGATGAAACTTCAGCACAAGTATTTACTTCCTGCAGAAATATTCCATTTATAACCTCAAAGCATTACAATATAACAACTTGAGAGTCCCCAGGAACCTGCTATAGCCAGTGACCGTGGTCGCAAACACCAGCTCTATGCAAAGCTGAGCCCAAGATCTCAAAGCAGCTCCCTGAGAAAACAAGCGTGCCTGTGTTTCATAGAATGAACTGAATCAGAGGTTACTTCAGTCCTGAAGCGTGTCCATCCAGAGCAGGACCAAGATTAGACGTTGCATTTTTAGAGAAGAGAAGCTGTAAAACCATCAGATAGACCTAGGCCAAACCTATTCTACTTCATTGAAGCAGAGCTTTAAAGTTGGGCTCTGACAGCCAAAAGGCTGCAGAAGTACTGTTCTTTATTTTGGCTAGTGTATTTTTGGACTTCAGAGGAGGCTGTTCACATAAAGCCTTTCAGACAAGGCATGCAGCACATGTCAAGAAGCTTAAGTGCAAAGAGCAGGACTTGCTCTTCACATTTGAGCGTGAAGCATTAGTGGTAACTGCAACACGTATGGTCCTGTACGGTCACAGTACGGGGCAATATGATACAAGAGATCCTACACCAAGATAGCAAGGCTAGCAGGGGGCAAGTAGTCATTGCACCTCAAGTTCAGAGATGGTAATTACTTCTAAGAAACCATCATTGGAGAACCCTCGCTCTCCCTAAAAAACAGAAATGAAAGCCACCAAGCACTAATATTTTTATCCACATCTTTCTAGCAAACAATAGCTATTTGTAGCTATTTGTTGTTGTGAAAAAAATGTAGTTGCAGTGAAATACCCTCAGACATTTCAAACTGCTGCTTTGCGTTCTTTGACTGAAACCCAAAAAAAAACCAAGCAAACCCATTTGTCAAAGGCTCTACTAGGACTGAAACAGGAATAAAAGGGCGTGTGATTTTTATCCTTCTGCAGTTAATCACAGGCTTGGTGACAGTTACCAGTTAAGTAACAACGTACGCTAAGGCTTCTTCCAAATTTATGCTGCACAATTAGCATTATCTGCTTTTATAATCTATTATTATTACAGCAAGAGATCTGCCAGACTCACCACGTAACAAGTTTCAGCTCCTAACGGGATGATTATTTCTTCTTTGCTATTTGAGCACGGATATCACTCCCCAACCAGAGCTTCTTCAGAGGGTGTTGCCCAAGGACTTGCAAAAACTGAGTGCCTGACTTCCATACCTCAGAGACCGCTTCTCTTTTCCCTGTCTTCCTTTCAGTCAGCACACTCGCACCCCACCTGCTCCCTAATGAAAACCTGGGCCCACCAAACCTCTCAAACACACAAGCTTGCCTTTCTCTCTTTCCATTACTGTGAGGTGGTCAGAAGTGTCCATGTGCTTTTATTGTTGGTGCTGAAACACAAACCTTTCATTTTTAAACTGCAGTCAAACAGATGCGAAAGTCAATAGTTTCCCACAGACCTTTACAAATGCAAGGACACTGCTCTGATGCAGTAAAAGTAAAAGAAACTGTGACCCATACTTATCAAAACACTTAGTTGGATAAAAGAAAGTAATAAATTTCTGATGGATAACTACCGTGCTCAGGCAAGGTTACTTTCCCTGGGGGAAAGTCTTTCACGCACATGAAAGAAGAACAACCTACTTTTAAGCCCTGAAGTGGTATTACCAGGGAAAGAAGAAGGTTGCAACGTTTTGCCTAACTTGAACCTCTAGACAGCATGGGATTACAGCAACACAATAAAAATACTAAGTTACTTAAAAACAAATAAACACACCAAAATCACCTCCTATATTATGGGACACATGGCATAACCCAGTCTGCACTCCTGCAAATGCAAAAGTGCCACTGAGATGGAGAAAGGGGAGAAAACTCAAGCACCCAGACAACCTGCAGGGCTAGGGCTCTGCTCTGGATTTCTCCCCCATCTTTTGGGGGAACCTGTCATTCCCAACGACTGCAGATGGAGCTGAGGCACATCAGCTCATGCTGGTTGGGATCAGCCCCAGCGAATAGCTTCTTCCCATTGTTCTCTGCTCTTCAGTTTCCTTCTGCATCAAAACAAATGTTTTGAAACCTTCAGCGAGGAAGAGAGCAGTCCACACGATTGTCCTTACTAGGAAGCCGTACCTCCAGCAGCCGAGGGGCCTAGCTGGCCTCTAGAAAACTCTAAAGCATTTACTTCAGATCAGTAAGATTTGGTACGTAGCAGGGTGAGAGCCTGGCTTTTCAGGGACTCAAATGTGTCCTCTGCTTTCCTGCCTGACAGAAAAGCCCACACCCAAAATGAGCTTGCAGAAACCAGTATTCTTCTAGAATAGAAGAGTGCTGCTTTCTTTGAGCATTTTTCCAGTGAAAAAATTGCAGACTGAAGTCTGGAGTTCAGGCAGGTCCTGCCTGTCTCTTTCTAGGGCGAAGGGAAGAAATGCAGGACAACGTGCTGGAGAAGCCCCGTTGGGACGATCTGCACCGAGTTCACTCCAGCCTGAGCCAGGTCTGCAGCCAAGGAGCCGCCTTCCCCACCCTGCAGCTCAGGGCCCCAGCAACCGCACAAACCTGGACTTCTTTAATCAAACAGCATTCCCTGCAGGGTACAAGAACACTACCTACCGGAGTCAGCATCTCTGAGCAAGGCTCTACGGCGTATTTCTGTTGAAACTAGAGTTACGCTGTCAAACCTTTCACACGCTCAGAAAGCCCTGCTCCTATCTGATCTGGCCTTCGGAGTTGGTGGATTTGGTTCCAGACAGCATGCTCAAATTTCAGGAAAAAGCTTGAAGATACAGCGCTGGCTTTTTCCTGCTTCACCAACCCCTTGTAACAAGGATTTACGTCTCCCTCTGAAAAATCACATTTTCTATCAGCTCAACCAGCACAGCTTCCGGTCTGCACTTTACATGCTTACAATCCCAGATACGTTGTCAGAACAAAGAGGATGATTCTCCCCTTTTAAACAAAACCCAAAAAGCACAAGGGTTCTTCTGATCCCCTCTAAGTATAAACATCACTGCACAACATCCACCAGCAAAATTCAGCAAGGCACAACTATTTCCAGGGTAAAGAACAATAAAATAATTTTAAAAATACACAGAAATCAAACCAAACTGGCATTTACCAAAGATGGTAAAAACACCTCAGCCTGCTCTGAACTAGCCTGCTATAAATGTAAAACCACAACAAAAGTTAGTTATTTTTTGCCCTGAGGAAGAATTTCTTAAACTACATTTGAAGAAAGAAGTTAAGACTAAGCAAAAATTATTGAAATACCTCAGTGATTGATTTTTTTTTTAAAATGATTTCACATTTCCTTATAATAAATGAATTTTAATCCCATCTTGGTCCCACTGAATTTAGGGACTGGCCTTCAAGAACTAAATATACGGTATTTTTCTGTCTTATTCAAACAGATAAGGCTTCCTTCATCTGACAACAGGAGCCTACGGAAGGCAGTAGCTGTGCCAAACGCAGCAATAATGGCAAACACCATAACTGACTGCACAACAGGCAAACAGGACCCTCTACGCGCCAAGTTTGCCCTTGTGCCGATACATCATTTTCACCTGCTCGCTGCCCACAGGGGTATTTGCCTGTGGTGTGCGCAGCCCACAGCAACAGGAAAGACCCACGCCTTCCCACCTTCGCTGGCGCTGCTTCCTGCTGCTGGCAGTGCCCCGGCCAAAGCCTGTTTCGAACTGGCGTCTGAGAGAGAGGCTGAACAGCAGATGGAAATATTATACTGTGATGAAAAGTGTACCGGAGGAAGATACCATGAATAGCAAATTACAACAAAGAGGAACTATTTACACATAAAAGGGGTTATCAAAGTTGCCATTCAGCCTGCGTTAGTCAACAGGTTCAGGTAAGACTAAGTCCTTCTCACGGGATAGGCTCCATCAGACCTTCCAACTTAAATAGCCTTGTTTATAACTCCTTTTCATCACCACACAAAGACTCCATTTTCTCTTTCTTGCTCTCCTTCCTTCTTTGTTTGTGCTGTTTACTCCCAAGTCTGTCTCTGAACTCTGTCTAATTAGCTCTTGATAGATCTGCTGCCCTGTTTCCACAAACATTTAATTCTGCCGTCAGTCCCATTTACATTACAGCATGTTGCATTGTCTTTTACCAACCTAATTTTGTTTGAGTGAATGTAAATCCCATTAAGCAGTCACTATGTACCTATTAGACTGTGGCATATAAACTCAAAACCCTCCTTATTTACATGAGTGAACATAAGGCCCAATTCATAAAGGATTTCTAGGACACTGCAATTTGTGCTTTCTTCCAAACTACAGAAAATTCTTAAAGGCTGCAAAACTCTTTTCTTCAAGGTAGTATTGTTGAACTGCCCAAAACTTGACATGTTCCAACCACTGCATAACTGACAATAATGCTTTTATAATTCTAATGAGTCCCCAGGGAGTGCTCACTAATTAGAGCAGTGATTTAAAGTTGTCATTATGAGTGCTCTACATCTATTCTGGATTTTACTTCATTTTTTTGTTTGAGAAGAATACTCGACTAAGCTGCCCAACTGTAATGAAACAAACCCCAACACATCACTCTTTTCGTAAGATAACTACCATAACACAAGGAAAGAAAAGTCTGTACGAAACTCTTAGAGGTGATCAATATGAGTTTGAAGTTTCACCTGGGGTGAGCTTTCATTCAAAACACAATCTTCCTCTTGCCAAAAGTCTTAACAGCTCAGCTGGAGTCAATTCTTCCTTGAGAAGAGAAACATTGCCTCCCCACAGGACAATCCAGGATATTCCCAAAATGCCAAACCCAATCTCATTATGCCCATTTCCTCTGTTAGAGGCCACAATAGCAGCAATGTTTTGCTATGTGCCAGGGCTCACAGTCTGTAGAATCTCCAGCTGCCTTGTCAGCCTTCACCGTGATGGCCTGGGGCAGAGAGGTGATGTGGGGTGCCTCTGCAGCGGGTGCAAAGGTCCTTTCCAGCAAAGCCCAGAGACTGGCTGCTGCACCAGCACGGGTGGGTGTCAGCAGCTTGAAACTGCACAGGTTAAGGGAGCGAGTGCTGCCTTTAAGGATCGCATGGATGCTCGGTGCTGGATGCACCTGGAGTCCTGAACACTTCTTAATCTACAGGAGAATAGTGCATATTGCATATATATTATAGTGTGTGCGTGTTTGTATAGAGTAAAACCTTGGGTGAGGTGAGGAGCATGTGCTACCAAGCTGCCTCTCCAAACTTGAGAGTGGAAAGCACAGAAAATTGGTAAATCTAATACTACAGAAAAAGAGTCTTCTGCAGTGACAAGTCAGTGTTAGTTAATGGAACTACAATGTATTTAAGTCTTGCCCAGCAAGTACAAAGCCCACACAGCAATAATATTCCTGCCAGAGTAATCTGGGAGAACTGGTTTCATCAATCAACACCCTTCTTCTCCAAATCAAAACCTCAGAAGAAGATAGAGGTGAAAATATTCACAGAGAGAGCTAACAAGCTCAGGGTACTAAGAAACGCAGTTCAGTCCCAAAGACAGCACAGCGTTTTTTCTTTTGTGATTTTGTCCCATCTGAAAAACAAACAAACAAAAAACCCCTAACCAATTATAGTCACTTAAAATTGCAAAATTCATTTAAAATGCTTTACTATGGCCACTAAAACAGACATTTTTAAAAGTTTTAATTAGATACACCAAATATTAGCCAAAAAGCACAAGTTCAAGTTGCATTAATTGCAGTTTGATTTTCTAAATACTGAAGCATTAAGATATTTTTAAACTTGTTTGTTTTCTAATTTCCTTTAGGAATTGACATATTTAAGAAAGAAAGATAGGACCGAATAACTTCAAAATGAAATTGCATCAAAAAATAAGCCGCTTTTAAAATTAAGTAAACTTTCGGCCACTGAACAGCAGTTCCATTATTCATCTACTTGTGCTCGAAAGGCAGTAAAGAGAGCATTTCAGACACTGGTATTTTCAAGCACGGTTTATGGTACTTAGATGCACAGTTGTTATTGACCTTCATCAGGGGTAAGAAGCACAATTCCTTTCCTGAATAAAGCTTAGGACAAGTGCTTTCATGATCTCTGCCACCTCTTAAATTACCTGAAAGAATGATCATACAACTTGAAACGTTAACCACCATGACAGTAGGTACAGAGGAAAAGTGTACCTGTTTGCTAATGATTTCGCCTATGACTCGCACGCTGTCAGATGTACCACTCTGTAATTAAACCAAATGGAATGTATATTTTTTAATGCAGATAGAACATTTCACTGCAGCATCGGAAATAACCGAACAAGCTCAACAAGATCTTTCGAGTTCACGTCCACATTTATTTCAGGCTACTCATCGCCTAATTTCAAAGCACAGAACACAAGAGGCAGATAACACCTCCAGGTGTACAGTACGAATGCCTGTTTCTGTGGCAGACTGCTAATTTCTTTGCCACATATGCTTTAATTTTGGATAATGGCCTGACTTGAAATTACAGCTCACATTTGATGGATCTAGCTGATCAGCGTTTCCCCACTGTTTATGCTGCAGGAAGCAGGCAGGAGTGAAAGGGAAAAAACAAATGGGAGGGAAGGTCACTTCATCTGCAGGCTTCACAGATGAGTCAAGTGAAAGCTCCCCCCAGTCCCCTGCCCACCTGCTCAGTTTGGGAACACGCAGCTATTTATTAAATCCTACTTGTGGGGTGACAACTCTCCCCACTTCTCCGGGACTACAGTAGATTGGCACTCTGCTGCACAAACGTCTTCAGCTGCTAAATGAAATACCAGGACTCAAGCACAACATCAATCCTGACACTAATTGATCGCTAATGTCCAAACAGGGTGTTGATTGGCACTAATCTGTTACTTACAGATTACCAAATCCTTTGGGATACTAAATCATTGTGATGTACTTTACTGGGCTATAACAGCACAAAGTCTTTCAAAAGCTTAGCTGGCCCTGACACCGACTTTCACAAATGCTATTCTTAAGACAGTTGGTCAGCCAGGTAACATATGTAAGAGATAGGCACTGGAATTGAGAGAAATATATTTCATTGCCCCTAAAAGCAGATTTAAAGACTGTTCTTACCCAATCTGCAGCTCCCTGCAAGTGACTGTTACACAAATGGAAATTTGATGCTATCTACATCCTGCATAGAAATATTCAAGAATCCATAAAAATTGGAGCTTGCAACTTCCAAACTCTGTTCCCCCGGTGCAAATAGGAACTTTAATGTTTATTTCACTGAAAGTGGAGTTGAACTACTGCATTCTGCTTCCCTGTCGTGTTAAGTGAAGAACTTTGTAACACATTCAGGCAAGAGTTTTCTCCACTAAACATTTATCCAGTCCAATGAGATTCTCACTTCTGGGTGTACACCTCACGATCACAGTGGATACTTTAAGAAACATCCAAATCAAAGCCTGTATCTATGGTCCCAATTTGGAAAATAATCTGAATTTGAACGGTTCTTCAGTCTACCTTTTGTTCTTATTAACTTCAAAAATAGTACAAAATTTTAAGAAGTGACACCTAAGTAGTCTGGAGCTCCAATTAACTGAAATCCTGTTACATGGGGCTGGGATCAAGGTGCCCTTCTCAGTCATCCCTTGAATATCATGTTTCATGCGGACATCGTCCTGCATGTGGTCCTTGCTCCAGGACAAAATGAGCAGCAATCCAGCCTCAGACAGTGAGGCTTTTCTAACAGAAGCAGGCTGGGATAAGGCAAGCAAATGTTTTCTCAGTGCTCCTGATACACTGATGTTTCCTCCCTTCCAGCGCACACACACCCCTGGTTGGTTACCTCTCCACAATCCAAGAGGATTACTCTACAGCAAACTGTATTCTATCTTATTTAAATTATGGCTTTAAAGACAAACACAGAACTCCAGTTTTTCTGGTCTAGTTGCTTGGCATCAATAAAAGCTAGTCCTAATCTCATCAAGACTTCTTAGACTCTGTATCTGATGCCATAAAACAAGACACATTTTAAAGGCTTTCTGCACAGCAGTTTGTTTGTAGCAAAGTCAGTGAAGCTCTGATGGAACAGTAAGAAATTATGGACCTCATATTTCCTATGATTCAGAAAAATAAAACTGTTGTATTTTTATAGGGATCATACCTTGAAATACGAAGTTTCTGATGTAAAAAATGTGTTTCATCTACCAACAAACACAGCTTTTAGCTTTCTACCCCAGACCTTTCCTGCCTGACTGCGTTCCAGAAAATGTTTTTTTCAGAAAGCATTCTCTATTCTTTTATCCTTGCTATCATCTAAGTATAATTTACAATGTCACTATTTATTGTCTCTTCCCCATGCATTCTTGATTTTTTCTGTTAAGTATTAAAGATAAACCTTTCAAAATAGGCACCTTTCAGTGATCCTTATGCATTCTCTAGTTTTTAAGAAACGTATGCTATGTACGCGTTTTGCATCTTGCCTTCCCCTGCCTTTTTTTTTTTTTTTAAATCCACATTTGTGCAGATGCAAAGTAGAGGACACTACAAGGAGAGAACCACGCTGCAAGCTGCACATGTGCACATCGCGCAACTAGGAAGAAGCTCTTTGGTTACACTCACGCAGCTAAAAGAGCGAGGTCAGCAAGTGAACAGCCAGACGGGCATGGTAGGGTGCTAAGTCTTGGAAGCCTCTTCGAGGCAGTCCTTCAGCAGATTGATTTTCATGTGCCTTCAGGCTGACACAAAGCCACGCGTGAGAACCTCTCTGTTACCCAGTGAACTGGGAGGTGTGTGACAATATTAGTTAGATGGTCCTAGGATGTGACAGCAGAGAGGGAACCAGCTGTCCAAGGCTAATGTGCCATCTGTGCCTAAAATATTCTGCCAATTGTGTTGGCAGAACATAAAAAGTGTGTCCCTTTATTGGGCTGTAAATCACAAGCAGGTCTTGCACATTGTCAATTAAATGCTGATATATTGAGCAGCCTAGATGCTTCATTGACTTGCAGTCTTTTGAGTGTGACATTTGGTGGTATGACCACTACGGAGGTCATTAGTTGCAAACTTAAAGCACCAAAAGCAGGCTGAGCAACTCCCCAAGTGACAGGTCCATGGTTTGCCACCATCCAGGAAAACATTGTCACATTTGGTTTAACAGTTCGGGGGAACAAAAAAGAGCAGCATCTATGGCAAAGCAAATTATTATAGACTTCATTACTGTATCTTCCTTACTCCTGGGAAAGCAGGTTGATGGTTTTTCTATCTTTCTAATTATAGTCACGAGCAAAGACACCCAACCTGTTTTCTCACAACTGGCGTTTTTGGGGAACAGCTGCCAGTCCTGCAACTCGGGGTCTTGAGACTGTAAAAACTCAGGTATGCCAAGTTTCACATACTCCGTCACATTCCTTCACCAAAGCCTTACCGGCCCTTAATCCACGCAGGTCAACACGCGTATTAGAAAACCACACAGTGTAGCTGAGAAAGCAGTGACAGGAGAGGCCGAGCACCACCACCACGTACTAACACTGGCGTTACACAGCGGCCCCGGTGCAGGGTCAGAAGAAAGGGCCAGCTAGCCTTTGCCTCTCTGACCACAGCTGAGGCAGCTGCCTACAGAGGACTGAGAGCATGGCAAACATACAGCTCTCCCCGCCCAGCAGTGCCCCTGTGATTTCCAGCCTCTGGAGCCAGATGTGGGTTTGTACACATCTTTCATTGCCACGTTACATTGTCTGGTCACTGCCTTCCATCTAACTCACAGCACGTAACTGGCATAATTTGTAGTATGATACGTAGATCCTGCAGACCAGAAACGCTGTACCTGTGGATTCACTTTGAGTTGCCAATGGAAAGAAAAACTGAGGAAAACAAAAACTGAAATCAGCTGCTGTAAGACAACACCCTAATAAACAGCTACCAACATGGGCAAAGAAACAAGACACTTCTATCTTCCCAGCTGCTGAATACAGTACATTAGATAACAAAACAACATTTACACCCAGAACAAACCACATTTTACAGCATTGTCCTTGCAATTGACAATGCCATAAAACACAGGACCAAATTCACTGATCCTTAACTTGGAAGTACGTAATATCTGAATGGGTGGCTAATCTTTCCTTTCTTTTAATTTGCTGATAGAAAATGAAGTCATCTGGTATTATCCTTCTTAAATAAGGAAACACCACAAAGTAGTTCAAAAGTAAGTTTGCAGTATTACTTAACTCTTGCTTTTAATAGAAAGAAATATTTTGATGTATTTTGTAACTGGGTCCCTAATCCTCCTTGTCTCTCTCCGCACAGAAGCAAGAAGTGATCAAACTCAATGAAACGCATTTTTTAGACCCTTGGAAACTAAAACAACCCTAGAGCACATTAACATAACACTTCTACATTGCTATGTCATGAGCTACTGCTAAAGAGAATTGGCATCACTAATTGGAAGAAGCTTTGATATCTCCCGAGAGAAGAAATTTAGCATACATCAAAATAAATGAGATGCAAGTGCCTTAACAAAAATAAATTAAAAAAAAAAGATAATCAAGCCTTCAGGTACAGGATGCACCTGATGACTCCAATCATATTTCATATTGTTTCTGTGAACTGAATTGTCACAGACCAAAACCTCTGCTGCCTGAGCAAAGAGGAAAAACCCCTCACATTTATAACTGGAAGACGATTTGCAACCATCAGGGAGGTGCTGTGACATTCACACGTATGGAAACTGCACAACACGTTTAAGCAGGTGTTTCATGGGACGAGAGGTGGGAGTTGGGGGGGGCAGGTGGGAAAACTCTGGATGGACGACTTTCACAGTGAAAACCCAATTTTTTAAATCACAAATACATAAATCTACTTATTTTGGCGAGTAAAAAAAAGATAAAAGGAAGATTACTTCAAAGTCCTTTTCTAGCTCAACTACATCTGCATTCACCTTTATTTTAAATGCACAAGTCTAAACAGAGATTTTCCCAGGTGATTATTACACCAATATTCGTGAACATTTATAATTTATAATCTACTGTTGAGCCCCACTATCTGAGGGGAACAGCACTTTAAAGCCTATGTCAAACTTTCTCCCCAAAACTAAATAACTAAGCTGTACTCAAGTTATTTCTGTCTGAGCTGGCTTTTCCTGGGGATTTTGTAATAGTGTTTCTAAATTGTAGTGCCATGAGAAAAAAACAAACAAACAAATGTCGGGGGGGGAGCGCGCGTGGTGGGAGCTGGATGTCATGGCCTTTAGAGTAAGGGTAGGAAATTCAGCAAGTATCTAACTTTCAGAATATTTTCTTACCAAAAGGCAAGACCAAGGGAAATTCATAATAAAAAACATGAGCAGAACAAAAAGATATATTAACTATCAATAAAGATACATTAACTATCAATAGAAATGTCATAGCACTTCTGTTCTCTATGTAGCACTTTACTTGTGTTCTGTATGTCTGTGCTTGATCTGTTCACACTGGACTCAAATAGGCCGTTGGACTTGGAACTCATCTATTGAATGTGCACTTTCACTTTATCTTTGTTTTCCTGTGTGCTTTTTCTGCCAGCTTCCTGTTTTTCCTTGCTGATTTAATTCATATCTCTATGCCTTTTAACAAAGTCACATGCAAAAAAAAATCTGAAAAACAGGATTAGGGATGAGTTTACAGAACATAATAGCTGTATAGGTTTACAACACCTACAGCCAAAATCACTCCAGAGAACTAACATTACCATGTTGTCTGGCGTTCCCTAGCTAGCCCCTAGGCTACACGCAGAAGGATCTGCAGTAATGTCATCTGCTGGCAAACAGAAAAACCACAAAGATTTTAATTGAGAATTAAATGCCATTGAATACTCCAAAGGTTGCTAAGAGGTCATCATCATCTTCCGTATGCCAGGAGGTAGAAGAAACTGAGTTCAGCCTCAAGCAGAACATTTTTCAAAGGCTCACTCGCATGAGCTTAACTAATGCTTTCCAATTTCTCCTGTGTAATACAACTAAGAGCAGAAAAAGAGGGCATGTCAATATTTGACTTTTGCTAACACCGAAGCAGAAGCTGTAGTGCTAAATCCTGGAGAGCTCCGTTCTGCTTTCAAAAGGAAATTATACATACATAGTTTTGATATAGAAAATACATTCAATAACGAAAAGCAAAAATACTAGTGATACTAGTTATGCCAGAAGATGACATTACAAAGAATTCTGGTTAAAGTTACTAATGGCATTAGTCACTGAAACAGAACTAGTCACTGAAAGAGCCAAGCAGGAGATACTGAAAGTGACTACAGCAGATATATTGTTCTGAAACAGGCAATCATTTCAAGTTCAGAGGTTTCACCAGAGGATATTCAATCCCAGCGAGGTGGTTACACCCAGGTGAATGGTACATTTTAGCTTTATAAACCAGTAGACACAGTAGTTTCAAAGCAAACACTGCACTGAAGGTCTGAGCTGCAGAGTTCCATCAAGAGGCTCAAGTACATCAGAAACCACTATACACTGGTTTTAGTAGTTCAAGTCCACTCCAGTGACTAAGGAAATCACCACTATAATCCCAATCACATCATTTTGCAAGGATTTGTTAAGAGGCCAATTTGCACTCCTCTTTCAGAGGAGTCTTCAGTTGACCAGAGGGAAAAAATATTCAGTTACTACTAAGCAAATAGTAATCACCCTGTGTTTCTATGGAAAGACTTCTTTTAACAGACAAATGGCAGCTTGGCACAGAGTTCCCACCAATACTCGAGCCTAATTCTCAGCTGTGCATATGAAAATCTCCCATGTGACTTTTTACGCTGGACTGCTATTTCCTTTTGGGTTAAATTTCAGAGGAGCTTATGTTTTTTCTTGCATTCATTACTGTCACACTAACGCATTGGGCAATCTGAGGAAAAAAAATGTTTAAACAAAGAAGAAAAACTAGGCCCTTTACAGGGAGCTCAAAATCAGATTCAGCTAGAACTGATGCTATAATGCACATCTCTGCTTTGGTCAAGCATGAACAACCAATAGCATCTGCCTAAACGTGCTATACATTCCTTTATTAATTGCATGCCCTTCCCAAGATATTGAATGATTTCTCTGGAGAGCTGAAATCGCAGCTCGTTATTGCCAACTATATGAAACGGTGTTAGACACACAGCAGTAATGACACTGCATTATTCAGAGATAACATCGCCAATAATATCTGTGCCCAACCACTGTAGTAAGCCATGAGGATGAACAATGGGCTGTAGAAACCCAGGACTCCAGGCACAAATGAGCAGGAATAGCTGATGGACATTTCTGTTGTGTGAAAATATCATACAGTATTTGCAGTAATTCTTTTTCTTCCCCCAGGAAGTATGCTGTTCTTCCAGCTGAGCTAACTTTATTTACAGCAGTTTCGTTATACACAGTATAACTCGTTTGTTTTTAGCCTCACAGTTTAGCTACAGTAGGTCCTAGATTAGATCAGCTTGCTTGCTACTTGCATTTGATTCACAGATAACTTTTCTCCTATGCATGCACGTACTCTGCATCTTCTACCTCGGCTGCTGCAGCAAGCTGGGGGATGTCTTTACGTCAGCAAATTGTTTCACCTAAGTAGCAGCCTCCAAAAGCAGGTTAATTTGCACTGTTCAAACATAATCGCTCTGAAAAAGAAAGGACTCATTACTTTAGTGATGTTCCCCGGCCCATTGCACCATTGTTGGAAACTGTCAGTAAACAAATTACATGTAACACTGTGCCCTTGCTCTAAACAGATCTCCTGAGAATATCTTGTTATGCATAATGCTTTCTTTCACTTCTCTGTATCCAGCAGAGGAACACAAGTATCTCTCTACAAATGCTGGATACTTTTCTCCCATATTTTCCATCTAAAAAGAGTAAATAAAGAAATAACTAAAGCTCAATACTGCAACTTTGCTTTCAAATGGCAGTATCAAAGAAAAATATTTTTTCCAATAGTAGCAGCAACTTTTGATACGTAAATCAACACAAAGGACCAGTCTTCAGAAAGTGTTGAGGGTCCCCTGCCTGAAAAGATAAAGCAGGTACTTTGTAGATGTCTCTGCATTTGCGTGTTGCCGTATTTGGGAGTATTTGCACCTTTCAGAACCACTAACTAGATCAAACCACCAGGTTCACCTCAGAAGGAAGCTAAACCCCAACATCATGGGCAACTTTCCTGTTAACTGACAACCAAGACCATGGAAATAGATAACTTTCTGTGAAAGACACTACTGCAACAGTGTCTTAAGTACTGTTATAGTTTGAAGGTGATTTTAAAGGGCAGGTGGAATTTGCAAAACATGGTGAAAGCTTTGTTGACAACAAAGAAAAAGTTTCCCCCATAAGCTCTCCTCTCACTTGGAGGTTTCAAAACCTAGAGATTTTGTATATGTCTTAGTATGTTGAAATGATAGCAGTTAGTTATGATGGACAAACGTAATTTCTTTTGACTCCAATAGGCTTACACCAGTGGTTCGGATCACTGCAGTTACAGCCATTTAAATGGATTATCCCATGTGGCATTTTACATCAAATCAGCTACCCATTCAAACATTACCAGACGGAGGCTGTACCAGGAGACTTATCCCATATGTGAGATAACAACAGAAGGCACTGCTGATCTTCCTGCCCCCCCGCCCAGTAGGGACCTCACTCCCACCAGCCACCACTGATCCCAGCAGGAGCTGTGGGCTGCCAAATGCTCTTGGACAACCAGCCCTAACAAGCACCTGTTAACCACAAGTGACTTTAAAACGTGAACCCCAAAGAGTCTATAAAACAAATGCATGGTAATAGCACTTCCCAAGACAACCGTATTTTTTCAAAAGCAAATGTGTTAGAAAATTCCTCTCCCCTCCCGTTGCCTTTGCGCAATACACCTTGATTTCAAATTAACAGTATTTGCCCGCAGCTACCGCCGGTATCACACAAAATATAAAAACATTGTATGCAAGCCAGGGATGGAGGGGAAGGGACAAGTGTCTTGAAGAAGGCTAGCACACTTCAAAATGATTAATGCAGGACCTGGATAAGAGAAAACCTATGAGGAAGAGAAATTCTTGAACTACAGACTTTTCACTAAATGATAGGAAAAAACTCCCACTACTTTGCTCCCACCACTCATCCTTCAATTTTTGTATTTCCCACTGCACCTCCACTCAACGTGGCACCACAGCAATCTCTTAAGACTAGCAAGAAAAGGGAAGGAATCTGGAAACACCATGGGCAGCAGCTCTGGCCAAAGCATCACTCCAAGGAAAAAACTTTCATTTCATTTGAAGCCCTGCTCTGGGGGCTCAAGGGAGACCCAACGCTATGTCTAATGTCTGGATGCAAGCTCTGCCCACAACTGAAGATTGCAGTGGAGCTAGCTGGTTGCATCAGTGGCAAAGGAAGAATTCAAGAGGAGAATCAGTCATTAGGAAAAGCAAGTCGGAAACTTGGGAAGGAGAACCAGGAAAGGAAAATAAAAACAGAAAAGGGCTGGTTGTGAAGCAGAAACAGTTTTGCCATATTTAGCAAGCAGGACACTACTATGGGAAACACTGAAGGCAAAGAAAACACCGCTCAGAGTCCAAATGCTCCTGAAGAAAGTAAAAAAAAATTTTAAAAAGAGGAACAAAAACTTGAGCACAGGAGCACAGGCAGAAGAGCCAGATCAATAAGAGCTGCATTTAACTCATCATCGTAATTCTTCTAGGACAGCAATAAAACATCAGCAGGTCTCTGCAGGTTTTTTCTGAGCCTAAGCTGCCAGCTAGCAAGGCATTCTGAATGACCTTTCAGCTTGATGGAGCCTCAAGGAAAGCCTGTTTCCAGCTGCCCTTCAACGCAGAAGGGGTAGCACATGGTAAACTTCACGCATGCTTGGCCAAATTCTCACAATTTCACCAGGCTCAAAAAAAAATAAAAATAAAAAGGAAAATCAGCACCAGAGTGGCAGGAACCACGCAAGACCCCCCAGCTCAGATTCCAGCACAGAGCTGCTGAAATGAAAGCAATGTTCACAAACCAGCGCCATCATCTGAGCATGATTTCTGCATTGGTTTCTGAACCAAGTCTGAGCCTTGGAAGAAAGTGAACAATTAAATATTATTATTATACCCATATATAATTTAGAATAACCTGTTATAGGGCTTAGGAAAAGAAAAATCAGATAGGACTGAGGCAGAAAGGAAGGATGAAATTACATCCCAAACAGACCTTTTCAGTGTTTTGCCTCTAACTTCTGCAAAGGAGAGCTTAAGTACTTAAGAAGTCTTTCACAGCGAAACCCACTCGTGTAACCAAGAAGAGTTTCCTACCCATTGTTTTCAATGACTTGGTTACAGAGTCAAAGGCTACTACTGAAGCCCGTCAGGACCCGATGCAGAACGGGAAGTGTTGGGCTGACCTCCTCTTTCCTTTTATTGGCTCCAGCAAACCTCGGTGGACCCTCCATTTTGCTGATGTAAGCTCCAGCTGGAAGAACTTTGGGGAAAGGCGTATTACCAGGCATTAAAAAAAGAAAAGAGAACAAAAACATGGAGCCGCAGCAAATTAATGTTCCATGGCGCTAGGCAAGACAAAATAGGAAACGAATGCAGCATGGTGCAAGCGTGCCCCAGTAGGTTCTTATATCACAGCCATCACCCTTGGTTTTGTTCCAGCCACAGAATGCGCTTTTTGGAGATGGGTATTTCAAAGCAAACATCAACTACTTTTAATCGAGTCAGGTTATTTTCTTGACTCTATATTTGGAATTTTCCTTGGACGCATGCATTACTTGAAACAAGAAAAACTGAAAAATCCTGCGTGTCTGATATGGTGGGTAATCTGCACATATTCATAACGTATCCATCCAGTTTTTCTGACAAGACGCATTGACATGAGAGTAATCAAAACATACAACGATGTCCCTTAACCTCTCTGACACCGGTCCTCAGTTTTATCTCAATATGTTGTGAGCTAAAAAAAGAAAATGATGAATGCCAGAACTGTGAACGCTGAACAGGATAACTAACACTAGTAGTGAAAAGCAAAACACATCTGAATATGAATTGGTATTTTCAAATTAAATAGCTCTGATTTTGATAGCTAGTAAACATATTTATAATCATTCAGATGCTAAAATATGTGCTTCTAGTCCTTGGATGAATAAACATGAAAGCTGTGCCTGTTGATAAGTACTTACACATTCATTTCTTTAGTTGGAATACAAATCATACTTTTAACTTACTTTTTTTTTTTTTAAATTTATTAAATGGGCTAGAATTCCTTCAGCAAGTCTATGCCGTTGTAACTCCACCGACTGAAAGATGCACGAAACCATTATGTGCAATTCCACCGGTGTTCTGATAAAAGCCTTTCACACAAAGAGAGAAACTCGTTTCAGTACATTTGCTACTTGGGTTGAAAAATAGACTGGTTAATTTTTTTTTTTTATTATTGCTTTTAAAATGAATATGCGTTCTCAGTTCAGCACCTTGTTTACGTACAAATACCACTCTTTTGATTATATCCATAAAGAATAATACCAGTTTTGACCAATATAGGGTTAGAAGCTTAGGGACTGGAAAAAATGAGAAACAGAAAAATCAAAGAAAGATGTAGTTCATTCCAATATGTAAGGACATAAGTTATCAGTGGTTAAAGGGCAGAACAGAAAAGAGGGCATGCAGCACTGAAAACCAGCAGTTGGAAGAAGAGATCACTTGGCACATATCTGCTTTCCTCTGAGTCTGAGCAGGCTGAGTTTTACCTCCTGTGAGTTTTGGAAATGGCAGAGCTGCCAAGGGAGGCAAAACATAGCAATCCAAATACATGCTTGGACACATTGATTTATCTAAGGAATAGAGCATAAAAATGCAACTGCTCTGACAACTGCTCCAGCATCTCCTGTGAAGGCAAGCAGAGGAAGGACAATCTCGCCATAGACACTCACGTGCCCTGCAGTGCTAACAAAGCTGACTTGCACAGTCTGAGGTGCTGGACCCTCGCTCCTAGAACCAGAAGATCAGGGCATTATAGTGGAGCTGGCAAGTACTTATCATCAGAGACATAAGAGGTAGAGAAGTGCTATCATTCTTAAGAAAGTCCTCCTTAGATGATCAGGAGAAGAAAAAACGGGGGGGGGGAGAAATTCTGAAGGAGCTGAAAAAACAAATGCAGTTTGCAAAGCAGACAAATGATGCTCTAACCACTGGAACATCTTTTCCTCCTATTCAATCTCATGAGAGCTTAGGTGCTTTACTCTCCCTCCCTAGGCAAATATGGAATTACAGTGCCTAAAATTCCCCCTAAGTATCTGTCCCTGTCTGACTTCCTAAATCCTTGGAAGAAGTGCATGTGTTGCTGAATATTATGCAATAATTATGGTACTATAGCTATATAAAGTTTCTAAAGGCACAGTCTTGCAAACACACACAGCCTGCAAACCAGGAGTCAAGCTGTTCAAAAATAAAATTATCAAACTGACCCTGAAATGATGAGATTAGAAAAAATCATTGAAAATATTAGTTTAGTCCCTTTTTTTTTTCTTTGCCATATGGTTTTGGAGCCTTTCATTTTCACTTGTTATATTTTCCCCCACGACCAGAAAGTCCAGAAATTAGTTTCAAGAAATAAGAAAAAAGTGGCAGCAGAGATTGCCACATAGAGAAGCAAATCCAAGAACAAAGATCTCCAAAAAACCTAAATGTTGTGAGATGCCTGAGTGAATAGCAAACAGTAACAACATTACATATGACTAATACATAGTTGCAACGATATTAGTATGACACTGATTTTCTCAAGGATGCAACTGCAATCTCTTCTCTTCTCACCACTCCGCTGAAGTATCAAACCAACAGTAAACCCAGAATCAATTCGGGCTTGTGTCACTTCTCTTTTAAAGTTCCTGCAAGACTCAAAATGGTGCTACTTGCTTGGCCACACATTTCACTTGACTCATACGCATGTGTCTACAGTCAAAAGGTACGTGAACAACCTCAAACCAGATAAGCACTTCGCAAATTTAAACTGACTCTCGTATTCTGAAAACAGCCTCTCATTCCCAGTCCTTGCACCCCAACGGCCAACTCCTACATAAAACTCATGCCAGGCTCAGATTTGATCCCAACACCACTTCTTCATTTGGACAAGAGGCTTGACCAGAACCACAGCCTATGTAAAGACAAGGGTGTTTTGGAAGCTTGTTCCTCTTTCTCCAAATGGCATGATTAATATGAAAATAAATGCAAAACTTTACAGCCTAAATTAAAATTCAAGAGGAGGAGGAAAATGTGACACCCTGTATTTTAAAGCATAATGTTATGCAGAGACTGGACCGCTTTACCAACCAAGCAAGACATGACATGAAGTTTAATAAATATTCAATAAAAAAGGAAGAAATATGAATTTGATGAAGTTTGCAGGCAATTAAAGCAATTTATTTCACTATTAACATGACAGACTAAATGGAAATCAGCTATGGGTGAAGATGCAGTTTTACTGCCCGGCATTCAGACCGCCATGTAATTAAATAATGAAACAGGGGTGAGGGGCATCCATGACTGACTTCTGTAGCAAGGCAACCATCCATCACAGCCTTGCCTCCTGCCAGCGCAGCACTGAGACAGTATTTGCGGGGATCTGTGTGTCTGCCTGCATGCAACACTGCAGGGGGGATTTCTTTCCACTATGCAAAGAACATTTCCCACATGGCTAGATTATCCCTGCTTCTGCTGCATTGAGAATGCCAGCTGCAATTACGGGGTACCAGGTTTAGTTTCCTGTCTGTTTTATTAAAAAAAATTAGATATTAAGCAAGTTAACATTATACCCGATTCCAGACTGAAACTACAGAGCCATGCCACTCCCTTCAGACTCCCCCTAGAAACTCCTCTGGAAACCAGGACTCTCTTACAATAGACCCTGTAGAAAGAATGAAAAAAATAGATTCTCTGTGCTTAATACACCACATGTAGCTCTTCCATCTTCCAGGAGCTTTTCAAGCAGGAGGGGCACACGTATACCAGAACATGCAGATTGTTGCTCTTCTACATTTATGTGCACTCCAGTATTTCAAGATAAACTTCATTATTTATGTATGTTAGCCAATGCCTCCATATTTCCTTACCCTCTTAATAGCAGGTGCTGTTCTGAACACATCTAGTGAGTTGGTCGCAGTCAATGAGTTGCTGCCCCAGAAAGACTCTCCAGCAACAGAGTTAACAGTCAGTTATGTTTCACAGATTGTAGATCTGTTTGAGGTTAATAAAATGCTCCCTTTCTAAAATAGCTGCTTTGTCTAGCAGCACATACAGTGATAGATGTGCAAAACATTTGCTCTAAATAATTCCTCCCTTTGACTATTTTCCCCTAAATACTGCCTTTTTTGCAAAAGATTTAAAAAAAACTTCATACACATCTGCTTGTGAGCTTACATCATAAATAAAATAGGCAAGTTTAGAAGGTCTGATTTTTTTTTTTTTAAGAAGCTTTAAAGGGATTTTCTTTCAGGAAATCTGCAGAATATCTAGGATTCCTCAAATAAAGTCTCTTCACAGCGGCTCCGGCTGGCCACCCAAAAATTGCAGATACATTTGAAAAATCTATTACTAAACTACTCTGTCTTGTAACGTATTACACACAACTTGGTTATTGTTACTTACAACTTCAGAGCTGGTCTATCCACTAATAGCTATCACCATGGGAACAAGGAAACAAGCACCAGTAAGAGGGAAAATATTTTCATCTTTGAAAACCTACAGAGATGAGCCTACCTTGTCTTGGTCGCATTTCAGCAATCAATTTATTGCTGAAGCAACTGAGACTATGCAACACCAAAATCAACCGTATTCCATCTAAAATCAAGAACATTTTTCTGGATCAGAATTTCAGTTTAAATAAAAATACCTATCTCTGCTCTAGGGACAGCAAACATGCTTTACGGATCAATTTCAGATTCAGTTTCAAAAGGAAAGATAGAACCCCGAAAGCTTTGATCTGGCAGACCTTGAGAAAACAACTCTTCTGTGGTGTCTCCTATTTATTTTACCATATGATTATATATTTTCAGGAAAGGAACCAAGAAAAGGAAGGAAACTATCCCAATTAAATCTATTCCAATTAGCTTAACTTCAGCTATGTACGTAACAAATTCACCTATACAGCAAATACTGCAGCCAAGTCAACGCAGCATTAATTCATCCTTACAGCAGACAGTGCTGTATCATTAATTTACAAGACCTGAGATGGTTGACTTAATACGTGTATTGGTATATACAGTGGCCAAGAACATGTACATCATCAAAAAACACGTGTACATCGTAACAGTGAAGAGCAAGCATACTAATTTGTATTAACAGAATAGGGAACAACCTGGCCCTATTGTAGTCAACAGAAAGCTTGCGGTAGTCTTCACTGCGGCCAGAATTACAGCCTAGCACATTCTGCAGAGGTCTGCATGGTGCAAAAACCTCCATCATCTCCTGAAATTAGACAGCCTCCTTAGAAGGTCCACTTTAATTAAACCTATTAAGGAGTAAGAAAAGGATTTGATGTACAAACCAACTCACGAGTGATCCAATGACACTGCTATTAAATATGAAGTTGTATTCTAATTTAAAAAGCATGTGGCACTGACTAGTTACACTAAAAAAAAAATTAAGCAAGACAGGCAGCCATCTTCTACATCAAGAGGAATACCTTGATCCCGACTTGCAGCTTCGCTGCCTGCTAGCTGGTACGTTGTTCCCTTGTCAGGACATCAGAAGGCTGCCTCAGTAACGAGGAGTTCATAGCTATTAATTTTTCATAGGCAGTACATATCGCCACAGCATTGTAAGGAGGTATTGATAAGGAGAAATGAGAAATCAAAGAGAAAGCAGAGCATCTTTAACCATTGAGATTTCCTCCCTGGTCCCTAGTTGAAAATTGAGAGAACCTTATTAAGACAAAAGGCAACATTGCACAGGTAACACTGCGGTAAGTTCCCTGGTGCTGCTCAGCAAACTCCACAAACGTGACAAGGCAGCATTACGGACAACGCTTACATGCCGTCGAGCACAACACAGCAAGCCGCTTTGAGTGGGAGGATAGCAAAACGCTCTGTCTGTGGTAAAAGAAAAACAGGCACCTGCTCTAAACAAACCCATCTTGTTACCAAATATTTTAAAAGACTGCAGTGGAGCAGCACAGCAAAACAACCCACACCAGCCCTTTTCATATCGACTGTGTATGAGCACACAACTCATTAGAAATCTCAGGAGACATCATCCCTCCCCCCCCGGCTATTAAGAGAATGCATTAATAATGACATTATTTTAATGCTTTTTCAATTTGCATTTATCCAAATGCCATCATGTTAAGCAGTGTTAATTACATGGTTTTGTCTGGGACATCACATTTACAGTAGCATCTGTTGAGCTCCTGACATGCAAGACCTGGCACATTTAAATTTTTTGACAACCATCGTGCTAAAGCGCTGGCAATGGTTCATTAGAGCTTCTCCAAAGTTGCAGAGGCGCAGCAGCTCCTGCTTTGCATGCCCTTTTTACATCCCCTCCATGTTTCTCTGAGCTACAGGAAAAGCTACATGGAAAAATGATCTCTCTTCTCCAAAGCTCTCGATGTTTTGCTTGTTTGTTTCATTGTGCTCCACCTAAAGTCAGTTTGTGTCTGTGAACCCAGCTTCAGGTACTCAGTACCTGACCACAGTATCACATACTCATACACCTTACCGTGAGGTACCTGGGCTGCAAAAAAAGAGGCAATTTTATGAGGGTTTTGGCTGAAGGGGAAGCAAGCAGTAGGACTGAAGGCATGCAAGTGTTGACATCACCACATTTTCCTCATCACTATATGCTCTCCAGTATAGATTCAAAGAATTTCTTTCCCCAGTGGGTCAACACAGGTGATTTTTCTATTGGGCTCCAGTTTTGTTTATTTTAAACCCAGCCCGCCCCCCAAGCTGCTCAGGTCTGGAAGCTGCCCACCACAGCCCCATTTTCCTCAGCGCCCTCCCCTCAGAAACACCTCAAAAAAGCCTCAAAACCTGCATGTCCCTTCAGGGGACACCAATAGCTGACCACAGAAACACTCCCCAAGGAGAAAGAGGGCTGTAGGCCCTATTTTGTGCCCCAGTGGGGCAGCCCCTGGCTCTGCTAAGCCCCTGGCAGAGCAGCTCAGCCCTGAGGCAGCAGGGCAGCCAGTCGCCATTTATTCCCCAGGAACCCTGCTTTCCTGAGCAGCCCTTTCACAGGAAAAAATGGAGCAAAAGGGACCGGAAACATACCTGGAGAAGAGAGAAATCTTGTAAATGCTCCCAAAGCATGTGGAAGGTCCCAGCTTGCCTTGATTGTACATAAATATTTGGTGGTTACCACCGACAGGTCGCCGGGGGCTTTCCAGGTGCCCGCCAAAAACACAAGCATCACCCACAGAGCTAGGCACCACTGATGGTTTCAAACCCCTTCTCTCCGTCACTATTTTGAGGTAAAAAATGCTTCCTGAGGAGAACCAGGTGCCACTCCCAAGGTGGGAACCTCCTCCCTCCTCAGGGCTCCTCAGCAAGGGGAGCACCGCGCCTCGCCGTCCCTCAGGGCAGCTGAGCCCTGCCAGATCGCCCCCAGAAGGAGGAAGAAGCTGGAGAAAGTAGTGGGGCCTGCTCAGGGCTGGAAAAACAGCACTCGGGGATGGTGAAACCAGAGTGGCTCACGAAAGGCCCTGCATCATCCACGGCTGCTTAAGATATTGAGGGAAATCCCACACCCATCATCATCTTTGCAGCAGATGGATCAGAAAAGCTACCTCTAGGCAAAATGAGTTTACAGGCACCTCAAGGCCATGGTGGTGTTCATGGTGGTATTCACCCCAGGGTCACGGAGGAACTTCAACAGGAAAATGCACGAGAGCATGCCAATGTGTGCAGCCTTGGCACCAGCGGCCGCTGGGCCGGGCAATGGCAGCCGGACAGAGCCAGTCCCATCTCCAAAATGGCCACCAGTGCATCCTGCGAGCTGGAGACCTCCGAGCCCAATTTACAGCCCTACTAACATGGTATAGTTCTTTATAAAGAATAAAACCTCTGGTCACACAGCAATTTGTTGGGAAACAATTAGCCTGTCTTCCAGAACAAGAAATCCTGTCTCAATAACCTGGACTCATATGAGGTGCTCAGTTGGTGTATGGATGACAGGGATTTTCAAAAGGCCTTTGACAAAGTCCCACATGAAAAGTTATTAATTTTAATATTATTTATAATAACTTTA